>CM031242.1:517559001-518036501 GCA_018340775.1 Taxus wallichiana var. yunnanensis | reverse complement strand
ATGGAGATTTGACTTCACAACATGAGGTATGGTGTATCATAAGTTTTCCATATGTATCTACACAAACCATATGCATAGGAAAGATTTTGTGGATACTCTTCATGCATCAATCATACATATCAAGGAGGTAAATGTTAGGATCATCATCAAAATAGTACAATTAAGTCAACTCAAGGTTTCATATGTGAGATTCATGAATAACTTTATACATAACATATTTTCCATCTTTAACAAGAGATACATTATTAAAAACTTACATACCCCTTAACATAATGATTGGTTGAATGAACATTAATATTGTATAACATGTACTTCTCATTTCCTTCAATTTTGAATAAATTCTAGAGGAATATGCAATTTTTTGGGGCGGGAACTTTTATGATCTACCAATGAGATTCTTGACTTCTTTATTTCTTGTAAATAATGTAAAATAGTAGCATCATATTCTATCTCATTATTATCCAAAGATGATAAGAATTTGAATGTTGTAGATTCAAAAATAATGTCAAATTGTTTTTATTTCTTTCATTGTTGATACAATCCCCAAATATTCGAATTATCTAGAATCTGAGTACCTCCAATTGTATCACAAGTACTAGAATAACATTTTACACCAACTCAAATTATTTCCTCAACAAATTCTGAATTACTACCTATGAATAATCACAAAGAATATGAAATCATTACAAAATATAGTCATTATTAGTTTTTTTTAAATAAAAATTGAATAAAAAGAAGAATGAAAATAACAAAAAAAAACATCAATTGAATTAATATTAGTGTAATGCCCCTCCCGGACACCAAAAGAACGCACCAAACGTGACAAACAATTTCGGGGTAAAAAAATTTTTGAAGTATTTAGTTAATACTAATACATCTTTCTCTTTTAGTTTAAAATTGTCACATGAATAAAAACTACTCATCCTTAAATAGATTTAATTCCCTTGATATGATTACCCACATCCCCTCCTTAATTTATTTGATTTACAACTCCCATAAAAAGGTCCCATATGCAGGATTTATTCTGGGCCCTAGGATCATTCAAATATGGACCCTAGATTTGAAATTCTACCCTAAAGTTTGCCCTAACTTCCTTACTTTTTCTTTCTTATCATTTGAATTTTCTTTCTTATTTCCTTTCTCCTTCTTTTCATTTGGTTTTCATTTTGTCTCTTGTTTTTTTTGTTGTGCAGGTGAGAGGGCTAAGAAGGTTTGTTAAATTTCTTTGGCTTCCTCCCTTGAATAATAGTTCCTACCTCCCAAAACTTGTGTTTTTGTTATGGAACAAATATATATTTATATATTTTTGTGAATATATTTACTTGTAAGTTTTGGGAGGGGGCGAATTTGAAGGAGGCGGCGGTTTAGGGCTTAGCACGGGGGGAAGGAAAGGTGTGGTCGGGCGGGTGTGGCGTAGAAGTCGCGGGCGGAGGAGGAATGGGGAGCGGAGTGCGAGGCGGAGGGGGCACGGCGGGGAGCCACGTGTAGGGAGCTATGTGGGGGGAAAAGAACAGGGGTGAAAGGGGGACGAGGAGAACAGGCGGGGGGGATTGGGGATAGCACATGGTGCGGGGTCGGTGGGGACGGGGCCACAGGGTGGTGGGGCAAGCTTGGTGGGGGCGGCGGTCCAGCGGTGGGCGTAGGGGTGGGCAGAACCCCCCACCATTTAGATTTTTTTTTTTTTTCATAATATAAAATTCATTTTATAAATATACAATGTATTATATGTATATATATATATATATATATATATTCACATTTGTATCTTCTTTGAACATGTGAATAAGCAAATAAAACAACATATATAATATAAAATATATATATGAGATTTAATTTGATAATAAGTATATATATATATATATATATATATATATATATATATATATATTAATTTTATTTTTAAAACAAGAACACTACCATGTTTGCAAGCCAAAATTTCCTTAGCACGAAAATGATAGAAGAGAAGAAAAGAAAAAAAAACAGATTTCAATAACCATATTAATATAAAAGGAGTTGTGCATTGTACAAACAAAAATAGTTTCTTCCAGAGCTAAAACAAGAACAACTTTTTTTATAACCAAGTGGATTTCATCTCGTATTTAATGCAAAATATCATTTTTTAGATTTATAACAAGGAAAAATATATATTCACCATGAAGTGTACATACATGTTCACAAAAGGGTATAATTTCAAATATATATGGGCATATTTTCAAATATATATATATATATATATATATATATATATATATATATATATATATATATATTTATTTTTTTTTTCAAGTTCACATAAACCACAATACACATCCACCCAAAAGGGTTTTACACAAGATTTTTACAAGACTTGTGGTAGAGCACTTAACTCAAAATGGCCCAAGATTTCAAAATGCAAAATTACAAAATGGAAATTTTTACAAGGAGTACAAGTCTTCCACTAGCCATACTTAAGTGGCTACAATACAAGAAGTGATTCACCAAGATTAAGGAAGACAAAGAAAAGATCTCAATATCTCAATCCTCCAACTTTGAGCTCCAACCCTCAAGCCTTCAAGAAAACCAACAAGGAGAAAGAGCTTGTTTGCCACCCAACCATAGGCATCATCACATGCCTATCCCAAGGTTGGGATGCATGCTAGCCTCCCCCAAGCCCATGGGAAAGAGGATAACTAATCAAAACTTGCACAAGATGAGGAGGGTAAACCAACAATGAAACAAGCACACAAACATAAAGTTCACAACACAAGACTCCAAATTTACAAGGAGGAGAACCCATGTTCATCCTCAAAATGGGGAAGAGAGGAGAAAGTTCTCCAAAATTATACATCAAAATTATTTGCACAAAATACACTTCTCCATATCCTCCTTATTGCTCCTAATTCAATCAAAGCCCTCCTTATTCCTCCCCCTTTCTCCAAGTCCTTCTTGGAAGGATTTTCAAACCCCAAAGGGTTTCCTTACCAAGAATGGGGAAGGAGATTCAAACCAAATGAATCAACTTCCCCACCTCAACCATTTGAGGGGAAAAATAATAAGACCCTACAAGGCTTGTCCATCAAGCCTTGAGGATTGAGAGGGAAAATTCCCTCTCTCTTCCCCCACACTCCAAAACTCCATCATGCCATATGATGGAGGGAGTTAAAGAAAATAAGCAAGCAACCAAAATCCACATACAACAAATAACAATTTTAAGCAACCAATCTAGCAACTAAAAGGAAACAACACAACAAAAAGACATGAGAGCCTACCTCAAGGAAAGCTCTCCAAAAATCTTTCCAACTTCAAATTTTCCACTTGACTCCAAGCAAATCTCAAGCTCCAAATCACCCAAGCATCCAAGCAAGAAATTCCAAAAAAAAGTCCCTTTCATTTCCCATGAATGAGAATTTGAAGAGGAGAAAACAAGCATCCTCACAAATGAGGGGGTGACATGTGTCACCCCTCTCCTCATCAAGGTCAAAGATGCCAAAACAAAAGAGAGAAAGGGTAAAATTAACTTTTTGCCCTCTTCTCCCAAATTCCCTTAAATGTAAGCAAGACAAAATAAGTGGAACTTTTGATAAACACACAAATCCACATCCCTTACATGGATGTGACTAAACAAGAGGTAAAAAGGAAGGGAAAACTCCCTCTAGCCTTGAAAATAAGCCCCCCTACCCATTAGGTAGGGTCCAAGGGCTCATTTTTGTGTTAGGGGGACTCCCAAGCTACAAAGGGTCCCCAAAAATGCCCAAAATAACCCAATTTCAGGTTTTGCATTTTTGGCACAAGGGTAGAGGGTGTGGGGACCACCCAAGGGTCTCACATGTGACCCTAAACCCTTGTGATTAAGTGACACATTAAACATAATCAACAATTTAAATGAAAGAGGAGTTATTAACTCCCAAAACAAGTTTACATCATAACCAACTACCCTAACCAAAATTAATAATTCAAAGCACAATACATTACATACATTGGGGTCACTCATAGTGCCCAAAATAATAATCACCTATACTAAGGCTTCACACAAAGAACATGGCTAGGGCTCAGCCCGTAGGCTGCTTGTGCAAGATTGAGTAGCTGGCCTGAATCCCACGTTCTCCTATAAACCTGTCACCTGCACACTCATTGCACACATTAACCGCACCTGTCCGATACAATATAATTCAATGACATAGTAAGATATCAATGCGTTCTAAACTAACCTAACATCCTACTAAAATCAAGATGCGACAACGTGCACAATTATATTCCATATTCCAAAAGTTAGACAAGATGATAAAGTGACATATAATCCCACCATGCAACAACTATCCATCAATATAATTAGGTTCCAAACACATCATCATATTCATTAGTTTCCATGACATAACAAGAAAATGCAACAATATAGAAATTAAGCTAAGTTGGCGTTATACGCCCAAATGTCCACACCTGTCTAATAAGATCAAATATCTAAATATAATGTCCAAGATATAACCAATCACTATCAAAACATGTCTATGAGCAAATAAACAACAAACTACTGAGCTATAAAAAGTGTGGGCACTACATCCCCCTCTACTAAAATTAGACTTCCTCCTGGAAGTCACTGAAAGAGATAGGGATATCTAGCCCTCAAAGGAATCGCATCCTCCCAAGTAGATGTTGTCTCGTCGTACCGGTCCCATTATACTCTAACCTGGTCCAAGTCTCGACCCCAAAGGGCCAACCTCTGGTGCTCCAGTATGCGTACGGGCTCCCATATCCACTATCCTCCGTCCTCTACCTGTAATGCCGACCAATCCAAGACATGAGAAGCATCAGGTACATATCTACGTAGTACAGAAACATGAAAAACATCATGGGCCGTGCAAGGCATGGTGGCAAAGCTAGGCGATAGGCAACTAGACCGATGACCTCTAAAATATCAAAAGGCCCCACAAAATGAGGTGATAGCTTAGAACCCTTTCCATAATGGATAGGACTCTTATGCGGACGAACTCTCAAGAAGACTTTTTCACCCACTAAGAAGTGACGATCAATCCTCTTGGTGTCTGCATATGCCTTTTGGCATGCTCTGGCCTGCTCAAGACGTTGTCTAATCAACACAACCTACTGCTCTAAATCCTGAAGATAAGCTGGTCCTAGAATAATCCTGTCATCTAGTCTATCCCAACTCAAAGGTGTCCTGCAAGGTCATCCATACAAAGCCTGGTAAGGAGCCATACCAATGGAACTATGATAGTTGTTGTTGTAAGAAAACTCAACTAAATGCAAATAATCTTCCCATTTCCTCTGCTGATCCATGACATACATTCTCAACATGTCCTCTAACACCTGATTAACCCTCTCTGTCTGCCCATCTGTCTCTGGATGATAAGCTGAACTGAAATTGATCTGAGTACCCAGAGCGGCCTGAAAAGACGTCCAGAAAACTGAAGTGTAGATAGTATCCCTGTCATTGATGATGGTCTTCGGAATCCCATGCAACCTAACAATGTCCTCCATAAATACCTTGCAATGGCCTGTGCATTATAGGTGACCTTATTTGGTGAAAATGTGAAAACTTGGTCAACTTATCCACGGTGACCATAATGGCGTCATGACGATAAGATGACATAGGAAGTCCGACTATGAAGTCCATGGAGATCACATCCCATTTCCACTCGGGAATATCATGAGGGTGTAAAAGTCCTGCGGGATGAGAATGCTCTGCCTTGACTCTCGACACTCAAGACATCGTGCAAAAAAATCTACTATGTCCCATCAAAGTCCACGGCCCAATAATATAACTCCTCAAATCGGCATGCATTTTCTTCACTCCAGGATGTGCCACATATGGGGCTCGATGAGCCTCTGTGAGGATGAAGCTACGCAGATCACCTAGACTTAGGCACGTAGATGCGCTGTGGAATCGAAGCAAACCATCTGTCTCTAAAACACACCCGAATATCTTGCCCTCTAAAGAACCCTGAGACTCTAACATCTGTCTAGCTCCCTCATAAAATCTGTCCTCTGGAAGGTGCTCAAGAATCCTGCCTCTCAAATCTGACTGAAGTGTCAAAGAAGCAAGCACATGTCATCGTCTGCTAAGAGCATCTGCAACCACATTTTCCTTCCCTTTGATGTACTGAACCTCCATGTCATACTCACATAGGAACTCCATCCAACACCGTTGACGAGCATTGAGGTTCGGCTGTGAGAAGATATGTTCTGCAAACTCTAGTGGTCTGTCCTCAAAATGAAAGGCCTACCCAAAAGGAAATGTCACCAACGCACTAGAGCATGTACAACTGCTGCAAGCTCCAAGTCATGAGTAGGATAATTAAGCTCGTAGTCCTTGAGCTTACGAGACTCAAAAGCAATAACCCGACACTCCTGCATAAGAACTGCTCCCAAACCCTCTAGTGATGCATCAGTACAAACAACAAAATCCTCTGTCGGGTCTGGAACTGCTAAGATGGGCGCCGTGGTTAACCTTTCCTTAAGCAACTGAAAGGCTTGCTCACATTTCTCTGACCAATCGAACTTCTTCCCTTTCCTCTGAAGAGAAGTGATAGGGTGAGCAATCCTAGAAAAGTCTTGTACGAACCTGCGGTAATACCCTGCCAAACCCATGAAACTCCTCACCTCAGTAACTGATGTGGGTGCTGGCCAGTCCAAGATAGCTTGTATCTTAGAGGGATCTACGGAGATACCCTTTCCTGAAATGATATGACCCAATCTTGAATCTCATGTCTAAAGAAGCTACATTTTCCAAGTTCCCATACAACTTCTACTCTCTCAAAACCTGAAGTACCTGTCTCAAATGCTCCTCATGTTCCTCCTTAGAATGAGAATAAATCAATATGTCATCAAGGAACACTAAGACAAAGCGATCCAAAATGTCCTGAATACTCCATTCATGAGGCTCATGAAGACAGTTGGGGCATTGGTCAAACCAAATGGAACCACTGTGAACTCATAATGCCCATAACATGTCCGAAAAGCTGTCTTATGAATGTCTACATCTAAAATGCGCAACTAATGATACCCTGACTTGAGATCAATTTTGGAGAACACTCTCACTCCCCGCATCTGATCAAACAAGTCATCAATCCTAGGGAGTGGATAATGGTTCTTTATTGTGACTTTGTTGAGCTGCCTGAAGTCTACACAAAGTCTGAGAGAACCGTCCTTCTTTTTCACAAATATGACTGGTGCTCCCCAAGGAGATACACTAGGTGAATGAGACCCTTATCCAACAACTCCTCTAACTGAATCTTGAGCTCATGAAGCTCTAGGGTCGTCATCCGATAAGGTGCCCTAGAAACTGGTGCTTGATCCAGGTACTAAATCAATGGTGAAATCCACCTCTCTGCGGGGTGGTAACCCTGGAAGCTCACCTGGAAATACATCTGCATACTCCCTCAATACTACATGATCATCTAAGGGTGAATGCTCTGGAATGCTCTCAGATCGATCACTGATGGTGATAGCAAACAACTGACACCCCTTACGCATGCTCCGCTTGAGTTTCTTAGCCGATATCATGCGCAAGGAGATAGGTCTCTGCATCCCTGATATCACAACTACACTCCCAAGATCATCCTGACACTCAATGACCTTATTTCTACAATCCACCTTAGCTCGATGAGACTCGAGCCAATCCATACCCAAAACTACCTGATAGGAACCTAGAGGGATAACTCGAGGTCAAGAGTAGTGGAGAAGGCTCCTAAATCAAGTACACAACTCTCCACATACGAGTCCACGGCGAGTTTGGCCCCAGAGGCCAACTCAACTGCCAACTATCTAGTTTCCTAGCCACCACTAGCCCACATTGGTCCACTATAGAAGGTGATATAAAGGAATCTGAAGCACCTAAATCAAAAATATTGAGACAGAAATACCCCTGATAGTACCTGTCATCTCAATGACTGTGGCTTGATGCTCGGCCTAGCGGTTGTCAACCACTGCATATACACGATGAGCACGTCCTACATCACCCATCTGTTTACTTGGATCTAGTAGCTCTCTGTGCATCCATGGTATTGGGTTTGTGCGGGCACATGCACACATAGTGATCTGGAGATCCACAAATAAAACAACCTCCTGTACCCCTCTGAGATGGGGTCCCTCCTATACTCTGGTGTACTGATCCTGCTGGTCCAACCCTAGCAGACTGCTGAGTGCGAGCTGGTTGTGCCTACTGAGTGCCCTACCTCCTATCCCTGGCTCCACTAAAACCTCCTCTAGAAACACCTCTCTGAAATCCATGTGTCTGCCTAGCCCCCTGCTGCGGGTGGCCCTGTTGTTGTGTCTGTCGCTGAGGGTGCGGTGGAGCTCTTGTGGCTGCTGGCGGAGGCCAAAATCCTCCTCTAGGGGGTGGTGCAGTACCTCGTGACCTCTGACTCTGGAAGGCCTGTATCCTCTCCTGAAACTTGCTCTTGTTTCTATCACGATGCTCCTGTGCCTTGGTCCTGTTCTCCTCAGCTAAGTAGGCCTTCTCAACGGCCTTCTCAAGTGTGGGAGGAGATAGCATCCTAACTGCTCCTGCTATGTCTGCATTAAGCCCTCGAATGAACCTGTTAACTTGCTGTAATTTCTCATCTTGCAGGTAGTCCACATACTGTAAAAGATCCAGGAACCTGCTCTCATACTGCGCTAATGCTAGATCCCTGTCGTAAGTCGTGAAACTCATCGATCCTCTTCTACACAAAATGCTCTGACATATAACGAGCCCTGAAACGCTCCTCGAACATCTCCCAAGTCACTGTCTCTCGAGTCAGATGGAGCTTTCACTCCTCATTCCTCCACCAAACGCCTGCTGCGTCTCGGAGGAGGTGTATGGTGAATCTTGCCTTGATGTTGCTCTCATAAGAGTGCAAGCCAAAGCAACTATCCAAACTAAGGAGCCATGACTCAGCCCCAAAGCCATCTGTAGAGCCGGTGTAAGTGGGCGGCTGCAAGTGAAGAAGATCCCTAATCACACTGCCTGTATCTCGATCCTGGCGATGTAGTCCAATAGGTGAAGGGAGTCACCTATCCTCGAATGGTCCCTCGAGACTGTGTGAGCGGCTACGATGGAATGAGGCTACCCTCTCGTGATGAACGGAAGGGCTACGTGACCTCTCCCGCCTCGGTGTATCGTGCTCTGGTGGCTCAATGCGCGTCCTCACCTATCGGCTCCTCGTCTCCCAATGGTGCCTCCACTCTCGTCTCCTGCGGTTGTGGTAGGCGCTGCTCCACAACGCCTATCAGCTGGCGCAAGGCCTCTAATATCCGAGGCCCAAAATCGGGCGCCGGTGGCTCCTGCGTAGATGCACTATGCCCCATACCTCTAGCTGATCGTCCTCGCTTGGGCGCCATCCTGCGCACGAGGTGAGCGAGAAATTTATTAATTTAAAATTTAATGGTAGTGGGTGATTTATTTTAACTGTTTATTTTTATTCATTTAGTTAATTTTGTTGTGTTAAAATTGACATTAACTATTTTAATTAGTTACCCAGTGGTCCGCGAGTGTGAACCCCAAGCTCTGATACCAACTGTAATGCCCCTCCTGGGACACCAAAAGAACGCACCAAACATGACTAAAAATTTAGGGTAATAATTTTTTAAATGCCAAGTATTTAGTTAATACTATTACATCTTTCTCTTTTAGTTTAAAATTGTCACATGAATAAACACAATTAGATAAACTACTCATCCTTAAATAGATTTAATTCCCTTGATATGATTACCCACATCCCCTCCTTAATTTATTTCATTTTGAACTCCCATAAAAAGGTCCCATATGCAGTGTGTTTATTCTCGGGCCCTAGGATCATTCAAATATGGACCCTAGATTTGAAATTCTACCCTAAAGTTTTCCCTAACTTCCTTACTTTTTCTTTCTTATTTCCTTTTCTTTTTATTTCCTTTCTCCTTCTTTTCATTTGGTTTTCATTTTGTCTCTTTTTTTTTGTTGTTCAGGTGAGAGGGCTAAGAAGGTTTGTTAAATTTCTTTGGCTTCCTCCCTGAATAATATTTCCTACTTCCCAAAACTTGTGTTTTTTTGTTATGAAACATATATATATTTATATATTTTTGTGAATATATTTACTTGTAAGTTTTGGGAGGGGGCGAATTTGAAGGAGGCGGCGGTTTAGGGCTTAGCCGCAGGGGGAAGGAAAGGCGTGGTCGGGGGCGGGTGTGGCGTATCGGGTCACGGCGAGGGAGGAATGGGAAGTAGGTGCGAGGGGAGGGCGCGGCGGAGCCACATGCGCGGGAGGCGTGTGGGGGGAAAGAACAGGGAAAGGGGGACGGGGAACATGGCGGGGGACGGGGACAGCGGCACACAATGCGGGGTCGGGGCGGGGGACAAGGCCGCAAGTTTGGTGGGGGGACCGGGTGGGGGCAAAGGTCAAACAATGGGCGCGGGGGTGGGGGCCGAACCTCCCCCACCATTTAGATTTTTTTTTATAATATAAAATTCATTTTATAAATATACAATACAATGTATTATATGTATATAAATATATATATATATATATATATATATATATATATATATTATGTTGTATCTTCTTTTGAACATGTGAATAAGCAAATAAAACAAACATATATAATATAAAATATATATATGAGATTTAATTTGATATATATTATATATATATATATATATATATATATATTATATATATATTTTAAAAAAACAAGAACACTACCATGTTTTATAAGCCAAAATTTCCTTAGCATGAAATTATATAAGAGAAGAAAAGAAAGAAAAAACAGATTTCAATAACCATATTAATATAAAAGGAGTCAGTGCATTGTACAACAAAAAAATAGTTTCTTCCAGAGCTAAAATAAGAACAACTTTTTTTTTATAACCAAGTGGATTTCATCTCAGATTTAATGCAAAATATCATTTTAGATTTATAACAAGGAAAAATATATATTCACCATGAAGTGTACATACATGTTCACAAGAAGGGCATATTTTCAAATATATATATATATATATTCTTTCTTTCAAAAGGAGATTTCCTATCAGATTATCATATTTAGGAAAAACAACAATATATATATATATATATATTTATATTTATTTTATTTTATTTTCCAAGTTCACCTAAACCACAATACACATCCACCCAAAAGGGTTTTACACAAGATTTTTACAAGACTTGTGGTAGAGCACTTAACTCAAAATGGCCCAAGATTTCAAAATGTAAAATTACAAAATGGAAATTTTTGCAAGAGTACAAGTCTTCCACTAGCCATACATAAGTGGCTACAATACAAGAAGTGATTCACCAAGATTAATGAAGACAAAGAAAATATCTCAATATCTCAATCCTCCAACTTTGAGCTCCAACCCTCAAGCCTTCAAAAAAACCAACAAGGAGAAAGAGCTTGTTTACCACCCAACCATAGGCATCATCACATGCCTATCCCAAGGTTGGGATGCATGCTAGCCTCCCCCAAGCCCATGGGAAAGAGGATAACTTAATCAAAACTTGCACAAGAAGGAGGGTAAACCAACAATGAAACAAGCACACAAAAATAGTTCACAACACAAGACTCCAAATTTACAAGGAGGAGAACCCATGTTCATCCTCAAAAATGGGGAAGAGAGGAGAAAGTTCTCCAAAATTATACATCAAAATTATTTGCACAAAATACACTTCTCCATATCCTCCTTATTGCTCCTAATTCAATCCAAGACCCTCCTTATTCCTCCTCCCTTTCTCCAAGTCCTTCTTGGAAGGATTTTCAAACCCCAAAGGGGTTTCCTTACCAAGAATGGGGAAGGAGATTCAAACCAAATGAATCAACTTCCCCACCTCAACCATTTGAGGGGAAAAATAATAAGACCCTACAAGGCTTGTCCATCAAGCCTTGAGGATTGAGAGGGAAAATTCCCTCTCTCTTCCCCCACACTCCAAAACTCCATCATGCCATATGATGGAGGGAGTTAAAGAAACACAAGCAAGCAACCAAAATCCACATACAACAAATAACAATTTTAAGCAACCAATCTAGCAACTAAAAGGCAACAACACAACAAAAGACATGAGAGCCTACCTCAAGGAAAGCTCTCCAAAAAGCTTTCCAACTTCAAGTTTTTCCACTCTTCACTCCAAGCAAATCCCAAGCTCCAAATCACCCAAGCATCCAAGCAAGAAATTCCAAAAAAAAGTCCCTTTCATTTCCCATGAATGAGAATTTGAAGAGGAGCAAACAAGCATCCTCACAAATGAGGGGGTGACATGTGTCACCCCTCTCCCTCATCAAGGTCAAAGATGCCAAAACAAAAGAGAGAAAGGGTAAAATTAACTTTTTGCCCTCTTCTCCCAAATTCCCTTAAATGTAAGCAAGACAAAATAAGTGGAACTTTTGATAAACACACAAATCCACATCCCTTACATGGATGTGACTAAACAAGAGGTAAAAAGGGAGGGAAAACTCCCTCTAGCCTTGAAAATAAGCCCCCTACCCATTAGGTAGGGTCCAAGGGCTCATTTTTGTGTTAGGGGGACTCCCAAGCTACAAAGGGGTCCCCAAAAATGCCCAAAATAACCCAATTTCGGGTTTTGCATTTTGGCACAAGGGTAGAGGGTGTGGGGACCACCCAAGGGTCTCACATGTGACCCTAAACCCTTGTGATTAAGTGACACATTAAACATAATCAACAATTTAAAAGAAAGAGGAGTTATTAACTCCCAAAACAAGTTTACATCATAACCAACTACCCTAACCAAAATTAATAATTCAAAGCACAATACATTACATACATTGGGGTCACTCATAGTGCCCAAAATAATAATCACCTATACTAAGGCTTCACACAAAGAACATGGCTAGGGCTCAGCCCATAGGCTGCTTGTGCAAGATTGAGTAGCTGGCCTGAATCCCACGTTCTCCTGTAAACCTGTCACCTGCACACTCATTGCACACATTAACCGCACCTGTCCGATACAATATAATTAAATGACATAGTAAGATATCAATGCGTACTAACCTAACATCCTACTAAAATCAAGATGCGACAACGTGCACAATTATATTCCATATTCCAAAAGTTAGACAAGATGATAAAGTGACATATAATCCCACCATGCAACAACTATCCATCAATATAATTAGGTTCCAAACACATCATCATATTCATTAGTTTCCATGACATAACAAGAAAATACAACAATATAGAAATCAAGCTAAGTTGGCGTTATGCACCCAAATTTCCACACTTGTCTAATAAAATCAAATATCTGAATATAATGTCCAAGATATAACCAATCACTTTGTCAAAAACATGTCTATGAGCAAATAAACAACAAACTACTGAGCTATAAAAAGTGTGGGCACTATAATTAGATTGATCTACTTTGCATGTGTTAAATAAATATGAAAAAACTCATATTAAAAAAATATATAGAAATGAATGGTAAGTGTATCAAAATATTCATTGGGGTTTTGATTTAAAATCATCAAATGAAATGCATCACAAAATAAACAAACAGAGAGATATACCTAGAATATAAATAACATTTATCGATCTCTCGCGGTGAAAATATACTTTGGGTTTGGTTGTATTTTTGTGTCTATCTCCATTAAAAATAGATGCACCAATAATGGAAAATTTAGTCAATTAAACCAATGCAAAAATTGAAACAAAAATGGGATCTTCAAAATTGATTTGTCCATTAAAAAATAAAAACACTATAAAACTAGCACAACATACTTAATTTTTAATTGTGAATCTACAAATTTGTGTTAGCTCTAGTATTTTTGTGTGAATTTACTTTTGGTAAGGGTTGTTTCAATTTTTGGTTTTGGCTTGATTACGATTTTTTTTTCATTTAATTTTTAATATACGTTTTTAAATATGGGATGATTGATATCTAAAAAATCAAATGAATTATTCTTAACTCACATATGAACATTTGATTTTTCGGTAAGGATATATCGATGGAAATATTTTCTAGTTCAAATTTATTACAAAAATATATATTTAATATACTATAAAATAATATTTGTATTCAATTTTTCAAATAGGGAAGATTTGGGGTGGCTAATATCTTATGTAATCGATAGATTTTTGCTCAAATCAGTAAATACAAGGTCATCCATCTTTAGGCTAATAATACTAAATAACCTTATATTAATGGGGATTCCAATTCAAAAATTTGGCTCCCGATATTGAAGTAAAATTTAATGTGAAATTGGATCTTGACTTAGTATTTCAAGCTTCCTTTGGTGAATTTCTCCTTGTTTAGGAAGCGTGTAGTTTGGAGGAACTAGGTTCCCTTAAAAGCCTAGATTAGATACATCCATAATAGCGAGGGGGATTTCATATAGCACACATTCAAACTAACATCTATCACCTAAATATATTTTGATGAAGAAAATTAGTTTGGAAGGATTTTGTGTTCATATTTATAAGAACATTCCCATTTTGGACATCTCATATTAGATCATAAACAAGATGGGAGGCATATATTCTCAAAGAAGCTCTCATTTGTTGGTATATCGTGTCTAGCCAAGATTTGATGCCTTTTAGCAATGGCTAGGGTTGAATTGGAATTTATATGTTAGGCATGAAGTCAAGTGTATTTCTCAAGGATAAATTTAGGTCACTTTCCACTCATATAATGATAGGGAACATGTTTTCAATGGTGACCCCTACTTTATTAGGAATGTTAGCTAGCCTTTATTTTTATTCATCCCATAATTCCAACCCCTTGGAAGAATAAATTTAGGAGATACTAATTTGGGTGAAACTATGTAAACTCCCCACAAATACTAGGATGAATATATTCTCATGATATATTTAGAGAAAATAGGGTAATTTATATGCCTAGTTAATACTACAATCAAGAATGAATTATGAACATATGCTAACTAGGTGTAATGATAAACATATCCAATTATATTCTTTGTTCCATTCAATTAACAATGACATATAGCAATTAGATTTAGTATTTATATTATGAGTGTCCTTCATTTCACGGTTTTCGGTGCCATCGGATGGACCACATGAAAAAAAAAAACATTATTTGAAATTATCCAAGGATTTAGTAGGTATATCCTTAAAACTGATAGGTAGACCATAAAAAATCATTTAGTCAAAAATGAAGCATAACATCAATCACTAAAAAAACATCCTAAAAGTGATAGCCAAACCATATGCAAAATGCAATGGAAAAGGAAAGAATTTTAAAAATAAAAGTAGACATGGATCACATGGAGGAATTGTGAACAATGTTTTCTAATAGAGATTATGTACAAAAATATAGGTGTGTTAAGGAAAAATATTCAGCCTAACAGTCAACAAGGATCGCCCAATCATCACTAACCTCCCTCAAAATGAAAATATGTCACCTAGTCTCAAGTCCTGAAGGAGGCATTAAAAACTATCCACCCTTGTGGTGGAGAAATCCATTCTAGCAAAGTATATTGTTCTCAAGGAGAAAGAAACAAGATTAAGGGATAATGAAAAAAATTCACATAAAACAAGCATCTTCCTAAGTTGATTTAGATAGTAATAGCGAACAAAATTGAATTTGGATAATGTTTTGGAAATGGTTATTGGTAATCTCCAGTAGAATGAGAAGGTAAAAAGTAATTCCAATAATATATTATACTCTTTGATGATGAATAAATAAGACATCCCATCATATAATCGTAATTCTCAATGGGATATGTAGCCACTAAATATCATTGCTCAATGAGACCTCCAACCACTGGAGGTGGGAATATTAAGAAAGGAAAAATCTAATTTGATGCTTAATATGACTTTAAAAAGAGGAGCCAAAACAAATCTCACTGAAATATAAATGGTTGTCTAGTTTTTTCTCACTACCAAGGCATTATGAAAATCTTATATTGGAATGTCATAATCCTTAATTCCTCCGATAAATATCATTTTGTTAATAAGTTGGTGGAGGATTTCAAACATGACATCATTTTATTACAAGAAACAAAAATTGTAATTTGAAATATATACCAAGCATATTTTGAATAACTATGAATGTATCGAGAGTATGTAGTCAAGAAAATAGAATGACTAACTAAATTTTGGAACTCTACCTCATTGTAGTGTGAGATCATCTTCTATTTAATGTACCAATTATTTTTTAAAGAGACATACACTAAAATTAAATTTCTTCTTTCCAATATATATGGATCAATTGATGTTGAATCCCAAGAAGTGTGTTAGAAACAAATTTTTGATTTAAATGGTGTTGATTAAGCAACATATTTGATTTTAGGAGGGTATTTCAATGTAATTTTTAAACTCTCAAAAAATGGAGTATCAACTCATATCACATAAACCATGTGTTATTTTAAAGTTTTTAACTAGAACCAAGATTATCTTATTTGAAGCCATGTGGATCCAAATTTACTCTAAATAACATAAAATGGGACCACTTTATTTTGTAAAATCTTGATCAGTTTCTTGTGATTTCAAAATATGGCCGGACATTAAAAAATTCATGCCGGATGTACTAAGTTTTGTTAGCTCTAAGCATTAGCCCATAATGCTTGCAATTGAAGTAGATAAAAGGCCTCAAGATATTCCTTTTGAAATTGAGTTCATATGGATTTAAGTCCCATCACTTGCATATTTATTTCAAAAATGATAGCAAACACCAATTTTAGGCTCCAAACATTAAACTTCTCCCAAAAGCATAAAGATATCAAACAAAATGTGGAGGCTTGGAATAAGTATGAATTTGGGAATATCTTTGACAAAAAAAAAAATATGGAAATATAGTTAAAGGAAATTAAAATACCCTTTTTATCATGTGAAATGGAATCACTATTTGGAAGTTATAGAGGTTCCTTTTAATGGAGTAACAAAAATAGAAAGGTAAGAGACGTTTGGAAACAAAAATCAAGGGTTGATTGGCTCACAAAAGGGGATCAAAATACCAAGATTGTCCACCTCTCCATGATAATCAAGTAGAACATGATCAATATCAATAAAATTACTTCCTTGAATGGGTTAGTTTAAGAGGATATCAAGGATATTATAAACAAGGTAGATAACTTCTAAAAAACATTTTTATCTAATGATCATATTGACATATCAACATAACATACATGGTTTCACCAAGATGTTCCTCCAAGTATCACCCATGAAATTAATCATATTCTCACATTCCAAATCTCAATATAATAATTTAATCATGTTTTATTTACCCTTATGGATGCTAAATCACTAGGGTTAGATGGTTTTGAAGCATGATTCTTTCGGCACTTTTGGGATATTGTGGGGGTATGTGTTGTAAAGGATATAAAGGAATGCAAAAGAAGGAAATTTCCTTAAGGAATGGAACAACACCTTTTATTTAACATTACAAAGGAGGAATATCCATAATTTTATTCCTTTTTAACCATTTCATTATGCAAATCAATGTAAAAATTCATCACTAACATTATGACCAGAAAATTGAAGATGTGCCTAAACATAACCATCTCTAATCGGAAAAAAAGGATATTTTCTGGGAAAGAAAATCTCATATGGTATTTTATTTTTCATGAATCCATCCAATCCATACATCAAAATCAAATTTTAGGTATGTTAATTAAGGAATACATAGTGAAATAATATGATCAAGTAAATTGGCATTTTTGGAATATGTGTTAGAGAAATTTGTATTCTTCTCAAATTAGGGGAAGTGAGTCAGAACTACATTTCCACTCCATCATTTTTCATCCTATAAAATGAATTTATAGTTTGGTTATTGAAAAACATTCGGGAAATGAGATAGGTGACCTAATTTCAAAATACATTTTTATCATAATGGTTGAAGCCCTAGAAAGAGCCATAAAATATGCAATGGAGGAAGGCAAACTTAATGGTTTATATATCAATGCTATTTCAATAAATATATCCAATTTACAATTTTTAGATGATATTATTCCTTATGGGTGAACCTTTCAAACATGTTCAACGTTGTTGAAGGACATATTGGATATGTATGAGTAGGAATTGGAAAAAAAAATCAATTTCAATAAATCACAAATCTTCTCCCTTAGTGTCTCTCCCGGGTTAAATATAGAATTCAAGCTTTATTTGGGTTTGAGGAATTTTCCCTCTTCATTCCATATCTTAGGATGCTCTTATTCACATGTTGATGAACATTATAAGTTTAGAAATTATTATTTGATAGAATTCAAAATAATCTTTCGGACTAGAAAGGGAATGACTATATTTTTGGGTTGTGATCAGCTCCTTCAATGTGCCCTATAGGATATTCCCACATATCTTATTTTTATATTTCAAGTACCCAAAAAGGTAGTATATGGAGTTATGAGGTTTATATACAATTTCAGATTGAGAAAGATAAATTATATGAAAAAGGATTTTGGTTTCTTAAAATAAGGTATACAACCCTAGATATTAGGGGGTTGGGACATTATATTAAAAAGGATGAATAATTGTTTGTTTTCAAACTCCTCTAGAGAATTTATTTGAACACATACATATTTTGGAGTAAAAATATTTATCATAAATTTATAGATTCATGGTATAGCTTTAGGCTATCCACTCAATTCCTTTTACATTTTGTTTCCACTTTATGGAAATTTATTTAATCATATTGCAATACAATCCCTCATTACCTCATATAGAAGGTATGCAATGAGTAAATCATAATGTATTTGTAGGATGCATGGATTCAATCACATTCAATGGAAAATATGAATTTATAAGGCCTATCATGGTTATATTATTGGTCAAAGGGGTGATATAGTTGGGAATACTTGGAACCATCAATAGATGGGCTATCTTGGAGGTAGGTAGTCCCAATCATTTATACCAAAGAGAAATTAAAATCCAAATGATATATCTAGATAACACCATTACCTCCTTTTCTAATAGGGAAAATATGTTGGTTTGGGAAAGGTTTCCTTCTGGATAAGTCTTGGTTCAATTTTCTTATCAAGTTATCCTCAAGATGGAAGGATTAGTGCTCAAGAAGTTCTATCCAGCTTTTTAGTATTCACATAGGTCTTCCTAAGGCCAATATTTTTCTTTCAACAACATCTTATTAGAATATTTTAACATATGATCAACTTAGATGTTGAAGATATATAGGACCATCCTTTTTCTTTTTATGTATGATTTATTAGGAACACAGTGACCTTATTATGTTACATTTCCCATCCCTTTCTAGGTTTTTTCCTATTTTGTTTCTCGTTCAAGTTCCTCTCTTTTGTCGGCCCCTAGGAGCCAATCCCTATTTTTTACCTAATCTAATAAAAATGTTACATTTCCCATTTTATTCAAAGGTATGGGGTTTTTTCCTTTGCATGTATTAATATTCAAATTCCACATCCTACATAAATGTGATTAGGAATTAGAATGATTCATGGTTAGTAGCATAGACTTAATTCATTAAACATGGCCATAATTTAGGATTTGGAATCCTCCATCATTTATTTCAATATATAGCTCAAAATAAACATGAGGATATGCAATTACATCATGTATTCATAGGAATTACTTTGGTTATCTATTTAAGACTCTATCTAAGAATTTGTAAATGATTGAACCTTAGGGAAGTCTCAAGCTATCAGGCTGAAAATAATATATCGTGAATTCGGTGTGGTTATGTTCTTCCGATAATGGGATTGATACTAGCTATGGTGAAATTCCCACTCATCCAATCATTTTGTATCTCCCAAAGAGTATGGTGTATGAATTTAATTGTGATAGTACCTCTAAAGGAAACTCGGGTTCGATTGGCTACCATGGAGTTCTTCGGCATTATTTATGTCAACATATTCTCATTTTTCTACTATATATTGAACATTAATCAATAATGTGGTAGAATTTAGAGCACTTCTTAAATCCATCAAATTTTCCTTTATATTTTGGTACAATATTTTATTTTCACTAATATTAATTTGAATTTGATTATCTTAATTGTACTAGGTTTACATTTACACACCACATAGGCTTAGAACAAGATAAGTGGCATCACTAATAACTTCCCACCATATCCTACATGTTCCCATTATGTGTCTATCACTTCAGGTTTGTGTCACGAAAAATTGTCAAAACTAAATTTGGTTCACAACTCTTACATTTGTTTAGCCAAATGTAAAGTTAGAACCCAACTCTTATTTTTTCTATATATTGACCATCTCTATTTGTATATTCTAAGCTGACCAAAGAATTATTGAGATATTTTTGTAGATAAATAAAATACTCTTTATTTTCCAATTCTTTGTGTTTTATTCATGGCTGATTTCATTCCACATTGAGGATTTTCCTATACATTTACATCTCTTACATGGAATCTAAGCATGTGGAGATTCTAATATTAAATTTTGGAGAAGAGTGATTATTTATGGTGACTCTCAAATCATAATCAATGACACCAATGACGGTGGTAAAGAGGCATGGAAGATCAAATAAATGTTGGATGAAGTAATTCAAGTACTCTTTAAATTTGATAGTATAGTTATTATTCATATAATAAGAGATGGTATGAGGGTGGTAAATTGGGTATCTAATAAAGGGGATAGCCTTATAAAATCCATAGATAAGATTTGAAAAAAATGGGATTCCCCTTCCACAAGTATTTATAAAAGCTTCTAGTATTAGATGCCTCCCACCATAAGCCTAGATAACACCGTTGGTTACAATTTATGTCATTGCATTATATAAGTTGGATTTATAATATCAATACCCTATCATCTTTCATTATTTACCATTTATCAACTCATAGCTATAATTATCACCTCATTTCATTACCTTATGTTGTATTTACTTCATCGCACTCGAGCTAGGCACCATCCCAATAATGGGATAGCAACTTTGTACACATGTTCCCAAAGCTTACGTGTTTTTCAATGACATTTATATGCATGAAATTGAACATTCAAGTTGGTGTGGTAGATAGACATGGAGGTGATTCATCTTATTTGGTTCTCATTCTAGATATGGTTCCATTTTGATTCCTCATTCTATTAAAAAAATCACCATCTTCCTAGCATTTGAACATGGAAGACTGGGTATTGTTAGTGTAGGATACTCATTTTCTTTGTATTTTTTTATTTACTTAGAGATTTACTACACTTATGGGATGTGTTTTCTTAGGTGTAAACTTGACCACACTATTTTAGCTAGTGGTATTTATTACCTTTGACTAGTTCTCTTTTGATTGGTTATTTTGGGTATGGAGGTTATCACTATTCTAGGTGGAGGTTGTCATTATTCTAGGAGGAGCTTACACATTCACCTCTTATATGTACATCACTTGCATCATTCTAATATGTAGCATTGAGTTCATTTAGAGTCATTATTTCCTTTTGTATTTTATCTCATTGTTCTTCATAACTTGTAGATTGGTATGTGTGTGTTTAGTCTTACCTTTGTAAAATTTGTGTCTCACATTTCTCACCAATGCACTCTTCAATTAAGCATATCCCTGGTGCTCCCGATATGGTATTGGCACCAATTTGGTATTAAATATGCCTAGTTTTATCCTGTAATTTTTCAATTGATATTTTTATTTGCAAAACAAAAAAATCACATTATTTTATTGTTGGTAAAGGAGAAATATTTGAAGTTTTTTGTTATGGCAGCCATTTATACATAAGAAAAATCTTTTAGAAATGTGTTTGGGTCATTTTTTTGTTACAGGAATCTTCTAAAGGCATTTTTGTTGTGATTCTGATTTGGTTTCACTTAGAAATCAGCTAGGGCATCCTCAGATATGGGTTGTTGTTTTGACCATCAAAGCCACGTTTTTGGCTCATTTGCAAACCTGGGTTGCATCCTTTCCCATCAAAATAGTGTTGGAGGGTGAAAAAAATCTTGGGAAGGGAATTTTTAACCTGAGCACTCCTTTTTTGGGTTGAAATATGTAAAAAAACCTCTTACCTACAAAAATGCCCCCACAATGTTTAAAATCAACATACAAAACTTATACTTGGCCTCTCCAAGCTCAAAATGACCTCCCTTCCATTTATTTATACTCATTAAGTGGCCTCATAATAGCTTAGAATAAAAAAATTAGAAAATTTGGGGTTTCAAACCCTAAATCCAGCTCCTCCAATGCTTCTTCCTTGGTGGGCCCACATCCAAGTGCAAAACCATGGTATTTCTCCTTCTTTAAGGAGGAAGTTTTATATTTTTCACGTGACAAAGATGAAGTGTGAGTCCCAAGTTGGTAGGAGGCTAATTCCCTTTCACAACAAATTAAATTTTTCATTCTTCATTCTTTTCAGTTCAACGAGTATACGCATGACACCCTTTCCTCTCATTTCAAGTGTTTTTTTAATCGATTAAGGTAAAATGTAAATACACATGCCCAATCTGATACTATAGTAGCAATAAATAAATGATGTAATGAAATACATAAATATACCAAAGAAAACTTAGTAATAATTATTAAAACCCTAATGTGCAAAGAAGGGTAGGATGCCTTAGTTGATTCGTCAAGTTCTAGAAATTCCATAGAGCTGGAAAATAGAGAAATGCAAAGCATTGACCATTACACTAGAGCTCAGATAATTATAGAAATGGAGGAACGGGCTTGGCAAGGGCACTTGCAGAGTGGGCACCTGTGTGCGATTATGAATGCCTAAGTCTACGAAAAGTTCAAAAACATGAATTCTTAGGGTTGTAAGGTGTTCACTAATGCTCTCCTTTTGTTGTTATGGATTTGCACAATGATCATTGGAATCACCAAAATCCTGAAATGAAACATAGACATGTAAAACCCTCAAATAGACATCAAATCCTAAAAAATAAATATGTAAAATGAAGGGTTGGATTTTCCTCATCTGCCACAATGATGGACTTACAAATCAACGTTGCACTACATCTCAGACCCAATGCAATTCTTTGTGTGTGTGTAGAAATGTGCCCTAGGTTATTATTGTGTCAACCATACTTGATAGTGTGAAAGTAGCTAGATGTAAATAAATGTAGTAAATGTGTACATGGAATAGAATGAACTTCCCTCCTATGAAGTGTATGCATATGAACCAACCCTTATGTCCCTTTTGATGGAGCTATATGGATTCAATGGAGCTCTTAGATTCCTTGATGGATGCAACCTTAGGTGGAGATAGTAGATAATTAGTGTTTTGTTCCTTATTATGATCACATAACTTTATATTTATATGATTCCCTTGCTTGAATTTCATAACTAACCCTGAAAATGTCAACTACCAAAAATATAAGATGTTCAAATGGCTAGAAAGGACCCAAAAAGTGTGATTAAAGTACAAAGAGGATAAGGGCGCCCAAAGGGGACAAAGGTGCCTAGTGCTAGCGTCTTTGATAGGCATTGGTGTCGAGGATGAAAAATGTCGAAGATTAAAAAGGTAGATTGAGAAAGTAAGGATGTAAGACCAAAAGTGGTAATAGAAAGAAAATAAAGGTGTCCAAAGACATGTGTTAATTAGTACTTTTCTTACTTAGGAATCATATGAATAGTATTATACAATTAGGACTAGATAATTACCCAAAGTGTGTGATTTTTTGTCTACATTTTCCCCCACTTTATGTTGGTGAGTGGAAATATCAATAACATAAAGTAGATAGATATGCGTACTGATAACCATGTAGATTGATGATGTAAGCATGTTCGTGGACTAAAAAGAGCGTAGTGTGATAAAAATGTGAAGCATGAATGCTAAGGAGGAGAAAGTGAAAAAAGTGATGATGAAAATGAACCTAGGGTGGAAACACATGTGTAGATGTCATAATGTACTAGTTGTCGATGTCGATGTGTATGATGTTGTTTTTGTTGTTGGTGGTGTTGTGGTGATGTTGACTACCGCTTCCCATATGGACGGACCTATAAAAGATAAGTTGATAAGTAGTAAAATACGCATGTATATGATCAAAGTGTTTAAAAAGTGTGTAAGGAAATTATGTAAAATGAAAAAGTGTGAAAAAGAAACATGTGCACCTGATCCATGATGATAAAAATGGTGTAGAAAGGATCCTAAAGATGATGTTAGAGCATAAATTTTTCAAGCGATCGCATGCCAATGTAATGGAATAAGTGTAGGGATAACTATCTAGTTTCATCCACCAACCTTTAATTGCTTCCCACTATGTAAAATACCATTGCGAGATGGTGTGTGTGTTAGGAATCTCTACCCTGTAAAATCCATTGTGTAAATGCCCAATGCTAAAGGACTCTCTACCCTATCAAAATCCTTTGTGAAATGTCAAATATTTGTGTAATTTTCCCTTGGTTGTTGGCATTCTAAGAAATATCGTTGTATTGCCCATGGTTTTAGGCATCCATGAAAGGTTGTTGTGCTAAGGACCCAAGTCTAATTCTAAGCCCCGTCAAACTGAGAATTATTTTGTATCGGTATTGTTTTGTGTGTATCTTTGTATGGGGTGACTAATTCACCCATATTATGCCCCCTCATTTAGGGTGCATGTGACATCATTGAAGGAGTATATGGCCCAAAAGAGGACCAACTATTGTGATGAAATTTTTCCCTACGGGGGAAGGGAATGTGTTTGGTAAAAACCAAGGCACATGCAAACAAGTGGCTAGGAAAAACAAGTGTTAGTACAATAAAATACAAACACTCATGTATAAGATGAAATGTAAGCTACGTAGACAATGTGTAAACATGCAAGAATACAATGTATACTGAAAATTGGGTTGTAAACATGGGACATCACTCACAATGTCACAAGAAAATCAAGGTTGTAATGGCCACAAATGACAAGTGTGCACACAAGATAAAGGGAAAATCCCGCGAACAATGGCAAAAAATGATAAGTAATGTAACAAACAACCATGGAAATAGATAGTCATGCATAACAAATGTTGCACATGAAGCACCCGTTAGCATGTTAGAAAAATAAAAAGTATGCCTAAGCATGTATAAGCCAATAAATTAGTGTGTTATGAAACAAAATGAAATAATAACACCGGTATTATACAAAATTAGATGCCCCAGGATCCGCTATGGGATTGGTAATAGGTACTACGCTACGCATCTATGTTATGTGTAATGGATATGTAGAGTCTACGATCACAACTAGAAAAAGTGAACGTGTATGTGTGTATGATAAATATAATGACATACAAGATACCTCTCTAGCATGTGTAATAAAGTGTACATGTAAAAGCATAAGTAAGAAAGAGTGAATGTAACCAAGATATGTAGTATGTTATAGATGAGGTGAAATAGAATGCAAAGTGTGAATCATAGGATTAGCGTGCCCCCAAGTGGATGTGTATGTATGTAATGAGGTTCATTTATTTATGTCCCCTTGGAAATCAAGAATGAACCATAAACGAGAGTGTGTCATTGGGAAATGGTATGACTAATGTGTTTACATGTGTTGTGTAGGATTGAATGCGACAAAGTAAAATTGACGAGGTGATAGAATGTTTGATAATTTAGCCTAAATTGTATATCACTAGATAGGTGAGTGGGATGTCAGAAATCATGATGATGTAGCATAAGGAATATATCATGAGATCAACGAATATGATGGTAGAAAACATGATGATGTAGCACAAAGCATATATCACAAAGTGTATGAAGAGGATGGTTGCATAGTGTGAAACAAAAGGTTGATTGATTGATTATGAATATCAAAGTGTAGAATGATGTAGGTGTGATGATGTGAAGTTCAATTTTGATTTGGACCCTCAGCAGTCGAGTATGAACCACAATAATAGAGTGCATCATTGGGTAATGTGTACAGTGTGTATGAGTAAAATGTATAGTATGTGTAGTAGATGTGGTGACAATTATGTTATAGGTGTGTGACGTGTAAAGGTTGTAATGTGTAATATAGTATGTGCAGTATGTAATGCAAGATGCATAGATTATATAAGTGTGAATGATGTAAAATGTATAAGAATGTATTGTGGAGAATGTGTACAATGTATAGGTGTATGAAACACAAAGTGCAGATGATGCAGAGTATATGGAAGATTGTATATGTAGAAAAGTGTATGATGCATGAAGATGTGATGTGTATTGTCAATGGTGCAGTGTGTGAGGCTCATGTATATAGGATGCCCTCAACAGTTAAGTGTGAACCATATCATAAGAGTGTGTCATAGGGTAATGATGATGCAAATGTATGTAGATATGTAGGATGAATGTAAAATACTAGATGCAATGTGTGTAAGATGTATGGTAGTTGATAAGGAGAAAAAAGTGTGGGGAGGTAAGTAAGTGTGATGCCCCCAAGCATGTAATAGTAAAGGTGATCGAGTGAATTCATCTAAAAATTCATCATTATCATGGTCAAAATCATATGGTGAGGCATTTGAGACCTAATAAGCTATAGTGTTAGGTTGGTCACGTAAAGCATTGTCTAAGCGTAATTTTTACATGCCCATAGCATATTCCTCATCAGTGAAAGGAGGTAATGGACACTGTGTGCATACCACCAAGTCATATTAGGTGAATAACCAAGGAATGAATCATTGCAAATGAAAACATGACCAAATGGCATAGGAAATGATATATCAATGTGGTCAAGGTCTAATGTGCCCCTGATGTAAGCAAGCCAAGATTGTCCTAATGTAAGTGGAGAAGAGTGAGGGGCTCATGTAAGGTAGATGGTGATACGGAAGACACATAGACCATAAGTGGAAGTGATAGTGATGAATCTATAATAGAGATGAGGATCATGAGTTAGAGGATAAATATCCTAAAATCCTAGCCGAGTCAAACCATCATGTGAACATATAGTGACATCACAAGTAGGATCAAATGGAATGTGCTCCCAATAAGAGTCATTCATGAAAAGTGTACATGTAAAGGGAGATGGTGTAGATGTTTATTGTGTATGAGAAGGGATGGAAGTTGGTATGGCGTCGAATGTATGAATGGGACCTTAATAAATAACCATAGCAGTAGTAGTAGCAAGGGGAGGTAGAGATGCGGTTGGGACCAGATATATCGTGCATATGGCACCTTCAAGTGGTGGTAAATGTGGTATCTCATCTATGGGTTACGGGTCATCAGTAGTATTAGTTCTTGGAATAGGAAGTGTAGTATTTGGATCATGGTTACAATATTTGTATGGATGACGGTCACGAAGAATGGTATACTCGACACCCTCATGTAGGAATTTGACACAATGATGCACTTGTAGAGGGAACACCTTATATGGCATGGAGCCATAGCCTACCAAGTAAATAGTTATATGAAATAGGAAATTCAATGACAAATAATACTATGTTGAGAGTTTTTGGCCCTACAATGATAGGTAAAATAATGTGACCTATGCATGGATAAATAGATCCATCATAGACACGAAGAGAAACACATGATGGACTAACATTAACAACCGAAAGACCAATCTTCTCAAGGAATGACATAGGACATGCATTGAGCTCGATTCATTATTGATTAAAGTACATTCAATACCCATATTGTAAATTCAAATCATGATATACGAGAGGTGGATCATTGTCAAAAATAGAATATTCAACACGAGGATTACATTAAGAAAGCTATATGTTGGGAAAATGCATCAACAAATGAGTTATATTACGAATCTAGATGCATATCGGCGGGAATAAGAGTAGTAGTGAGGAGATTTTGGACTCTATGTCTTAATTCAAAATTGGCAAGCAAAAATTCATTAATTGAGATACTCATGATGATGAATAAACAATGATCTTAATAGCTTGTATATCGAATAGGGTTCACCAAAATGATTAAGCTAAAATGTAAATATACATGTCTAATATGATGTTATAGTAGCAGTAAATAAATGATGCAATGAAATACGAAATACACCAAAGAAAAATAAGAAATAAATAATGAAACCCTAATGTGCAAAGAAGGGTAAGATGCCTTAGCTGATTTACTGAGCTCTAGAAAGTGCATAGAGCTGGAAAATAGATAAATTTGAACCACTAATCGTTGACCTAGAGCTCGAAAATTATAGAAATGGAGGAAAAGGCTATACATGGGCACCTGGAGAGGAACAAGGGTGCCCGAGTACATATTTTGGGCACTTTGAGTCTGCAAAAAAGTTGAAAACCCCAAATTCTCAAGGTCACAAGGTGTTTTCTAATGCTCACCTTTTGTCTCTATGGATTCATATAATGATCGTTGGAATCACCAAAATCCGAAATGAAACATAGACTGTAAAACCTTCAATAGACATAAAATACTAAAAAGAAAGATGTAAAATGAGGGGTCTTAGTGTCCTCACTACGACGATGATGGACTTACCACTGAGAATTTCACTACATCTTAGACCCAATGTAGTTTTGTGTGTGTGTGTATAATTATGCCCTAGGTTTCTCTTGTGTCAGTCGCACTTAGATTGTAAAATCCTCTTTTTAAAACTTAAATACAAGGGGAAAAAAATAACTTTATGCTTCATTGATTTAAATACCCATATATTTAAATCCATCATAATATTAAGTTAATATCTCATGTTTCCTTGTTCTAAATTAACTTAATTTAGAACCAACATCATCTTAGTCAATCCATCCTATAACAATAAACCTTATGCAGTTGTATGAGTCGGACTAATACTTGATCCCTCATATCCATTTCATTAAAATATGTATACTAAGTATACCATGGTTTCTTTATTCCTTAAAGTAAATTCAAGTGCTACAGTCTAAAGTGCCTATCTGGAGCATCTGTTATAGAATACCCATTTGAAATCGTGTAGCTTTAGATCTAGGTGAAATCCGTACAATGCAATCATCATCTTGTGTTACCTTGGCCAAGGTTTTAAGTCATGTTTTCCATGTTTAATTATATGATGGCATAATTTTCTTTTGGAATTTTTCTTTTACCCTAACTCTTGAAATGTTTATCTAGATTAATACTAGATCGTGAATTTTTAATCATTTATAAGTTACGTCTAAGGTATTGTCTATTTTTGCACCCCTCGCAAAATAGAGAAACTTGGTTTTCCACAGACTTGGATTGATTGGCCACGAAGTGTTTGAGTATGTAGCGGATTGAAAGGCGTGTCGTGGATAGGAATTAAGAACCACAAAATAAAGGACATACTCTTTGAAGTTGTGGGAAAAGTAGAACCGCTAGGGTATAAATTGTGTCGTGAAATGTTAGAGATAGGTCGTGGATGGCTTAGCAAGTTGCAATACACTAAGGCATAAAACTATGGGTAAAATAAAATCTAGAAGTCCGTAGCTATTGATATAAACCATGTGTATAGTGGATAAACCTCATATCAAACAAAGGGTAAAATAGATATGTGGATTGTAATAAAAACCATGTTACATCAAGTGATATCGGATTAAGTAGAAAGTATGTAAAACCGCGAGAATATATGAGATAAAGTTATGGAGGTCAAATGCCACATATCAAAGGAAAGGGGTAGTTTTCCACGGATTACCAAAATGGACATGAATTTCAAATCCGATTTGATCTTTTGTAAATCTAATATTATTTGAAGAAATATTAGCCTCCTCCGTGCAATATAAAATCTTATTTCATGAATTTAATTAAGGAGAGTGGGTGAAGTAAAGGAAAAACTCCCCAAACATGTAAAAGGCCTACTCATGATGGATCAACTTGCGCAATTAAATGTGGTATGGTTTTTTTTTCTTTAACAATAAAAGTAGCATAGGGAGGTGGAATTTGCAAAGATAATAAGATCTTTTCAAAAAATTAAATGAATCTAGTTGGCCAGTGAAAGAAGAATTTGAATTTTCCCTCTCTTTCTTCTCTCCTTTCTTTCTCCTTTCTATATATTGTAAAGTGATGTCTAGTTTTAATGTTGGATACTTTGGGAATATGAGGGTATCATTTCATGTTGTGCAAGTGTTCTAAGAGTCGATAACTTGGGCTATGTCTTTGTAAATTGTTTACATCTTCCTTCGTATCATGATGATCGTGCATAATCTTTAAGCAATAAAATATTTGGTTTTGTGGCTCATTTCAGCCTTAGCCATCATTTTAATGCACTCTCTTTCCTCTCATTCATTCACGGGTTTTTGTATGTGTTGTTTCATAGATCTGTGTCTATTGTGTATCATGAAGGTGGAACTCGGGACACGATTTTGATATGTGGTTTTTTTTTCAGCCCTCGTCGTCATTTTTTTCTCCCATTTTCTCTCTTTCCTAAGTATTGATCCCCTTATTTTTGATGTTATCACCTTCTCTAGTTTAGGTTTATGTTTTATGAATCTCCTTCTCACCTTGGTTCCTTGGAAATTTATAGTTGAGATAGAAAGTTGTATTTCAATTCCTAGGCATAGTTTGGCATTAGAGGTAAGTAGATGAATGTGGCCTTCTCCAGAGATCTATCTCAGTTCAATTCCCACAACTTTTGGATAGTCCCATATTGTCTCAAATCCCAAATTTTATATGATTCAGGCATGGGTGTATATTTGAGCTCCAACAGTACCTATTCGAGATCAGCTTGCATGGGTAAGTCCCACAATGTCGACTTAAGATGACTAAGGGAGAGTGATTGTCTCCATAATGATTTGTATCAGTATGGGTCACTCTCATTTCTGTATTCATCCTAAGATGACATTAGGTACTTAATCATGCAGCACTATCTACATTTGTACCTATGAAAATACTTGCATCTTATTTCATTATGACCTTCTCATTTAGAGGAGCTTAACAAGATTACTCAACATAGCAGTTGCCCCATTGTAACAAAAAAAAAATACCTTAGTCATTAATTAGGTACAACGTGGTAGTGGCCATGTCGAGTAGGCTCGTTGCATTTCGCTAAATGGGAATGTCATATCTTATGGTTATTAAGGTATTTCTAATATGTTACGACATATTAAATCTCGTGTTTCAGCAAACTCTATCTTTTGTGGAATTTGAACCTACGGATCTAAGCAAAGGTTTCATGCATTCCAATGGCATGCTTAGAGACATTCCATCATGATCATTACACTTTCTAGTTGCATATTTAATTCAGCATTCCGCATTAAATCCCTTGTTCATATTTTACTTATTAACACTAGCAATGCATCATGTCAAGAGTAGTACTTATATCGTAATTTAATCCTTTTCTCAAATAAAGTGTTAAGTATAGTATTATACTTAATAGGATTAATTCCAAACATTTGTAGCAATCCATAATTTAATTACATACTTTATTCTTTTAAAATCACAACCATGTAATTCACTCTATTCATAATGATTGCAATACAATATGTATTCTCAAAGATAATGCTTTATTAATGACCGGAAAACTATATTTTTGTCGTTAATATCACAGTGAAGTATAACTTTCACTTCTTAGTAAAATACAATACAATTAATTGCATTTCTCAATTCAGTACAACATCATCAACAAATAATACTAATACATGTCCACAACTGATTATCAAAATAATCACATCTTGTTTCAAGCATCATGCCTTACTAAAATACAATTATTTTCATCTTTTCACAACAAGAACAAATTTATAGATTTCATCAAAAGACATAGCAATGAGCAAAGGTGTAAGTCACATCTTCCTTTATAATCAACCTACAATGTTAATAACCTGCATGGAAAAGATTCCATTGTACATGGTCAGTTCCAACCAAACTGGCATGATAAGATCTATTTCTCCCATAATAACTTACGCCAACTAGTATTTACATATAGGAAATATTGCATTAAGTTAGAATCACATAATTGACCCAAAAGAATACAAATCATATATGTAACATTTCCAGAAACCACTTTGCAAATACATTGATGTTTACTTCATTTAAATATAATTACTTAAATGTAAACACTCAAGTATAAATTATATAACCATTAAGGTCAACCAACCAATTACCGTTTACCGTATGGAGTATACTTGTAATATCATTATTTTTATAACTTCATAATATAAAGTTATTGTTACACTATATACTCTCACATATCATGTACAAGATTCAACAATCCTTATTTCATTCAATTAGATACTAGTATTGCATAATACTTAATCATTATATTTATACAAGTCAACAGTTCTTGTTCCCCAAAGATAGCTACTAGTATTGAGTAATACTCAAGTATTTTGTATTATACTAGTATCATTATTAATTATTTATCATTCCAGGTATCAAGTAATATACTTACTTGTCAATCAAATGGACATCACCATTTGTATTAATAGTGAAAAACCTCAATGACAATATTATTTCATAGTTATAGGAGAGCTTAGCTTACTAAAACATCGACATGAAATCCCATAACTTCTATTATTAGATCCTTGACCAATTAACGATCACTATAACCATGGATTCTTATGCATATAGATCATCAAAAATCCTGAAGAAGTAATATTGGTTCATTAATAGCACTAAATTAGTGGTCCACAATTTGGTAAAAATACATGTAACCATCTTACCTTAATATTCACATAGGATGAAGTGACGAAGTCACTATGGTAATAAAACCAACCCTCCTAATGAAAAAATGCAAAGCCGATAAGTTAAACACAGGATCTATCTCGAGAAACCAGTAGTAGAGTATAGGTCTATGAAATCATTAAGATTTCATTCTAACATAGCAATAAATCTGAACGATTTCCAACTAAAATAATAACACCCAAACTATAGTTATTAAGGGGGTTTTGTAGCTTAACAGAAAATATAACAACTTCGCAATATTACTAGAGACTAACTGTACTGTGACCTATATAAACTAATAGGTCACAATGTCTATGGCTATGTCCAGGTTGAGGACCATGGATTTAACACTTACACCTTCAAGATTTTGACTCCATATTCATGCATTTATCCTTCAAAATCCCAAACCCATCAAGGTATTTCCATTTAACCTTCTAAAAAATAAACACATAAGTAAATTGAAGATATACCCATATAAAAATTGGTATTGCCCATGATAACATCGAGAGTGAACAAGCTTCAACCAATGTATCAAATACATACACATATAAGTAGATTTTACATACTACCATGAAGCATATGGTCGGATCGATTGTATGCCCTGAATCATTTGAGAGGAAGGATTCGATATACCGTGAAATAAATTCAATAAAGCAAACCCTGATCACAAAGTTCATACAAATACAAGTCATATTATCTAACGACCTTCATATATATACAACGAAAAGAACATCTCCAAGTCAAATCTCTTAGACCATCCATACAGTATTACTGTAACAATATTTCATTTTCCCAAATCGTTCATATATAGATATTAAATGATATATTTTCCATATTTAAGCTAAATAACAAAAACCCAAAATCACGTGGTCATAGAAAAATTAATATATAATGTCATATATGAAAATAACAAGTGGAGTGATATATATTAAGGAAGAGATAGATCTTATCATGCTTTGGTAGTGCTTCTTTATCCTTTCCTTTCTTCTCCTTTGCAAGCTCGGCTCTTATATAACTCCTCATAAAACTAGAATCTCTTGTAAATCTTCATTCTTATTTAATGTAACAAATATAAATACAACCCAAGTAATTCCTCAACTCCTAGTTAAGGGATTCATGTAATAAACCATGAAAATTTTACAGAGGAAATGAAATAACATGGAAACCATTTACATGCAATGTCCAATAGCACCTCCCCATTAAAGCAATCAATAATAATAGACTAGAAACCCACCAATTTTTCCTCAAAAACTGCTTGACTCATTCTCCAAGGTGGTGAAGGAGGTTTGAGGTCCCCACATTCAATGCATGTGAGGACTATGTCAGTCCTTACCATTTTTCTCATCGTCCAATTCCACCTTTTTAAATTTAGTGAAGTTTAAACTTAGCATAACAACCATTTCCAGTTAGTTTATCCATGACCATAGCCATGACCACTATACTTAGCTAGGCCTTCTACCAAATTTGATGGTGGTGATCAATAAATACAACCTCTTAAATATGGCAGAGAGAGTAAATGTTGAGAAGGAGATGGTGGCAACTCACCACATAACACATTGACTCAAAATTTGAATCCTAGGCCACAATTTTTAATATAACATTGGCTCCAAGTTCATAAACCTTAGTTCAATCTTCCATATATATTCAAATATGAACATAGTTATCCATTATTAGGTCCTTAAATATATATTCCAAGGCTTAACTAATCTAGATACAAGCCTTCATGATTTTGAATATATATAAACCTTATTCTAGATCAAGTTTAGGTTCCTTATCAACTTAGGCTCATTTAAAGTAGTAACCTTAGAGCCTTATAAAATTAAGCAATGCCTTAACATTACAAATCCACTTTAACATGATGGCTCAAGATAATAGCCTAGGCCATCATTACTTTTTACCATAATGAACTAAACCATGATATTATCCTGAAGCGTCATCCTTGTACAGTAATCAAATAGATCCCTTTTTAATTAAACCTAGTCCATATTTTACAAGTACCAGAAGTCTCATAATTAGCAAGAATGATCATAAAATCAAGGGTAAGTGATAACATAAGTATGATCATATTTTACAAGCATATGCAAATATGTTAGATCAATAGAGTAAGATCGCATTGTCTTGGCATGCTACAGAAATTCATTCACATAAGTCCAAGTAAAGACACCAATCGAATGCAATTACATTATAACACGTAAATCCAACAAGACTGATAAGACAATAGGGTGTTATATGGATAGCGAGCAAGTAGGTAGATGTAAATAAATGTAGTAAATGTGTGCATGGAATAAAATGAACTTCCCTCCTATGAAGTGTATGCAGATGAACTAGCCCTTGTGTGCCCCTTGTGATGGAGATAGATGGATGAAATGGAGCTCTTAGATTCCTTGATGGATGTAACCTTAGGTGGAGATAGTATATGCTTAGTGTTTGGTCCCTTATTATGATCACATAACTTTATATTTATATGATTCCCTTACTCAAATTTCATAATTAACCATGAAAAGGTTGGCTACCAAAAAGATAAGATGTTTAAATGGCTAGAAATGACCCAAAAAGTGTGAGTAAAGCAAAAAGAGGGCAGCGTTTCCTAGAGAGGATGAGATCTCCTAATGTTGGTGTCTTGGTTGGGCGTTAGTGTCTAGGATGTCAAAAACTCAAGAGTAAAAAGGTAAACCGAGCAAGTAAGGATGTAAGACCAAAATTGGTAACAGAAAGCAAAGAAAGGTGGCCAAATACATGGGTTAATTAGTACTTTTCTTACTTAGGAATCATATGGATAGTAGTATAAAATCATGACTAGATAATTACCCAAAGTGTGTGATTTTTGTCTACATAATCAGTTTGCAAAATTTTAATTAAATAAGCCATTAGTTGTGGGAAACATTTTTTACTATAAATTTTGACTAATAGCTCGATTTGAGCATCGTCTTAGTCAAAAGTGAATGTTTTATCACACTCTTCATGATGCTTTTATTTATTTTTGTAAACACACTACTTTATAAAGTTCCACATTATGGGGGTTCTTGTAAACCTCTATGGGGACTTGTAATTTTTCACTAAGTTATAAAGTGCCATCTAGGATAAATTTGGGGTTTATCTACATTATGGAGTTTTGTGGTTCTGTTGTTATGCTTGAATCGGGAAATTTCCATTTTGAAAGGTAGACATTATCAATCATTACATTGTGCATAGTTTTTGCCCTACCTCCATGGTCTTGTTCCTGATCTTGAAGAACCTCTACAAAAGGATGTGTGGTTTAACCACAATGATGAGGACTATGACCTTCTTGATATTACTATTTATGGGGATATATTACAGTTTTCCAAGCATAATGAGTTCCCTTTCACTTATTTGACCATTATCCGACAATTACATGGTGACCTTGTTTAACCATATAAGAGTAAAACTTCCCTAGGCCACTCTTGTACCACCATAGATTCTCCCCCTTCTCACATCCCTTTCATTATTGGGAGTTCTTTTGTACCTGTTGCTACTTATGATTCTCATGTTGACCATTCACCATAGGATATTGCTATTGAGCACACTCTCCCTATTGTTTCCTCCACATATCTCATTGTCATCCATGTTCATGTTTTCATTCACTCTTTGTAGCATTGTTCTATTATAGAACCTTCCTCTGAGATAGATGTGACCATTTCCTCTCGTGCTCCATTGCATCTTGATTGCTAAGTTGACGACACTCTACATACACTTATTGTTACCTTTGAGTGAATCATTTCTTCATCTTGGACTTTCAATATCTCTTCACATCATTCTTCTCCTCTTGATTTATGTTATGATGCTAATACATTCTTGTCAGACATTTCTCTCATTGGGCAACCCCATTGGGATGAGTATTTACCTGACCTGAGTTGTCTATTTGCATATTCCACTTTTGTTTCATTATAGGAATATGCTTTGATTGAGAAATCACATATTCTAGAGGACCCATTCATCTCTCTCATTGGAAGTGACCACCTTGGGACATTTTTCACTTCCACTATTTTAGATATGTTTCATGATCCACCTCTTCTTATGGATCCATTTTTGAGGGTTATTGGGCCCCCATAATTTTATTTCTCTAACATGTATACTAAAGTGGCATTCCCATTGTCTTTTTGCACACTTTTTCTAGACATATGCCACCATTCAGTTACATAATAGATGTAGAGATCAGAGTATTTCAGGATTCTTCTTCCTTCATGGAGTGGGCTGAATTTAAGTTCTCCTTTTTTATCCTTCCCAAGGGTAGGAACATCGCTTAGTGTAGGCGTAATCTCTTCAATTTGTATGTAGAGGACCACATCATAGACACTCTTCTTAGGGGACCTTATTATCCTCAATTCTTCCTCTCTCTACTCGAGGGATGAGCATTGTACGTGGGTAGCTCATCATGTTGAATTATCAAGACCAACTTCATCTTCTTCTCCGCTTTTCTTGAGTAATTTTCTTGTCTCTCTTTTTGGGGGAAGATTTTTTCCCACTGGTTTTTCTCATTTCACTCTATCTTTGTGGGAGATGCATTATAGGTGGGTACCTCATTAGGCCTTGTTGTCATGACCCACTTTTATTTTGTTTTCACCCACTTAATACACACTTATGGGGCGTGTTAGTCTAGGATACTCATTTTCCCTTTATTTTTTTATTTACTTGGAGATTTCCTACACTTATGGGATATGCTTCCTAAGTTGTACACTTGACCACACTAGTTTACCTAGTGGTAGTTACTACCCTTGACCAGTTCTCTGTTGACTAGCTATTTCAGGTATAGAGGTTACCACTATTCTAGGTGGAGGTTGTCGTTATTCTTGAAGGAGGTCACACATTCACCTATTATATGTACATCACTTTCATCATTCTAAGATGTAGAATTGATTCTATTTGGAGTCATTCTTGCCTTTTTTCATTTTATCCCATTGTTCTTCATAACTTCCAGAATTGTAAGTGTGTCCTTAGTCTTGCCTTTATGTAATTTACATCTCACATTTCTCACCGATGCACTCCTCTATTCAGGTGGATCCCTAGCATTTCCAATGGGTAATACAAGTTTTTTTCTTATGGATGGTTGAGGATTTCAAATTTGAAATTTGATTTAACTTTTAGCCCCAATAATTTTTCTTAACAAGTAGCCCTAAAATTTCCTAACTTTATTACTAGATGATAAAATTTAATTTCATACATCATGAAAGTAGTTGAATTTGATAAATCCTTACCCTCCAACTTATAGAACTCTCTCCTTTTAGTAGATTGGTTTTATGTATCATTTTGAGAATCTCTTGGTCACGATATCATATATCTATGTCATTGTGCGTACATCCATTTTGGGTTGATGCATGTTTTTCTTCTCTTTAGTAATTACATAAATACTCAATCAACATGAGGTATTTGATTTTGGAGTAATTGGAGTATTATTTAATTTACATAGATGAATCGTGATGAACACATAAGATTTGAATATAAGTTTTATGGAATAGTAAGACAAATTTATATTACATCGGTATGATAGCATAGGTGTATTAGGGAGGGAAAATGTAGCTTGTGTGCATGTTTTTCAATAGTGATACTCTCTTTTATTTATTGAGGGTGAATTTATTTTCAATTGGAAGCTTTTTAGTTAAGTAGGATGTTCCTTCTCCTCTATTATTTGATACTTATATACTATTCACATTGTACCCGATTGAGGATGTACCCTAGGCCTATTCTTAATTTTATTTTTTTATGATTCAGGTTTGATTCCTATTTATCACTAGTGAAAAATATTATAAGCTTTGAAAAAATAAATCCTTTAAAATATAACATCAAAAAAATAAATTACTCATCTTATTGTCCCAAAAATAGCCTATTACTTTTTTATATGAATTTCAAAGATTTGTTTACAACTAGAATCTTAAAACATCATGTTAAGAGTAAAATGAATCCACAACATGCCCTAGTTTTGTATTATACAAATAGGTAAGTTAAACCATCCTAAATTAAATTTTTCCTAGTAGTGTAAATGTGGAAATAATATTATAACCAATTTTGCACCATCTTGTACACCACTTCTATGTTCCAAAAATAAACAAAACTTTTTTAAATGAAAATGACATGAAGTTCACCCAATTTCTGTGTGTTTATTGCATTTTACATAGTAGTGTTTTTACTTTCTATGATATTTTGCAAGGGTGAGAGGCTCAATACTTACAAGAGAAGTGAGGGTTCTTGTGAAAATACAAGATATTGTGAGCCTACACATGGATCATCCACGCCTTATAATCAAGTACCAACTAGAAAAAATGAAAGTAGATCGGTCATGAACACCGAAAAATTCTAATAATATTAAAATGATTTTTAGATAATTCAAAATGTTCAACATGGAAATAGATTAGATGACCTTGAACATGCTTTCATTTATCATCGAATGGGGTGACGTGTATTTGAGGCCAGTGGGATGTTGATATTAAAGAAAAGATTTAGCAAAAGGTGGGGAATTATGTATAGGGATCATCCTTATAATTAAAAGAATCAAATCTATGGACTTAATAATTACAAAATACAAATCTATTTACACATATTTAAGGAATGTAGGCCTTCATTTTTACACAAGTTTTAAACACATGTAATTGTCAATATACACTTTCACAATAATGAAGGCACAAAGAGTTGGTCGTATGGAGCCAATTCTAGACACATAATGGGAATTTTATACCCTATTGTAGATAAAATACACAAAAGTAAAATAAAATTAGTTATAAATGAGTGTATAAGAGAGATCCGGGTACACATATTAGAGAATCTAGAGGTACAAAGACTAGAGAAGCTTCACTTCTAATATTGTGACCTAAAATTCCATGGTACAAGATCGTACTGACTTGGTCAAAATGTATAATCCAATCTTATTCCTCTTTATGGTCTTGTATGCCTTTAGAAATGAGATCTAAATATTTATGGGTCCTTTGATGGCCTAAAAATGTAATTCAATGTCAAACCCTAGTTTTCACACAGTCCATAAATCATTTGTAATTAAGTGAATCATGCCAAAACTAAACCGTGGGTAGGAGACCCTGCAAGAAGGTTAGTGTTCGGGCTGAAGTATAATCCATCTACCACATATGTTGAAACTAATCCAAAGAATACTCAAACCACGTGTAGTTCTCCACCTATCATATAAACTCTATATGAATGCATATAGTTGGAACCTTGAACCACCTTGATCATGTTAGGTAGAAATGTGCTCTTGTTAATAATTTGGAGTGAGGAACTTTTTGTGCTTGGAATTTAGGGTATATAGAATCATTAACCTCATTGAGTGTTTTAGAATTATAATATTAATTACCCTAATGTATGTGCATCAGCTTTAGGGAGATTTAGGGAGCCTTGAGTGGCTTTTTTAGTGTTGCGAAGTGAGAGTGTCAATAGAATTCCATGTGAGTAAATGAGGTGATGTTAACTTTCTTATATATGGTTTTAAAGGTAAATTATTATGATAAGGATGACCCGGGAGGATAAAGATACCCAAAAATGATAGTGCATTGAAAACAAAGTTGGAAAATGTTTTGGTTTAGGACCGTAAATGTGTTGGTTTAGGACCATAAATTGTATGATTTTGGATAGAGAGGAGCTAATTGAAAACTAAAATTTACATCTTGGAATGTTGAGTTTTATTACTAGTCTTATGTATTAATGTTCGATTTTGTCAACATGGGTATATGAAAATAATAAAGTTAGGAAATAAATGACAACATGTACTAATTGAAGATTGGATGTGGGTGTTTGTCTTATCCAAGAAATACAATTGCAATAAGCAGATATCAAATGGTAAATTGCTAAATTTGAGTGTCTACATTGCCCCACCTTTAAGTATGAAATGAAAATTACATGCTAAAAGGAATATATACTCGAGTTTGTATACACATTTTGAATTTTCTCATATTTTTGTCTAGATCATTGGTGTTGGAAATGTCCACGATGAATGTTGAGCAGGAATACTAAAAAAAGGCACATAAGAGTGTCCGTGCGTATGGAAAACAGGGCATGTTCAAAGGTGTAAATAGATAAGGAAACACATGTGTGGAGGATAAGTTCATATTTTGGGACTCAACCATTTTTGCACATGAGGATGTATTTTTAGAGATGGCTCATGAGCACATAAATGAGGTAGAGACTTGCACGCCATGCATTGGTTGTTTTTGGAGGATCAGCTACACTATACTTTGCATGGATGCGGGCTAAGAATAGGTTTATCACTTTGTCGATTAACTAAAGGAAGTCTATTATTAGCACACTTGCATGTGGGGCTATGACCGTAAAAAGTGTGTAGTTAATAATAGCATGCGACCTATTTGTGGATTGGATAAGCGGGGAAGGGAAATTCCCCACCCTTATAAATATGTAGTGAGTTGCGTAGTAGAGGATATACTTGTATGAGTAGAGAGATATAGATATAGGTATGTGTTGGTGCTCAATTTGATCTCACCCCATTTTCTCTAGAAATTCTTCAATCTGTGGGCTCTGTCATATTTTCTATCTCCCCGAATGGATGCATACAAGTTTTCTTCATTTATATGTTGTTGAAGATCCTTCTCCATGGTCGTGGATCACATTTGGGCCTTATATCATTTCCAATTTATTTGTCCTTAAAGAAAGATTCAATTCTAGACATAAATGGTGAAGTTCCCCTTCATCTTACTGTTCAATAGGTGTGTTTCCTGTCAAATTATATCTCAGCATCTTCAGCTATGTGGTCTCTTTTGATTGGATGAGGCACGTCGGGTCTATTTTATAACTTGTAAATTTTTGCTATGTTTGCAAAAAGATCAATTTGGCCTGCGCCCCATTGAGTTCTGATTGGCTGGTCAAATTTATAAAGGCGGAGTGAATTTCTCTTTTTTTCCCTGAAGGTGTATATGTGTTCATTTTTAATTGGTTGCGGCCCGACGGGTCTTTTTGGTGAAATTTTCCACTTTGGTCACATTTGTAAAAAATATCAAATTAGCCCCGAACCCCGATAGTCTCTGATTGGCTATCCAACAAATATGAAGAGGCAGGGAAAAAGTCTTACTTTGACCCCAAAGAAGGACACGTGGCATATTTCAAAATTTAGAAGCGGAAGGTAGGTCGCTAGGGCGTTTTGAATTTTTTTTCCCTTTTGTAAAAAGGAGCAAAGTTATAAATTGATCCGCAACCCCACAGGAAAAATTCTTACTTTGACCCCAAAGAAGGACATGTGGCATATTTCAAAAGTTAGAAGTGGAAGGTGGGTCACCAGGGCGTTTTAAAGTTTTTTCCCTTTTTTAAAAAGGAGAAAAGTTATAAATTGACCCATAACTCCATTAGGGCCCACATCAAAAGATAAAATCGGGAAGGCGGGTCAACAGAGGAAAATTGGAAATTTTTCCTTTTTGTTAAAAAGGGTAAAATTGCATAAATGAGTCGCGACTCCATCAAAGGCCTAGATTAAGCCATGTGTCAAGCCCAATTTTCAAAGGCGGAGGGGTGGGGAAAATGTGAAAATTGCACATTTTCTCCAAAAGTCATAAAATACAAAAGGTAATCCTAGGCCCACTTCGAATCATATTTTTCCACGTGGACGGATCTAATCTAAAGTTGAGAAAGGGTAGAATCAACGGTTTTTGTGCATTACATCTGATTTTTCCGCCATTTTTGCTCCAAGACTCCTGGAGATGTGAATACACATTGTTTTTCATCATTTTTGATGAAATTCCTTGTCGTTTTTGTCTACAAAGTGCAATTGAATGGATTTAGAGCTTAATTTGTGAGTCCAAGGATTGTAAAGGTTGATATTTTGAAGTTGGAATTACTCGGGCACTTGCAAAAACATGAATTACCAGAGAAGCTGGATGTAGAGCAAAGTTACAGAGGAAAGAATGGGAAAAGGATGAAATGATGGAGGTTACAGTGCAAAGGATGAAAAATGTGTTGCTAGAGGAGATGACTGGGTGCCCCAGTTAAAACAATGATGGAGATATTTGCAATGATTCACCTTTTTGAACAACTAGTAACTTTTTGTTACAAACTTGTTAAACGTCATTTTCTGAAATCATGATAAAACATGTAACAAAAAAGTTTCCTCAAAATTATTTTTTTGGGGGAAAGCTTGGATGTAAATTTAGTGCTATAAAGGGCATGAGTTAGTCATTTAAATGGTCGGGGTTGAATTCTTACGAGAAAATTTGAGAAAGCCTATCTTCTTGAGAGACCATTTAAGAACATGTTAGTCTCTTATGTTTTAAATTTGATCATGTCAAGTTGGTTATAAGTGTACATCCATTGACAAGCTATGAGATTGTTCAAGAAACCTTCCCTACTTGATGAATCTAATCTACTTCAAATTAATATGTATTAATCTTGGGAAAATTTATATCTGCTTTATTTTAGAATGTCTACAAATAGTATTTCTTGTTCCTATTACAATATTGTGTTAAAATCCCTCTGAATCACACAGGATCTCATCCTTGTGATAGTTTAGTGGCATTTGTAATTTCATTACGAGAAGAGCCTTCATCCTGTAATGAGATAAACAATTTAAAATCACTTTACTATCTTGTAATCCTTTGAGTGTATCTTAGGAGTGAGGAACCAGGGGTCTTTAATGTTTAATTGAGTCTTTATCTTGAGCCTTCATGTTAAATTCTTGGAGATTGTGTGAAACCGTGCAAATCTGGGCCTCCATTAATGCACACCTTCTAGTTGAAGGAATATTTTAGCTATTTTGAAGCATTCTGTCATTTAGTTTCCCAATTGTTGTGAAGTTTCTCAAAGATCTGTCAAAATCAAGTTTGTCCTGTTTAATCTCCCACCAAAAATAATTCAAAAATAATGAATCCTACCCGAACTACCTCTATTTTCCCCCGTATGTCCACAAATGAATAAATTCTCTTTGCAAAATATGTAAAAGTAATCGGGATTCCATAATGTCTCTATTAAACTTAACCTTGTTAAGAAAATATCACCATTCTTTAGGAGTGACAACTTGTGAGAGTTAAATTGTGGTGCATTAATCATATTTTCTCAAGGTTTCCTTTCATTTTTTTGCAAATAAGGATATCTTCATTCTCCTTCACCAACATAGGTTACAAAATGGGTCCTCTCACCTTGGTTGAAAGGCACAACCTAAAGTAGTGAGGATAGATCAAATCCTTTTGAGGGTGTTTTCCATTTCTCCAACATCTGAGTGACAAAGAGCCATCCGAATTGCCTCCCGGCTAGAAAATGACATACATGATGATTTATTTGTCTCTAGGCTTCTTGGTAAATGCAGTGATGCTACTCACCTTGTAAGGAGAATCAATTTGGAGACCAACATTTTTGCACTTGCTTAAGGGACATTAAGGTGTGTGAAAATTTTGACACCATCAACAACGCATATAGACCCTGGTAAATGCTTCTTACAAATTTTAAAGTGTAAATACGTTGTTGAAACATCATCTTGTGTCTAGATTTGTAAGAATTGAGAAAAGTTACAAGTTCTGAAGTGCAATATTTCTAGTTTCTGTTGGTTTTTACACTAAGTTTACATAATCAATGTTAAATATTGGTAGAGGAATGTCAGATCTACTATGCTTTCCAGAATTAAGTGTTGATAGATATTTGACAGATCAATTTTAGTGCATTTGCACAACTAAGGTGAAAATCCTTAGTGGCAAATTTGTGTTGAATTAATTTTTGATAAATGTTAGTGTCTTAACCTCTGTTAATTGAAATTTATCACTAATCTTTACAAAGCTGGAAGGAAGAAGATCTTTCTTCGTTAAAGACCCTACTAGAAGGTTGTTTCCAGAATTGGGAAAGACAAATTTTGAAGGAATAAGAATATGGAAAGTTGTTGTAGATCAGAAATCAAGAAAAGAGTTATCAATTGTGGAAAGTGATTAGCATGTCATTGAATATTTCCATACTTCCTCAAGTTCTTCTGAATCAGGTAGTCTTTTTGTAGATTAAAATTCTCCATCTGGAGAGGGGCCTTCATTTGTATTTGAAAATTTTACGTCTCATTCTATCCCTATGTTTTCCAAAGCTGATAGGATCTTCCAAGAAACAGAGTTTTTAGAGGACATTCATTTTGAAAATTATAATCATGTGTTCCAAAGGCCCCTTATCCCTCATCATTTTATTTCTCCTATAAGATCACCTCCCAAAAATAATATGGCCCATCCCCCACCTAGACCTCCATTTTTTGTGAACACTTTTGGTCCTATATGTTTTAGAAGTATGGTTAGATATCCAAATTTTGTGCCCCAAGATGTTAGAAATAGACTGCCCAAAATTCAAGGAAATAATGTTATTACTGGTGATCAGCACTTAAAGCTTTTTGTCAATATGATGGAAGACTTTGAGATTGAATTTGAGGATGTGTACATAAAATTGTTTATTCATACTCTAGAGGAGGATGCACGGGACTGGTATAAATCTTTTCCGAAAAACTCCTGGATAGAAATGAAGAATGCTTTTAGATTGTAGTATGGAGATAAAACAGAACCTAGGTTTCTTTTATCAAAATTTGAAAATATTAAAAATAATCCTAATGAATCTATTCATGACTTCAATACAAGGTTCAATAAGACCATGAATAGGCTACCTATAATCCTGAGGCCAAGTGATGTTTCTTGTTTGATAAATTATTCTGATGCTTTTGACAGAAAGGATGCCTATTATTTAAGGGACAAGAACCCAAGAACTTTAAGGTAGGCCTTCACCATGGATTTGAAGATTGAAAATAACATCAAGGTAGTTAGTAAGCCTCCTAAGAGGGAAGGTATCAAGCTTATCAATCCAGATAATCCTCAGTCAAGTAAAGTTGTGGATCTGGATGAGGTTGTAAAAACTTTGGCGAGTTATTACGGAAATATCCTATAAACTGGCCAGAGCAGAGAAGGGGATTGGACAAGGTTCCCAAGGTCAACACAAGCCACAATGTCAAGAAATATTTGTAAATCATCCCATAGGTGATCATAGATCAGATGATGGGGGTAAAGGGCATGTTGGATTAGGAAATAAATAGCCCCGACCCCAAGAAAACAAATTGGTGCCTGATCCTTTAGCTGCCAAAGTTGCTACTTGTTGAAGAAGCCAATGAAATTGAGTGGTGTGACAGATGTTTCTTGCCACATGCCCCATGTGATGAAGACAAATAAGTTGAGGAAGCGATGCGACACGATGATGATGTGTGCATGATGGGGTGCTCTACAAGCTCACGGAAAGGAGCAACTTTGATTGAATTAATCAGTGCTAGAACTGCTGCAGATTTCTGGGATTACATTCACCAAGTATTACCCCTTCCTCCCTCTCATACTTTTGAAATAGATATGGTACAAGATTTTGAATTACCTAATAATTATTTTGAATACTTAAGGGCATTAATGATTAAAAATTATGATGGAGGAATCCATTATGAGGAGGATAGGCAGTTGTTAATGAATTTTTTGGTTGCCCAGAAAAATAATATAACACTAGGAGTAAAGTTATCAAAGGCACAGGGCCACCTCATGCCAAACCAAAAATTCCAATTCTCACCAATATCCCAAAATAAACTCCTAAGAAATATATATCTGGCAAAGGCCTTGTTTCCCCAAAAAGAACTGGTATCCTTGCCCATACTCAGACCATCAAAAATCCTTTGTTTTCAAATGAGTTTGTCAATCTTCTTCCAAATGTTGCCTTGCCCAAATACATTCCTTATGACATTTCCCAAGTCTTGAGTTAGATCAAGATTTCTATTCCAATTGTTGAGCTACTTAGGATTCTTGAGCAAAAGAAAAGGGTCATTGACTATTTGGGATTGAAAGAAGAAAAGATTATCCAAGGCAGAAATGTAGACAATGTTAAGACTCCTCCTACCATTGCAGAGTTGGAAAAAACTCAAGAATCTTGGAAGAAGTAGGTGAGCCACCTGAATTATATTTGGGAACATCCTTGGTTGAGTCCCAACCGAATGTAGATTCATTTTTCACTACTCTAATTATCAAAAATAGGTTGTTACACAACCGTATGCGTTTTATCCTGGAGCATCATGCAATGTTATGCCTCTTGAGGTCATGAATGAATTAGATATCAAAGTGACGGTAGCTTATGGGAAGTGCATTACCATGGATTCCAGAGAGAAGTGCCAGGTGGTTGGATGTCTCAAGGGTTTTATAGTGCAACTTGCAGCCTACCCGGCAAGAACTTAAAATTAGATGTTGTTATTTTTGATTGCCCTACCAAATGGGGAATGTTGTTATCAAGAAAATGGGCTGCTAGTGTGAGTGGGAGTGTGCAAATGGATATGTCTTTTTCCACTATACCTATTGAGGTCAGCCTTGTAAAGTTGTATGGTGAAAAGAAGATGCTACATCTCATTGAGGATCCCAATAATGCTTCCTATGAAGTGTTATACACTAACATTGATGCTGATAACTTTGTTAGATTTGCTGATGGTAAAGAGCACAAAATTGATCAATGCAAGTCTCTTAAACAAGTAGGTTCTCCTTGGAACTTGTTGTTGTTTGATGGGGCTTTCTCTAAATTTGGAAATGGTGCTGGTATTATTCTGATATCTCCAGGCCAGGAAGAGTTTGTTTTTTCTTTTAAACTCCACTTTGAGTGCACTAACAATATTGTAAAATATGAAGCACTATTATTGGGTTTAAGAATTGCTTGGAAATATGGTATTAGAGACATCATTGTTAAAGGAGATTCAAAAATAATTGTCAAGCAGGTTAGAAAACTTTATGCAATAAAAAATAAGAGAATGAAGTAGTATAAGCATTCAATCTAGGATTTCATTGAAATTTTTTAGTCCTTCAACATAATACATCATGATAGGAAGTACAATACTATAGCAAACAAATTGGCCGTATTGGGGTCCAAATTTGAAAATTATATTGTATCCCCCTATTGTGAGTATAATATTGAGATATTAACTAGGCCATTTGTTCCTGACAATGTTAAAAACTGGCAAGCATTCGAAGACAATGCCCAGGTGCAAAGGTTTTTGTAGAACCAAGGAGAATTTATCAATCAACATATAGATTGGGAGCCAATGGTTTCTGTAGCTGATGGAAAGGAGACTTTATTTGGCAAAGACATTATTCAGTTGAATACTAATACTATTCCCAGAGGCTTGGTAGCACTTGAATCAAACTTTGATAATGTTTATTGTATTTTCAATGACACATATCAGCCTCAAGGGATGTTAAAGAGCATGACACAGGCACAAAGGATAAACCACGTAAGATTTGGCTAAGTAGAACTCGAGCAAGGAAGAAAAGAATTCATATGTTCAATTGTTGAATAAATACCAAGATTGATTAGCATGGTCTTATTCTAAACTAAAAGCATACAGAGAGGATATTTTCTAGCATGAAATTCCCTTGAAGCTTTTGTCTTTGTAACATTCCCATTTTAAAACTTTAGAACAAGGGGAAAAAAATTATTTTTTTGAGTAATGTTCTTTGTTCTAAATACATAATTTAGAACACACATTCCATAAAAACCATTCTTATAACAGATAACCATATGCAGCTGTAATGACTTGGTGAGCTACCAATCTATTCATTTCATGACTCGGTGAACTACCGATCTATTCATGTTTAACATTAAGTATTGAATACTTTTCTATATACTACGTATACTTGGTTCTCTTACCCTGTTCTAGGTATTGAGTGATCTGTCTAGGAACCTATCTAAATATTTGTTACCAATATTCATCTGCATCTTGAACCTTAGACTAGGTGACATAGGACAACGCAACCAACAACTTGTGATACTTTGGCCAAAGATTTCTAACATACTTTGTTCATATTACTTATTCCTTGATGGCATACTCGTCAATCCGGAATACATCCTTCACCCCACTCTATTGTTATCTAGAATGTCCTTTACTCGAATTACAATGGTCCACTTTTAAATTGATAAAACAATAATGCCAATATATTCCAATATAGGATCTTGGATCTCTCCTATGTTGTGAACAGTGCTGCATTTCCATTTTCAATCAAGAATTACCTACCATGGTCGATCTCCAAAGACCCAAGCAAACAAACCACCGAATGGAAACACTTCACACAAAAAAATTCAAAGAACTTGTAACTACAAAGTTCGACTCAAATGTGTATCTTGATTCATGGAATGTCAATTTACCATTCGTTCAACAAAGCAAATTAAAACATTCCTTCGATCACCGAAATTGATCTAAGGATGAGTCGATAAAATGGATAAGTTTACAACTCTTAAACCAGATTGCAAATCACCTACAAGAAGTGAAAAATGGATTCAAGAAAGCCATTCCAATTCAGTCAAAGGATCTTAAGAGCAGAAAAGACTTATCCATTTCAAGCATGATCTCCAATAATCAAAAGAACATATCTTTATAAGGAAAATCACATGTCAACACTTGAAATGCAAAGGAGGAAAATAACAACTATCAAGGGTGTTACATGCTTCCCTCCTAAAAAGAATCATCATCCCGATGATTATCTCTTTTAACAATTTACATCAAGGACAATCAATTCATTCACTTCTCTTATCCTAAGTCAAATATTTCAAAACCTTATAGTTCTAGAAATCAGCATTAAATAACTTTTTATTCAAATCAAATAAATATCTACCCAAAAATGGCTTACCTAATGTCATATAAAGATAAAATCATAATTTTTTTATCAGTCAATAGATTCAATTCTATTCAAATAGATATGGAAAAGTAGTTTTCATATCCTCTAGATTTTCCCAAGTTGCACTTTCCTTGTTAAACTGGTCCCACTGGACCTTACATTGACTTATTTCTCGATTTCTTAAATGCAATTGGTGAGTTTCCAGCACTCGAATGGGTTTAACCACAATTATTCTTGGGTCTTGGACCTGCAAGGAATTCTAATTTAACACATGTGATAAATCTGAAACGTATTTCTTAAGCAAAGAAATATGGAAAACATCATTCATTCGTGACAAAGCAGGTGGTAGTGCTAAACAATAAGCTACAGGGTTGATTACTTTGACTATTTCAAAAGGTCCCACATAACAAGGTGATAACTTGGCAGCCTTGCCAAAAGTTATAGAACTCTTTTTCGGTTTAACCCAAAGAAAAACCTTCTCACCAAGTTCAAATTTCTTGTCAACCCGCTTTAAGTTAGCATAACTCTTTTACCTATCTACTGCTTCTTTCAAGCATTCACGAATCATTTTAACTTGTTGTTCCATTTCCGTAAGGATTTCAGGTCCAATTACCTCTCTATCCTCAATGCTATCCCAACTAATAGGGGTTCTGTATTTCCTTCTGTAAAGTGCCTCGAAAGGTGCCATCTTAAGAGAAGCATGATATGTATTATTGTATGCAAATTCAACTAATGGAAGGTACTCCTCCCACTTATACTACTGATCCATATAATACATCCGTAACATATCTTCCAAAACCTGATTTACTCTTTCAGTGTGTCCATCCGTTTCTGGATGATACGCAGAACTAAAATTTAGTTTAGTTCCAAGAGCTGCATTGAGTGTTTGCCAAAACCTTGACGTCATTCTAAGGTCTCTATCAGATATGATTAATTCAGGTACTCCATGTAATCTGAAAAAATTTGTATAAATATTTTAGCAAAAACAGGAGAATCATCCTTTAGATTTCTAGCAATAAAATGAGCTACTTTTGTTAGTTTATCAACTACTACCAAAATAACATCATGTTTATTTCTTGACATAGGCAATCATTGTACAAAATCCATGCTTATTACCTATCATTTACACTTTGTGGTATGCTATAAGGATACAATAAACTAGCTGGGTGCATATGTTCCGCTTTTACACGTTGACATTCAAGACAATGAGTCACAAAATCAATAAGATCTTTTTCATTCCTTTCCAGAAATATTGTTGTTTTATATTAGCAAGTATTTTTGTAATGCCAAGGTGTCCAAAAAAAGGTGAATTGTGAAACTCTACCAACAATTTCTTTCTCAAATCATTAAGTAAAGTTATGTATACTTTGTTTTCATATCGTAAGATTCCTTCATTATCAAAGTGAAGACCTTTATACCTTTCATCTTTTGGATCTGCAGCAAGCGTTGTTTTTACTTGCTGAAAGTAAGAATCAAATTCCATAACACTTCTTACTTCATCCTTAAACTAAGTTCTTAGTGTTATAAGAGCATAAATATGCTTCCTATGACTTAGAGCATTAGCCACTCTATTCTGTTTTCCTTTAATTTAACTTATGTCAAAATCATATTAAGACAAAAACTCTAACCACCTTCATTGTCTTGCATTCATATTTAGCTGAGTGAAAATGTACTTCAGCCCAAGATGATTAGTTTTCAACTCAAATGGTTTACCAAGCAGATAATGCCTCCAAACTTAAAGTGCATGAACTATGGCAGCAAGCTCTAAATCATGTGGAGCATAATTCAACTCATGTAACTTAAGTTTTCTACTTTCATAAGCTATGACATGATCATTTTGTAACAAAATACCTCCAAGACCTTCCCTGGATGCATCCGTTACAACAATAAAGTCTCCATTAGGATCAAGTATAGCTACAATAGGTGCTAAAGTCAACTGACTTTTCAAATTTTTAAAATTAGATTCACATTTATCATTCCAAACAAATTTCTTATCCTTTTCTGCATAATGAAGTTATTGGTGCAACCACCTTAGAAAAATCCTTAACAAATTTTCTATAATAACCCGTAAGGCCCATGAAGCTTCTAACTTCATGTACATTCTTTGGTGTAGGCCACTCGGTTATAGCTACAATTTTAAAAGGATCTACAACAATCCCATATTTACTTATAACATGACCCAAATAGTGAACTTTGGTGTCATAGAAAGAACATTTGGACAACTTACCATATAACTGTCTCTTTCTCATAATTTCCAAAACTATTTTCAAGTGTTCATGATGCTCCTCAATAATTTTAGAATATATGAGAATGTCATCCAAGAATACAAGCACAAACTTGTCCAAGTATTCTTGAAAGATATTATTCATTAAGTTCATAAAAGTTGCAGGTGCATTCATTAATCCAAAGGGTAAAACCATGAATTCATAATGTCCATCCCTTGTCCTGAAAATTGTTTTATGAATGTCCTCATCCTTAATTTGTAATTGATGATATCCAAACCAAAGATCTATCTTAGAATAGACCGATGCTCCACGCATTTGATCAAATAGGTCATCAATTCTAGGAAGTGGGTATCTATTCTTGATTATTGCTTTGTTTAACATCCTGTAATCAATGCATAATCTAAGTGTTCCATCTTTCTTTTTCACAAAGATCATTGGTGCTCCCCAAGGTGAAACACTTGGTCTAATCAAACCCTTAGACAAAATTTCTTACAACCGAGCCTTAAGCTCTACTAATTCTGTGGTGGTCATTCGATAAGGTGCCTTGGAAATAGGTTCAGTACCAGGTTTGATTTCAATCGTGAAGTCAAACTCCCTTTTGGGTGGTAAGCCCGGTAATTCTTCTAGAAACACATCACTGTAGTTCCGTAACAGTGGATAACGTTCCATGAAATCATTGTTTTCTTCCGCAGATTCTAAAATTTTTACTGCATATAAGGTACAACCCTTATTTTTGGCATTTTTAAGTTGCATAGATGATAATTTCGTAACAGAAATTTCTCATTTTACACCTTGAATCTCTGTGGTTTTCTACAGATCATCTAAACAACTAATATGTTTTTCAAAATAGTCCACCTTTGCTTTATGCTCTGCTAACCAATTTATGCCTATGACTATATCATAAGATCCCAAAGGTGCAACATAGAGATCAACTTCAGTGGAAAAGCTAGGTAATTCAAGGGCTGCCCCAAAAATACACATATTGACCATATGAACAGAATTATTACCATAATGTACAGTCCATGATTTATCCATTTTTCTAGCTTTTCTTTTAAGTTTCAAGCAAGTTTACTAGAAATAAAACATTTAGTAGCTCCCGTATCAAAAATAATAGTAACAGGTATGTCGAATAACTTACTAGGAACTTCTATAGGTGTAACTTACTTTTCAACTTGCTTGTCAGCTACTGCAGCATGTATCTTGTCTGCTGATTACGATCATCCTTCTTCAAAGGAAATTGATTCACGTAATGATCTTTTCCATAGTTATAACAGCCTCCTACCGGTCCCTTTTTAGACTCAGAATTATTTCCAGCCTTAAAGTTATCATTTTGACCTCCATAGGACTTCTATCCGTTATTATTATTCTTGGCAAAATTGTTCTCATGCATTTCCAGCAGTCTTATTCATTGCTATTTTCTTATTATTACCAGCTGAAAACTTACTTTTATTGCCAAACTTCTTCCATGGTCCTTTCTTAGGTGCAAGAGAAGCTGAAGAAGAGTTTGGAACTTTCTTCCGTACTTCCTCCTTATGAGCAGAAATAGCCTTTAATTTCTGTTCTTTTCTTATGGCTTTTTCAACAACCCCTTCCATAGTGGTTGGGCTATGAACATCAACCTCTCCCCTAATAATGGGATTCAATCCCATAATGAATTTTTGTATCCTAAACTTCTCATTAGTTTGATACTGAGGTACATACTTGAGGTGTTTCGTAAACCGTTCCCAATACTCAATTACAGTTAACTTTCCTTGAGCTAAGTTCTAAAATTTAGTCATTTTCTGATCATAATAAAGTTGTGGCAGCTAACATTGCCTAAAGTAAATTTTAAATTGATCCCAAGTGATGTTAGTTTCATCAATATTTAACTCAGCCTTATGGCTATCCCACCATGAATATGCTTCATGGGAAAGCTGATATGCTCCCCAAATAGCTTTGGTTTCCTCTGAGAAGTTCCTTATTGTAAATTACTTCTCCATTTTGCTGAGCCAATTCTCAGCTCCATCTCCTAACGTGGTGCCATCAAAATTTGGTGGACTTATCCTTTTTATATCATTGGTGAGTTCAACTGCCAACCTTGCCTTTTTGTTTTCTAGCTGGATAGGCACATTAACATTGTTATTATCAACACCCAAATTGGGGTTGTCCTTAGGAGGTGGCTGATTGTTATTACTAGCTTCTTCTTCCTCCTCATTACCCATTACTTGTTGTTCAAGTACAGCCAAACGATCTCTTGTGTCCAACAGTCAACAAGGATTTCATCAAGTTTTGGGTTGTTCTTTACTCCTTCATCAGGTGGAGCATTATTCACAATGTTTCCTCTTGTCCTAACCATTTTTGTTACAAGAAAATTCAAGTTTTTATCAGATTATGGACACAATAGGTCTAAGAGCTGCAACCTTCAGCTCTGATACCAAGATGTAACATTCCCATTTTAAGACTTTAGAACAAGGGAAAAAAATATTTTTATTTTTTTAGTAATGTTCTCTATTCTAAATACATAATTTAGAACACACATTCCATAACAACCATTCTTATAACAGATAACCATATGCAACTGTAATGACTCGGTGAACTACCGATCTATTCATTTCATGACTCGGTGAACTACCGATCTATTCATGTTTAACATTAAGTATTGAATACTTTTTTGTATACTACATATACTTGGTTCTCTTACCCTATTCTGGGTATTGAGTGATTTGTCTAGGAACCTATCTGAATATTTGTTACCAATATTCATCTGCATCTCGAACCTTAGACTAGGTGACATAGGACAACGCAACCACAGAACTTGTGATACTTTGGCCAAAGATTTCTAACATACTTGTTCATATTACTCATTCCTTGACGGCATACTCATCAATCCAGAATACATCCTTCACCCCACTCTATTGTTATCTAGAATGTCCTTTATTGACTTCTGTCAGTCCACTTGCCCAAGGTTTAATCCTAGTTCAAGTTTAACAACATAGGTTATGATAGGAAGAGGCTCACAAAGACTTAGGGTATATTGGCATACTAGGTCAACCTAAGTCAACCCCGTGTACCAAGGTACCTTGAGTCTTAGAGGGCTAATTCATATCGTAACTATGCTACTACCCGGTCTAGAGAAAAACTAAGTTCAAGTCCATAAGCGTGTAGATCTAGATGATCAATGTAGAAGGGTGTTGCCACATGTCAACTGCATTAATGTGTCCTTGAGAAGATCCTAATCTTCTTGAAGGTACAACCCTGTAGTTGGCATGTGCCAAAGCATCAAGATGTACATACCCCTAGGAGATTATTAATATAATTAATTTGGATAATAAAAAGTAGATTTCAGCAACCTTTCCCAAACCCTAATCCAACTCTCCCTAAGTTCTTTTCCATTTTAGGTTCCATTAATCCTTGAAGAACTTCCTTAACTTAAGATTGCTTTCAATGTTCGTTAATTTTGGCTTAACAAGTAGTTACCAAAAAAAAGAACAGCAACATCATAAGTTCCATTTAATGTGACTTAACCATTCAAGGAAGTGTAACAACCACCTAGGTGGTAACTTAGTAGACTTTATTAAATGAATTCTAATGATTAGAAATCATATCTCCTTTTTTTTACATTTTCATGAGAGAGGAAGAGTCTTCCTCTTCATGGTTAAGTTCTAGGGTTTAACACACCCTTTATGTCCTTTACAAATTCTATAGTTTTCATTGTATGTTCATTACACATCATCTTACTATATTGAATTGTTTATATAAGAACATTAAATTCTACAACTTATCTAGCTGCATCTTAATTAGGGAAATTACTCTAATTCCCTTTATCCTACTTATCCAAGAATCCTCATTTAATCATATAAATAATATGAAGAATATCAACAAGATAAGATTCCATTTCTCTTACAAAAGTACAAGATAATTTACACAACCAATGCAAGTAAATTCTCATCTTTCAATTCATTTTCAAAACTTATACATTTACAAGCTTATGCATTTTAGGCATACTGCATAACAACAACCTTCATTCAAAAAGAATATAACTTTTCTTTTTCAATACAACTCAAGAACGAATCAGAATTCTTCACAAGAATCAAACTTAAATCAGCCAATGCATCATATAAGTTTTTGCCTTCTTTTATCACTTACGAAGTCCATCTGTAAAAATTGCTAGCATGGGTCAGTTCAATGAACTGAGCATGATAAGCACTAAGCCTTAAAATGAAGTGCATTCCACTAATTTTTCCAATAAAAACAACCCTACTTTAATGAACAATTAGTATTTCATACACTAAGCATAAGTAATAACAATCAAAAAGAAGAGCATCAATGAATCTGAATTCACTTCTAAAAGAAGAACAGAATATAATCTATAATATATGTCTTAAAAATTAAAGTATAATTGATCCTATCAATTATCTTTACCAAACAACATAACATAACATCTCATTGTTTCCAATTCTACCAAAATAGAATACAACACTTATCTTTACTATAAGATACAAGAAGTGTTTACAGCATATTCTCACTAGGATGTTTCATCTAACTTTCAAGTAAAGAAGAAGAGAAACCATTTCCATTATGCCAAAATACATAACATCCGCAAAGTAGAAACAGGTGCATATCATGACTTAAACTATTTCCTTTAAAGGACATCTACTTTAAAATTCAACATTTTAAGGTATTCATCAGAACATATTCATATAAAAGAAATCCAAGAAGGAATGATGGATCAACAGTCAAACAACAAGTTTGCATTTTCTTTTTACCAACCAATCATCAATCTCTTTCTACTTCATTTCAGTCAAATGACAAGTATAAGAAGACTAATCAAGTAATGATTCTCTTTTTCCCATAAGAATAATTAACAGAAGGTTCCAAACCAATGAACTTAACCCAACTACATTAGAAAAGGGATCTTAACAGAGTATGAATCTACCCTTTAATCATTTCTTTCAACTTAATTATCAAATCCCCTTCCTATACATACATTCTAAGTTCGTACAAAGGTTCCCAAAGGAGCGAACAAGAACAGCCTCAAGGTAATAAGAAAACATACTACAATTTTTTCTTTCTTAGAACCCTTTACCATCAAACAGTGAAGTTCAAACATAGCCCGCAATCAATTTTGAATCGCAATTTATCTTTCAAGACTTAACATTCATTTATTGGACCCAACAAGAGGTGTGAAATCCGAGTAGGTACTAGCACTCAAATTCTTCCCAAGAGTTCAGTCCTATATTTCAACATATTACTATAAGAGGTAACAGATTGGGATTCCAATAAGAACGATAAACCAACAAGATAATTTCAGTCAAGATCACGAAGAGTTTACCCAACAACCCTCTAAACCATGCTTCCATTTTTCTCCTTGTGCATGTGGTTTGTTTCCAAAAAGAGTTCTGAGTTTGAAAACCATTTAATCAAATAATAATTCTAGTTTTAAAGTCAAGACCCAAATGAACATGTTTGAAATACAACCAGTTCAAGACTCAATATGTAATTCCGAACACAAGAAATCATAAGCTCCTTCAAGGTTTAGGATCATTCAAGAGAATATAAAAAGTTTGGGAAACAACTTGTTCCCTTTTTAGTTTACCTTTAAAACAAGAAAAACCACAAAAAGAATACCAGAATAGAACCAACTTCTCATTCAGTTACCATTTCCACAATAAGTAATAATTTCATTGTACAGCTTTGCATCACAGAATCTCACATGAGTTCGTATATACACCAGCATCGTAATGCTATGCCGAAAATAATGTAATTACTTATAAACATTTAAAAATAAGAATAGAGCTTCCATTTTCTGTTAACATCTTATCAAACCTTGTTTCCCAACTCAACGAAATGTAAGAACCTTAACAGAGCTCAGACCAAACAAACAACAAAACATGAAATTTGTGTTCATAATGAACCTTCAATAACAGTTTATATGGTCATAAGAACAATAAATCACAAGCACCATGCCATATGTAGACTTCAATCAATAGTCCAATTTATCCAAGATAATAAAACACAGGCTCCAAGTTATATGCGGGTTTCAACAACAGTCTAAGTTTTCACAAGATAAAATACAAGAACCAAGCCATATACAGATTTAACCATAGTCCCATTTATCTATGAAATAAAACACAAGCACCATAGAACCGAGAATCTCCAACAACAGTTCTCACCTACCAAAACAAGTTTCCAACAGAAAACTCGAGCTTGCATACAAGCTTCCATAAAAACACGAGTTCTTTACCAGCTCGAGATCACAAAACACATAAAACACTAATCTCAACAAACACAGGCAGAACTCAGAGTTTCCATAAAAACTCAACTAGTAATTTATTGGCAACGAAAGTCGTCAAAACCAAAACAAACAATTACCAAAAACCAAAAATGCCAAGCAGAGTTACCAACTTTGTTCTTGCATGCATAGTTCTTGTGCTAAAACAATACAACATAAGTTTCCAACAGAATCACATATACCATGGATTCAAAACCCAGAATGCAAGATTTACTAAACCCATCAACCAATTAACCAAATAGAGCATGCAATGCACAAAACTCAACAGAGCAGAGTTGTTTTAATGAAAACACTTAGAAGAAAGCAAGAGATTTTAACAGTTAGAGCCTATCATGCCTGATAGTGTCTCTGTCAAATTGAAGAAGACCTCTAGCTGAGCTCACTACTTATCCTCTTCTCCACAAAAGATCAAACAACCAAATACCTCTTCCACAATGCCTCTTATACATTCCACGAAATGAAAATAGATTTGAAACTTCAAAAATAGCCATGAAGTGCAGTTCAATCTATTGGTTCGAAAAACTAGAGAGCATGCAGAGTAAAAATTGGGAAACATGCAAAGTGAAACAACCCAAGAAAAATCTGCTTACATGCCTACCAAGACGGTTTGAGCACAAAAACCAAAAGTAATAAATTCCATTAATTCCAAATCTCCCGCCTAATCTTCCTTGCCACCACCTTCCAAGTCTGCGAATGCCAAGTCAAAAATAACATGCATTTCCATTTTAGTGACACTTCCACCTAAGCCTCCGCCAAGTCATCTAGCCCCTACCAAAACTAGCAGTCTATATGCATTTACCAACCTTATCAATAACATAAATGCCTTAGGAACCGTCACCCAAGTGCATGTGACCACTTAAGTCCCCATTCATATCCATTAGTTTAGGATAGATTAGATTTCTTAGGTTAGATCTTAGGTAGATTAAAATTTATACCTTAGGATATAACACTAACAACTAACCCCCACCATAGGCCTTAGCAAATAGGTTTAGATAATTTCCACATAGGTAAATTAATTCAAAACACAATAGTTTTAGGCATTAGGTTAGATTACAATATTACCTTGTAGTATTAGGATCTAGGTTAATTTTAATACCTAGTAACCTTTCCAATTCCATTAGCACCAAGCTTAGGTTAGGTTGCAAATCAACCAATCATAATAGAATAAGAAGCTTTAGGTTAGAATCAGAATTCTATCAAGTGACATAGCTTAGGTAGAAATATTTTTTTACCTAGCTTAGGATCCCGTAGGTTAGTCCTATATAGGATCCTGGATCTCTCCTATGTCATGAACAGGTTGCATTTTCATTTTCATCAGCAATGACCTACCATGGTCGATCTCCAAAGACCCAAGCAAAACAAACCACGGAATGGAAACACGTTCACACAAAAAAAAAGCAAAGAACTTGTAACTACAAAGTTCAGTCCAATGTGTATCTTAATTCATGGAATGCCAATTTACTATTCGTTCAATAGAGCAGACTTAAAACATTCCTTGGATCACTGAAATTGATCCAAGGATGAGTCAAATAAATAGATAAGTTTACAACTCTTAAACTAGATTGAAAATCACCTACATGAAGTGAAAAATAGATTTAGGAAAGCCATTCCAATTCAATCAAAGGATCTTAAGAGCAGAAAAGACTTATCCATTTCAAGCATGATCTCTAACAACCAAAAGAACATATCGTTATAAGGAAAATCATATGTCACACTTGAAATGCAAAGGAGGAAGATAACAAATGTCAAGGGTGTTACAATTGCCAAAAGCCATTTAGGAAGAAGCAGAGGTGATCAATTCACTCCTTTCCCTAAAGATGCAAGAATAATTGAAAAATTTGAGGGATGGAGGAATCATATAGCCCATAAGGTACTCATCATGGGTTACAAACTTGGTACTGTAAATAATAAGACGGAGATATAAGGTTGTGTGTGGACTTTAGAAACTTGAATAGAGCATCAATGAAGGATAACTAGCGTCTACCAAATATGGACAATATGTTACAATTGTTACTTGGTTTGGAATCATTATACACCTTCGATGGTTTTTCTAGATATAACTAGGTAGTTGTGAAGGAATCAGAGTGAATCAAGACTGCCTTTACCACTCCTTGGGGAACATATGTATATGTCAGAATGTCTTTTGTTCTAATGAATGTTGGAGCCACTTTCCAAAGAGAAATGGATGTAGCTTTCTCTAGCTATATTAATGATTTCATTGTTGTATATCAAGATGATGTGATTGTTTTCTCCAAAAAAAGGAGTGACCACCTACAACACTTAGAAAAAATGTTTTTAAGATGCAACGAGTATGGTATTTCACTAAATCCCAAGAAGTGCCATTTTGGAGTTCAGAAAGCAAAGCTACTTGGATAAATTGTGTCAAAGTAAGGGGTCATGATTGATCCTGAAAGGGTAGCACCCATCAAAAAATTCCATATTCTAAGAACCAAGAAGGGAATTCAATATTTTTTGGGCAAATTAATTTTATTAGGAGATTTATCTCCAACTTTGTTGAATGAACTATCTCAATCTCTAGCATGCTGAAGAAAGATCAAAGTATCAAATGGGAAGAAGTAGTTATTCAAGATTTTGTTGGGATCAAAGAAGCATTAAATAATGCCCTTGTTTTAGCAGCTCCAGATTATAAGAAGGCTTTACAAATATTTTCTTTTGCTTCAGAAAGTACTATTGCATCTATGTTGTTGCGAAGAATAATGAGGGAGCCGAAAGACCAATTACCTTTTCAAGTAAGGCATTACAAGGAGCTGAGCTAAAGTATACTATCATTGAGAAGCAAGAAATTACTTTTGTAAAAGAAAAAAAGGTCTTCAGGCCATATATTCTGAGTTTCAAAGTCATTTCTTATGTTCCCCATGCCATGGTGAAAGATATCCTATCGAAATGGAGGTTTCAAGCAAGAGATGCCAATGGGTACAAAAATTGCAAGAGTATGATATGGATATCCAAACAACAAAATTAGTCAGAGGTTTGGGCCTAGCAAAACTTATGGTTGAGAGAAATCTATAGATAATTGAGGTAAATGAAGTTGAAGAAGAAATGTTGAATTTCCTTGAAAAAATGATAAATTTTGAATGGTACAAGGACATCATTTTTTATTTCAAACATTTACAAAGTGCCACTGAACATTTGAGCAGAATCGAAAAGATCACTTAAGTTAGCTTCCCAAAAATATATCATTACTAAATTTGGATTATCTTGGAAGAACCCCGAGGGAGTTCTCTTAAGATGCATTACTCAAGATGAAGCCCTAAAATAATTGTTGATCTCCATAGAGGAGTTTGTGGGGGAATTTTTCTCGGAAGAGTCACAAAATTCATAAGATCTTAAGGGCTGATTATTGGTGGCCAACTCTTTTCAAAGATACAACTCTGTTAGTAAGAAAATGTGAAAGTTGCAAACACTTTTTTGGAAGACTAAAAGCTTCAGGCTCCCTTCCTTTGTAGCCTATATCAATTGAAGCCCCATTTAGGCAATGGGGAATGGACTTCATTGGTGAGATTTCAGATCCTTCAAGTGCTGGCCATAAGTGGACTTTAGTAGCCTCTGATTTCTTCACCAAGTGGGTGGAGGAAATCCCTACCAAGAAAGTAACTCACCAAATTGTCATGGATTTCATTCTCAATCATATCATTTTTAGGTTTGGAGTGCCTACTAAGATAGTTGTTGATAATTCCATGAGCTTCCTGGGCTAAACCTTTGGTGGCCATGTGCCATGAATATGGGATCAATTTTACATATGCTTCCAATTATAATCCCCAAGGAAATGGACAAGCAGATTCTAACAATAAAAATTTGTTGAAGATAATTAGAAGAACTTTGGAGTTGAACAAAAGGAAGTGGGGTGAGTAGTTGAAGTTTGTTGTTTGGGTTGATCGAATCACTGTTAAATGAGCTACTGGAAAAATCCCATTTGAGTTGGTGTATGGAACTCAAGCTCTATTGCCCTTGCATACGTAATTGTCTTCATTTCAATTTCTTCAACAACTTGGAAGATCAAGAGGTTAGTCCCTATGATGCTTGCCTCAATCAGATTGTTGACTTAGATGAAAAAAGAAGGGCATCCCATCGAGCCATGAAAAATTTAGAAAGAAATTAAAGAAGTTGTTTGATAATAAGGTGACTCCAAGAGCTTTCAGTGTGGGATATCTTGTGCTATTATGGGATAACATGCACAAGGATAAGGGAAAACATGGAAATTTTGATGCATTTTGGATGGGCCCTTATTCAATTGACATTTGAATTGGTGAATATACCTTCTTCTTAAATGACCTAGATGGGGAATTTCTTGAATTGCCTATTAATGGTAGGAATTTAAAACATTTCCTTGATTGATTTCTTAGAATCAAGGTATGCATCATTATACAGTGTATAGTCTTTTGGTTTCTTTCTACTTTCATGTTTTTCTGTTTTGATTCATCATGGTCCTTAGCGTCTGTTATTGTTGGTTTCTTAGTTTGTTCCTGGAAGGTTGGATCGTGACATCGTTGCCCAATGGTTTATTTTTTGCACTTTGTCTGCTATTTGTTCTTGTGGCACTCGCTAAGAGTGCCCATCCTCGATTCGGAGCCAACGTTGGTGCTCAATTTGATCTCACCCCGTTTACTCTAGAAATCCTTCAATCTACAGGATCTGTCCTATTTTCTATCTCCCCAAATGGATGCGTACAAGTTTTCTTCATTTATATGTTGTTGAAGACCCTTCTCCATGGTCATGGATCACATTTGAGCCTTGTATCATTTCTAATTTCTTTGTCCTTAAAGGAAGATTAAATTTTGGGCTTAAATGGTGAAGTTCCCCTACATCTTACTTTGTTCAATGGGCATGTTTCCCTATCAAATTATATCTCAGCATCTTCAACTACGTTGTCTCTTTTGATTGGATGAGACACGTCGGTTCTATTTTATAACTTGTAACTTTTTTTTAGGTTTGTAAAAATATCAATTTGGCCCTGCGGTCCTGTTGAGTTCTGATTGGTCGGTCAAATTTATAAAGGTGAAGCAAATTTCTCTTTTTTTCCCCGAAGGTGTATACATGTTCATTTTTAATTGGTTGTGGCCAGCGATTCTTTTTAGTAAATTTTCCACTTTGGTCACATTTGTAAAAAATATCAAATTGGCCCCGTGGCCTTAATAGTCTCTGATTGGCTATCCAAAAAATATGAAGAGACAAGGAAAAGTCTTACTTTGACCCCGAAGAAGGACACATGACATATTTCAAAAGTTAGAAGTGGAAGGCGGGTCACCGGGCATTTTGAAATTTTTCAAGCCCTTTTGTAAAAAGGAGCAAAGTTATAAATTGATCTACAACCCCGCAGGAAAAAAGTCTTACTTTGACCCTGAAGAAGGACATGTGGCATATTTCAAAATTTAGAAGTGGAAGGTGGGTTGTTGGGGTGTTTTGAAGTTTTTTTCCCTTTTGTAAAAAGGAGCAAAGTTATAAATTGACCCGCAACTCCGTTGGGGCCCACATCAAAAGATAAAATTGGGAAGGCGGGTCGGTGGAGGAAAATTGGAAATTTTTCCTTTTTGTTAAAAAGGGTAAAATTGCATAAATGAGCCGCGACTCCATCAAAGGCCTAGATTAAGCCATGTGTCAAGCCTAATTTTCAAAGGCGGAGGGGTGGGGAAAAATGTGAAAATTGCACATTTTCTCCAAAAGTCATAAAATGCAAAAGGCAACCCCAGGCCCGCTTTGAATTAGATTTTTCCACATGGACGGCTCTAATCTAAAGTTGAGAAAGGGAAAAATCAACGGTTGTTGTGCATTGCATCTGATTTTAGGGTTGTGCACCATAATACTACTCCTTACCATCCTCAAGAAAATGAAACTAATGAGGCTTTCGACAGATTTTGAGCCAAACCTTGACAAAACTTTTTGATGTTGGAAGAAAGGACTAGGATGATAAAAAAATTTGTACTTTGGGTATATAGAACAACTTATAAGAGGTTAAACAAAGCCACACCATTTCGAGTTAGTGTTCGGCGCAGAAGCCATTCTTCCTATGGAATTCATGTTACCTTCGATGTATCATGCATGTTAGAGGTCTAGTTGATGAGAAAGGTTTAGAAGAATGGATGGAAAAGATAATCAAGTTGGATGAGTGACGAGCCATAGCACGTTGGATTCAGAAGCAAGAAAAGGCTAGGTAGAAAACATGGCATGACAGAAACATAAGGAATAAGAAGTTTAACATTGGACAAATGGAGCTTATCTATGACTCAAAGTTCTTGGGCCATCTAGGAAAACTTAAGTTACATTGGTTGGGGTTGTATGTTATCACTTACATCCTTGAAACAGGCACTTTCTAGTTATAAGCACTTTATGGAACACGGCTACCCGGTTACTTTAATAGGAGTAGGCTAAAGCCCTACTATAAATAAGTCTTATTGTTGTTTGTAATAAGGAAATGTTGCCATTTAGATTAGGATTTCAATTATGTATTTCCTTAATGTATTTCCTTTTTGGTCTCTATGCTTTTTACATTTCATTTTTGTTCTTGTGTAATAAGCGTGTTTAGGCACGTGAAGCTAATTACTATCTGAAGCATGTTTATGTGTAGAGGACTACACATACTTTTAGTGTGGGGTGGTTATTGATATCCAGGTACAAGATTTCTAGAATTGAAAGGTGAAAACAATAAACTGCTACGGGTGCCATTTAGGTGCCATTCAAGTTAAAATATTGCTTCTAAAAAGTGACCAAAGATGGAGATGAATGAAGGTATAGTATAACATGAGGTAAGTGAAGGCCATAACAACTACCAAAGTGGAAGGTTCATTGATAAGTTACTTGAGCACAAGGAAGCATGTTGAAGAGAAGTGTGTGACCAAAGGGTAGGAAGGCATGCTAGAAGGTTATAGTTGGGGCACGAAGATGTACTACATGGAACGAACAAAATTGGTCAATAAATGAGAGGACATTGGGTAGGTGAAGGAGCAATAAATGCATTAAAATTGTGAAAATCTATATAAGGATGGGTTGTGATTTCATTCTTACCATTGCAATTAAGAGAATTTGAAAAGAGATAAGTGCGAAGAGCCGAGCAATTGTGATGAGGTGTGAAGAGTTTCAAACCAGGACGTGGCAAGGAGGTTTGTGTGAAGGAGAAGCTTGTGTTCCCATAGGAGAAGGGTTTGAGCAAAGTAGATGCGTTACAAATGAGCTAGGGCACGTGATTTCCACTAGGGCACGGAGGTTTGAGCTAGGTTTTGAGTTGAACATTACATAAGTCAAAAGACAAGTATTTTCGAGAGGATTGCAAAGTAGAAATGGCACCAAGGAAGGCGGTTGCGGCATGAGTTAAAGGAAAGAAGAAGGTGGTCATGGAGGAAGAAGAAATGGCCCCTAAGAGTAATTTTTCAAAGATGCAATATCCAAAGGGGGTTATAGTTTTCTAGGAATGGGATTCCCACATTTAGAGAAGCAAGTTAAGTGAGTACAACCATTGTACCATAGAAAACAAGGAGTTGGATGCATTTTTGAACACGAAGACAAATAAGTGCATGGTAGAGGACATACTAGTCTATGATGATGCTTTGGGAGAAGTTATTGAAAAATATTTGAGTATATCAGTTATACAAGCTCCCTATTTTGGTAAATATGAGCCCTTGTACCAATGGCTGATGAGTAGAGTACACAAAGACTTCTTGTATTTTGCAAGACATGGAGTAAGGATTTCAGCCATGCTGATCTCCACAGTGACAGGGTTGAAGGATACAGGTGAAGACCTCAAAGGGGACTTAACAGACAAGGTTGTAATTCTAGAGACCAAGAGGGAGCTGGGGTACACCAAGGGTCTGCATGGTATGGACAAAGACGAGCTAAAAAAGTACCTAGTTGTGCAGGCAGCCACGCACCTTGTAACAAAACTAAATGACCAAGAGAGGTGGTCACAAGTGAACACCATGTGGTTACACATTGCAAAGAAGATGTCTGAAGGGGTAGTATACAAAATTTCAAATTACATTGCGGAAACTATCATCGAAGAAGTGCATTCAGGAGGAAAGATCAGTTTTGGGGCTGTTCTATTGTCTCTAGTATTCATGGAGATTGGGGTGCCTGATGGACCAAAGGAGAAGATCTAGGAGTATCCCATGGAGAACAAGTCACCTATAGAATGATTCAGCAAGTACTTGTGTGAAGGATTGATGACTGAATTAGTCAAGAAGAGGGCTAAGAAGTTGTACGATAGGCTCTATTTGGAATTTGAAGAGGAATTGTGCATCCCGAAAGAATTGCCTTTGGTGGTGGGTAATGCAGTATAGTTTGCAATATACCAAAATTTTTGCATCGTGTGATTTGCGATGAAGGACAAGGCTTAGAGCCCATGGTGTAAATTGTCGTATGCCTTCACAGTGAGGTATTTTCAGTCATCAGTTCATAGGTTCTCAGACGCGTGCCGCCTAACATTTAATGCAGACAAGGTAGGCTGCAACTACCACACACTGAGGAAGAAGTATGGATATCCAAGACGTAATGTATATATTGAAAGGCTCATCTCATATGTGTTAAGCATAAACCTAGTAAGTTTTTATATTGGATACATTGAAAAATCACTTGTGTACCCCAAATGAAGCCCAAGTTGGAAAATAACAAGTATGTGGAAGATGATTTCATGCTCCCAAGGCCACCGAAGGGTAAGCATACCATGGAGAACATTCCAGTTCCTAAGCCCATAGAGAAAATCGAAGTAGAAGATGAGGAGGATGAGCATGAGGATAGTGGTGGTTTGGAGCACATGAGGAGGTAGTCATCAGATAAAAGGGAATCAAAGCACACAACTATGCCAACTCATGGGCAGGAAGAAGAAGAGGATCCAGAAGTAGTTCAAGGAGAGCGCCACTTTAAAAGAGTATTCAGGTGAACAAGGACTCAAGTTGTTACTCCACAATCAATGTGTAGGTCACCTCGACTATCTCCACAGAAGGAGACAATCGAGAAAATAAGAAGGAAGTTGAAATTGGGTGAAGAGGCAAAGGAATCGAGGAAATCACACCATGGTCTCCTACACCACCTAACTATGAGGAGGAACCACGAGAGAAAGGAGGAGCCATAAGAGGAATAAAAGGATAAAGGAATGAAGGATGGGCGGGAAGGAGAAAAGGAGACAATAGAAGTTGTGCATGAGACTGCTTTCGGGGTATGTCGAAACAAACTCTAAATCTTGGAGCCCCGGGCCTCTAAGGGGCCTAGAAAAAGAGAATGAGAGGAGAAAATAGTGCACCAATCATGGGCTATCTTTGAGGACATAGGTAAAATCTTCTCGCACCGTTTTCAAAGCACCGTGATACAAAAGGAGTTATTTGGCTGGGATTTGATGGATGAAGATATGGTAACCATGCGCACAAGGAAGCAACTTTCATGGTCGATGCACACGCATATGGATGAACCAGACTTCGGTGTGTGTGAGGATTCATGTGTGTCGAGGAGGTTCAAAAAGACTCCCCAATATAGACACATAATAATAAAGCCTACTATTATGTCTAATGAAAAAATAAGTAATGCATTAGTAAATGTCTCCACAGAGGTGGCTCGCAGGAACATGGATAAGACTGCAACCATAAGGGTGCTGCGAGGGGAAATTAAAACAAAATATGTAAAAACAGTGTGCCTGATCTAGGAAAAGGATTTGGAACAGAAGAAGACTCATGCCTTTATCAGTATGGAAGAGACTATTCGGGACCATGTACTGAAAGCATGCCCACATCCGGAGTCAAAGGTACCAAAAATTTCCTTTAGCAATGCACTATGTCAAGACTTTTGTGGATTTAGTACTTGAAGATGAAACCATGTGAATGCCAACACCAAAGAATCCCGAGTAAGAGGTAGAAATGGAAATTTTGATCAAAGAACACTTGATATAACTCACACAAGAAGTCTGCGTGGGAAAATAGGCCAGGTTTAAGGGTGTAAATGGACAGGAAGAACCCACGCATGGAGGGCAAGTTCAGCATTTAGGACTTAGCTGATTTTGAGCATGAAGACCTATTTTTAGAAGATGGCATGTGAAACACACCAATGATGTAGAGACGTGCGCACCATGCATTGTCTATCTTTAGAGGATCGGATTGAAGTGTTTTACATGGAGACGAGCTAAGAATAGGATTGTCACTTCAGTTAACTATAAGAGGTCTATAGATAGCACACTTGCATGTGTGGCTATGCCTGTAAACGGCATGTGGCTATTAATAGCATGCAGCCTATTTTTGGAATAGATAAGTGGTGAAGGGAAATTCCCACCCTATATATATGTAGTGAATTACCTAAGAGAGAAGGAGGAGGAGAGATATATAGGTATATGCAAAGCGTAAGAGGTAAGCATAAAGAGATATGTGCATATGACTGGATTACTATATCATATCCATGCATGCATCAGTATAGAATGGAATTATTGTAAGGAGCTTTTGTGTTTATTAATAGATGGAATTTATTGGTTAAATCTAAGTGTCATTCCTGTGTGTAATTGAGTAGTGCATGTTCTTGATTCAATCATGATTATTATTTAAGCTTGTTCTTTCATAGATCTAAATATGGCATGCATTGTAGAATGATGGATTAGTTATGGATCTATATGTTTCTTCCTTCATCATGCTAACATCCCGCTACAAAGAACCCTAAAGAGGGACCTGGTACCTTTGCATGCTTCGGTGAGTGCTCGATCTAGGTGAGTGATGTACCAGGCATCTAGGGTGTTATCTAGTAAATTCTAGGTTACATCATTGGTTTTGTTCTTGAGACCTCTTTTTAGTTGTTTTCGGGATGGTTTGCGATGAAGATGTGTTAGTTAACTCCAGTAAGTATTGAGGAGTGGATACATGACTGGAGAAAGAATATACATGATAGTTTAGTAGTGGATCTGATTTTAACAAATGCATTTGGGTAGAATAGAATCTGTATGATAGCTTAGATGAGAGCTTTTTCATGATCTTTCTAGTAGAATTATATGAGTGGTTGATTGCTTATGCATCTAAGTAGAATTGGAGGCATTGTGTACTTGTCTCAGACATAGGAAGAATTTCGGCCCTTTATAATTTTGATCTAATCTAGACTCATGCTATGGATATGTGGTTTTATGGTGTTCTAAACAGTTATATTCTATAATATTCAATTTTAACGTATTCTTTCCACGAGGTAGTTGGATTCCAATTTTTGTAGTATCTGAGAGGAGCATACCGCAAGGTATTCCACCGTGATCAAGATCTTGATGGTAAATTTTAACCTAGAGAGTAAACCAATGGCTAACTAAACTTCACCATGCACGAGGGCGGAACAAGTTTGGTGAAAGATACTAGACCTAGTGGCAAAAAGGTAGAGAGAGGAAAGGCAGCTTAAGTATAATGAGGTGTGCAAGAGGGAGATAGAGAAGCAGCGTACTATTGTAGAAAGTATGGCATTGAGGAGAGAGATGGCTCGTTAAGGATTTGAAGCTCACGTGGAAGACATGGAGCCAGAGCATCAGAAATCCCCCATCTTGGAAAGCATGACAGAGATCCCCCTTAGCTTCACATAAAAGTGAGCTGGTAAAGACTACAGGGCTATGGGCACTCATCTTAATCCACCTGGTGACCTAGCCCTTGCGCTTGGTTTTCCAATATCTAGTACAACAAGTAACCAACAAGCTAACTTGGGAAGTAAGAGAGAAAGAGTAAGTCAGGGAGCAAGTACATCAATGGTAGGTCATATGGCTTCAATGTTATTTGCAGAACATTTTCAGTGCATCATCTACACGTAACGTGAGCGCACATAATTTTGGATTCACCTCTGGAAGTGGAACTACCTCATAGAGTGTAGGGGTTCAATATAGTACTACTTGTCGGAGCACAAGGGAGTACATCTATAGGTCATATTCCAGCTACAGGTGGAGGATCAAGAGGTATAGGTGGTTCTAGTTCCGGTGGATCTAGTGGTTCTGGAGGCAAAGGAAACACAGGAGGTTTTGGATCAGGTGGTCAAGGCCCGTAGCAACCACAAAATATTTATATGGAGATGTCTCTTCATCTTCTAGAATATAGAGGTATAGAGGATGTTGTTGAACATGTGCATATGTGTGAAATCTTATGGCACGTGAAAGGGATCATGGCTTTTGAGTGTAAGGAAAGTCAATTTGCTACTACATTACAAGGATGTGCACAGATCTAGTATAGGAAGTTTGACCATGATCAAACTTGAGTGGATTATGCAAAGCATTGAAGGATGCTTTCTTAAAAGAGTTCTATATCCCGAGTTTGATAAAAAGAGTATCAGCGCACTCAAATATATCAAGAAAGGCACTACTTAAAGTGTACGTGAGTATGATGCCCATTTTAAGACACTTTTATCTAAGTTTTCTTATGATATTCGCGCCAACCAAAGCATGCACAATGGTTTGTTAGAGGATTGATTACACCATTCGAAGAGCATTCTCACATAAGACATGCACCGATCCATGTAAAACACTTGGAAGTAGCTTGAATCTTTGAGGAACTTGGGAGCATTTACACTGGTGTTAGTCCATTCTTAGAGGCATAGATTTTAGTTATGGAAAAACAATTAGAGAAGCTATTAGCAAATTCAGCCCATAAAACGCACTCAAGGATTTGGTGTACATTGTGAAGTGGAAGGTCATACTAAGGATAGTTTCCCTCACATATCTATAAGTTCATTGTTGTTAGACCGTGAAATCATCATTTGAATCATGATGCGAGCCACTACCCTTTGTTGCGGTGTGCGATAAGGAAGAATGTATCTTGTTACTATAAAATTTGTTGGTCCATGACCCATGATACTAAAGATTTTTGATTGATCGGTTAGATCTAGGATGTTATAAACATTGTTGTTTGACAGACAAGTGTAACAAATAACTCTAAGGGTAAGAATGAGCACCAGGATCGGGATCATAATCAACCGCGCTATGATAGGAATGAAGGTCAAGTTTTGAAGGAGGTCATGATGGAGGACGTGGATATCAAGGTGGATATGGAGGATGAGGCCATGGTGGAGGAAGAGGTGAGTTCCCTTGTGGAACATGTTATATATGTGGATCCCCTGATCATTATAGGCGCGAATGTCCCTAGAATGTTACATGTTCTTTCTACGAAAGAATCATAGCTATGAGGAGTGCCCAGACTTATATGAGCATCTCAGTAAATAGCATAAGCAGGAAAACAAAGGCACATGGATGGTTAGGATCCAGCACGTGGAGGAAAATCAGTGGATGCCTAAGATAGCACTAGAATGTGAGGCCTTAACTATAAATATTAACACATATGTTGAATTGGCACGCACAAGAGAGGCATCGTACCAAAAGCCTACGATCATCAAGGAGGAGGTTTTTCATGCAAGGTACCTAAATCCTGCTCATCAGAAGGAAGTTTACCAGGATACCATGGAAGTGCTAAGGAATATTCAGGGTGAGATACAATACTTAAAGGAGCAGAAGAAAGCATTAGAGATAGTCCAAACTGATATCGATGATCTGAGAGAAGTGTGCAAAATGTTGCGCCAAGAGAGAAGCTGTCGACACTAAAATTTTCCTCCGTAATATCTATTTCATTAATGTATGTATTCGAATAGGATGTTGTTAAGTGTAATTAGTAGTAGCATCCGATAGAAGATAACGGCGCCACAAGATAATGCCGCCAATAATGTAGAGTACGGTAATAATCAAAGTACAATAGGAGTGTTGTAAAAGTAAATATTTGTCGTAAGTGGTCCAGTAATGTTAAAATGTCAAAGTTGGGATAAGTAGAGAAGTAGGGTCTACATGATTAGGAATTAGAAATATTATATTGGTAATAAGGATAAGGAGTGAGGTCATAAATATTTTGTGTATTTTATTTGTAAAAAGTCTAAAAATGTGGAACCCATGTGAAATGATAAGGTTTATCTTATCTTAAAAGATATGCTTACATGTACAAATAAGAGTTAATGTATGGAATATGATTCGTCAGAGGGATTTCTTATCCTATCTTAGAGATAAGATGGATAAGCCCGGAAGTTCTATAAATAAAGAGGCCACCCCCTCATTTAGCATAAAAGGAAGTAGTGAGAAATATTGTATGAAGTGTGTAAAGGAAGCCATCAGTTTAAAGGTGTGTTGAAGAAGCCATTAAGAGGTGTAATTGTAAAGTTTCTCCCATAGTATTGGTGGAAGGAAAGTGAAGTCAATAACACTTGAAGTACCTCATGGGTGAGATTGTAACAATTTCATGTTATTATAATTTACTTTGATATTTCAGATTTGTCATCATTCCGTCTTATCATAGTTGATGGTATTCTTGTGTTATGTTTGTTGTTTTGTTTCCAAATTACATCCACCAAACTAAAGGCTGTGCATTAGTAAATAATCATAGCACAAGGAGTTCCCGGTGAATAATTATCATAATGCCAGATTGGTGATGACATTTTGGTTCCGTTGTCGGGACCATTCCTCGTTGGTGGATTGTCTAGAGAGATATTCCCACTTAGTCAAAAATCAATTAGAGGGTAACCTTGTTTTTACTGTGCATAGTAGTTACCATGGTAAAGTCATTTTTGCCATGAATAGTAGTTACCATGGTAAAGTCATTTTTGCTGTGAATAGTATTTACCACAGTAAAGTCACTTTTTACCGTGAATAGTATTTACCGCAGTAACTTCACTTTTTACTTGTGAATAGTGTTTACCACAGTAAAGTCAGTTTTTACCGCAGTAAGTCAAGTTTTACCATAGTTTACCGTGGTCATTTCTATTTTCTATTATAGTGATTTTAATTATTTGTGCACATAAGTCTTGTTGATTGTACATTTGGGTTGGTATTTCACTGTGGTTACTTTTGAAAATGGGGAAGATTCATGTTTTTTCAGCCCAATCTAATGAAGATGCTTCCTCTTTCACTAAAGAGTTTAAATGATCTTGTATTTGTAATGGCCTTATAAGAAGGAAACAATGGATTGAATTTTTTCCTACCTTTTTGGATGGTTCAGCCCTTAGGTGGTTTGAAACACTAGGTGATAATGTGAAAAACTCATGGGATTTATTAACCGAAAGTTTTCTTGAAGAATTTGGTGAACAACGAGAGATATGCGAGATCTCATGATCGATATCACAAAGCTATCCCAAGGAGAGAAGGAGAAGATAAGGGATTATCATGCTCGTGTTCTAGAGCTAAGGAGAAAGCTCGACGCCCAGATCCGGAAGGAAGGATTAGCGGATGGGTTGATGAATGGCGTGGATAATCTCCTATGTAAGCACTTCATTCTTGGGATGAAGCCAGAGATCAGAAAATGAGTGAAGTATGACCGCCCAGCTACCATTGAACAAGTAAAGGAGATTGCAAGAAGGCAAGAAGAAAGCATGGAAGAGGAGCCCAAAGAAATTGTTGCTAAAGTAGAACCTACACCAGCACCTTTGCTCCAGAATCCACAACCACTCTCGGTGAGCACAAATCTTTCTCCTAGTACATCTACTGAGTATGAAGATCTGCTCAAAAAGATGGGTCAGTTAACTATTAATCTTCTTTAAGGAAAAGAATTTAGTTCTCAGGGAGGAGATAGAGGTCCAAAAAGAAATATTTCTGAAGTTGTATGTTATGGTTGTTATAAAAAGGGTCATTATAAGTATAATTTTCCAGATAGAGCTTCTACATCTGGTAAAGGAGATAATGATAAAGGAAAAGCACATGTGAATTCTTTTGATGTAGTAGATAAGAGTAGAAATAATGAAGTAGATGTGTTTGTAACAAAAAGAAAGAAAGAAAAAGATAATCAAGATGGAAATGATCCTAAGAAGATGAAATGAGAATTTAGTAAGAAACATAGGAGAAGAAAGTTGGGTGTGCAGGATTTTCGATTTCACAGGGCAAGGACCATACTCCATCTTGGAAGATCTATACAAAAGGCCTACAAATATTACATATGGTCAACTCTTGGCTATGTCTTCGAGAAGAGGCGGGAGCTGCGAAGTGGACTCAATGCTCGACAAAGGAAGGAGGTTGAGGTCCCCTGTTTTAGAGGTAGAGGTGGATCCCTATGCTCCACAAGCCGAGATATTATGTAATGGTATTTCAATTCATGATGTCTTAGTTGATGGAGGTGTTGCGCTTAATGTAATGATCGAACTCTGTAATGAATATGTTAGGTTTAAAATTGATCTCCTTCAACACTTATGTTAAGGTCATTAAATAAGGAAAAACTAAACCAGAAGGTGTAGTTTTAAATGTGGCAATATCTGTTATGGGTGTTGTATGTGTGGTAGACTTTCAGGTGATGAAAAATGGTACTGTTGCGTACCCAATGTTGTTGGGAAGACCATGGCTAAGGAGAGTTCATGCAAGAAACTACTGGAATGAAGGCTTCATGACACTTGGATGTGGTAGAGAGAGGGTGAAGATAAACGTGATCCCTCGACATCATAAGGTAGAACCTGTGGATTCAAGTGATGAAACTAATGATTGGACATCCTCTGATTACTCTAGTACCAGTGAAGTGGACACTGAAGATGAAGAAAGTGAGGTTGATGTTTCAGTCATGGATATCCTTCCAGTCACACCGACTCATGACCCCATAAAATTATCTGAAGAAGAAGTTGATGATCGTCTCCAACAAATAAAGATTGGTGATGCTGTGATGGAGAGTGAGAAGGAATCCTACCTCCAGCTCTTTCAAAGGTACATACACATATTCACTTTTGATTACAAGGAACTCCGTCAAGTAAGTTGGGTAGAACATTCTATTGAGTTGGTAGATGGTGCTAAGCCTATAAAGCAAATGCCATATAGAATGAATCCTAATTTTTCCAAGACTGTAAAAGAAGAAATAGATAAGTTGCTTGATGCAAGATTCATATTTCTATGTGGAGAATTCATAATGGGTTTATCCCATTGTGATCTCAATAAAAAAGAATGGGAAGCTATGCATTTGTGTTGATTACAGGAAGCTCAATAAGGTAACAAAGAAGGATCATTACCCTCTTCCATTCTCAGATCAGATCTTAGGCGAAGTAGTGGCCAGAGTGTTATAGATTTGCTTTGATGGATATAAATGGATACAACCAAGTCCATATAGTAGAGAAAGATCAGCTGAAGACCACGTTCACCACTCCTTGGGGAACGTTTGCTTATAGAGTTATGCCTTTTGGGTTGTGTAATGCTCCAACAACATTCCAGCGTTTGATGAATAGGGTGTTCGAACCCTACATTGGGACCTTCATCAGAGTATTTCTGGATGATTTTTGCATCTATGGGAGCAAGTTGGACCACCTGCACCAGATGGAGACAGCATTTCAAAGGTTAGATGAAGCACAAGCCTCACTAAACCCTACAAAGTGTGTCTTTGGATGTTCTAAAGGTGTTTTGTTAGGGCATGTTGTATCCAGAGATGGTATTGGTACTGATCCTGATAAAGTTTCAAAAATCAAATATTTACCATTTCCTATGAATAGAAGTAAGTTGAGATCATTTTTAGGCCATGTGGGTTACTATAGAAGGTTCATCAAGAATTTCTCAAAGATTTCATAGCCACTAACCCAGTTCTTGAAGAAGGATGTTACTTATGAACCAAGAAATAAGGCACATGAAGCTTTTGGACAACTGAAGGAAGCCCTGGTGTCTTCACCTGTTTTAAAGAATCCAGATTGGAGCAAGCCATTCATTGTGTACACTGATGCCTCAAATGCAGCACTAGGAAGTACTTTGAGCCAAAAGGATGAAAATGGGAATGAACATCCAATTTACTTTGGGAGTAGACAAATGAGCAGTGCTGAGGTAAATTATACTGTAACTGAAAAAGAGGCTCTAGCTATCATTTTTGCTGTAAAGAAGTTTAGAAATTACTTGCTAGGGTAGAAATTTATAGTTGTAACAGATCATCAGGCTCTAAAATATATTGTCAATAATCCTACCCCATCATGGAGGATAGCAAGATGGATAATTTTGCTACAATAATTTGAATTTGATATTATAGATAGGCCATTAAAGAAGCATGTCAATGTAGATGCACTCTCTCGAGCCTATGATGGTTTAGGATCATCTTGTGATGATGATGATTTCCCCGATGCAACATTGTTATCCCTTAACACAATCCCTAGTGAATACATAGATATTTGGAATTATCTGAATGAATTCAAGTTTCTGATGGTGCCAATGCAAAGACTAAGAGAAAGATTACTCAAGCCAGTCGTCCATATTCTATTCTGCATGGAGTATTATTTCAAATAGGACCTGATGGATAGTACAAAAGGGCAATTGGACGTGATCAAGGGAAGGAACTGCTAGAAGAATTCCATAATGGTACATGTGGAGGGCACTTCTTTGGACAACTTACAAGCCAAGAAGGATCTTGGATGCGAGTTATCACCGCCCACTCTTTTTAAAGATTGTTATAATTATTGTAAGACATGTGATATTTATCAAACACATGGTAACCGTAAGACTTCATCAGCTCCATTATGTCCTATTCTTCCACTTGGTCCCTTTGAAAAGTGGGGAATAGACATTGTAGGTCCACTTCCAACTACATCATGCCAAAATAAGTATATTGTAGTTGCCACAGATTATTTAACCAAGTGGGTTGAAGCTAGGCCATTGAAAACAGACTTCCATGGATGAGGTGGCAAGGTTCATATATGAACGCATTGTCACCAGATTTGGTTGTCCATTAGAAATTGTAACAAATCAAGGAAGCCACTTCATTAATGAGGTAGTAGAAGCCCTAGTCAATAAATTTTCTATTAAGCACAGGAAGGCAACAACATACAAGCCAAGCACAAATGGATAGGTGGAACGAACAAATTTTGTGTTGTGTCAAATTCTAGCAAAAGATGCAGCCTTGTAGGTACATAAGTGGGATAAAAGGATTCATGCAGCATTGTGGGCATATAGGGCAACATCAAAGTCAGCAACAGGATACTCCCCATTTCAGTTGGCCTATGGCATTGATCCAGTTCTTCCTATTGAGTTTGATATTCCCACTGTGAGAGTTATGAAAAATGAAAGGATGGATGAAAGTGATTCAATAAAAGAAAGGTTAGTACATCTTCATTTGCTAGAGGAAATGAGGGAAATAGCAAGGATATAAGCCATAAGAAGAAAATGAAGCAGAAAGAATACTTTGATCAAAAGATTCGTTGGTCTCCATTTCATGTGAATGACTTGGTTCTAGTATATGATTCTAGATACAAAAAAATAAGAGAGAGAAAATTCTTCCAAAATGGATGGGGCCCTACAAAATAAAGCAGCTATGCATGAAAATGGTACATACCGATTTGGAGGAATTGGATGGCACTCCCATTACAAAATGGGTCAACCACGACAAGTTGAAGATTTTCCAAGCACGAATAGTCTACTCCAAGGACGGAGTAGAAGCTAGGAAGGGGGAAGATGTCGACACTAAAATTTTCCTCCGTAATATCTATTTCATTAATGTATGTATTCGGAATAGGATGTTGTTAAGTGTAATTAGTAGTCGCATCGATAGAAGATAACGGCGCCCGTCGATCAAGATTAATGCCGCCAATAATGTAGAGTACGGTACTTGATTAAAGTACAATAGGAGTGTTGTAAAAGTAAATATTTTTCGTAAGTGGTCCAGTAATGTTAAAATGTCAAAGTTGGGATAAGTAGAGAAGTAGGGTCTACGTGATTAGGAATTAGAAATATTATATTGGTAATAAGGACAAGGAGTGAGGTCATAAATATTTTGTGTATTTTATTTGTAAAAAGTCTAAAAATGTGGAACCCATGTGAAATGATAAGGTTTATCTTATCTTAAAAGATAAGCTTACATGTACAGATAAGAGTTAAGGTATGGAATATGATTCGTCAGAGTGGATTTCTTATCCTATCTTAGAGATAAGATGGATAAGCCTGGAAGTTCTATAAATAAAGAGGCCACCCCCCTCATTTAGCATAGAAGGAAGTAGTGAGAAATATTGTATGAAGTGTGTAAAGGAAGCCATCAGTTTAAAGGTGTGTTGAAGAAGCCATTAAGAGGTGTAATTGTAAAGTTTCTCCCATAGTATTGGTGGAAGGCAAGTGAAGTCAATAACACTTGAAGTACCTCATGGGTGAGATTGTAACAATTTCATGTTAATATTATAATTTACTTTGATATTTCAGATTTTTCATCATTCCGTCTTATCATAGTCGATGGTATTCTTGTGTTATGTTTGTTGTTTTGTTTCCAGATTACATCCACCAAACTAAAGGCTGTGCATTAGTAAATAATCATAAGACGAGGAGTTCCTTGAAGAATTATCATAGTGCCGGATTGGTGATGACAGAACATCATTCCACTATTAGGAATTTGGTTAAAAGGGAACACTCCATTCATAAGTATTAAAACCGGATGGCAGATCCTGCATGCGAATCTTACCCCGATAGCATTGACTATGATAAATAGATCACTCTGAATGTTTTTGTAGATGGATGGTTGTTGAGTAATATTTTGATTGATATAGGTGCGGAAGTGAATGTGCTTACATTAGATAAATGGGTACAAATGGGGAGGCCTCCATTACAGCCATCATCTAATGTGTTATTTATGGAAAAGTGGACTAAGGCCACTCCCATAGGAATTTTGAAGGATGCATATATAACCATATAAGGGGACAAATTCACCGGGATTTTGAGGTATTAGCACTTACGTAGTAGGTAGTTTTCCACTGTTTGGACACCCTTAGGGTATATCAGTTTGAGAGAAAAGAGGAAAGGGTTGTGATACCTTTGACATATGGGAATTATACACCATATGTTGAGCCTCTAAGTAAGGAGGACTTAAACAGAATCTATGTATGTGTTATTCAGGACCTAGAGGTCAATGAGCCATCAAAGGAAGGCATTCTATAGTGGGAAGATTCTTACTCTATTAGTGATACTACGGGTATTTCTTATGAAAATTGGGCTCATGGTACATATGAACTACTAGAACACGAGGTAAAAGCGTGATTGTGTGCAAGAATGGACTTCGTTCTATTCGACGGATAGGTGGTGTAGTACCTTGGTATACAGGAGCAGAAGATCTTCCTATATTTTTAAAAGCCATGGAATCACAGTGGACAAATCAAATTAAGAGAAGAGACATGTTAGCATATATCTTACGCAGGATAGTAGCGCACTAATGGGTAGTTCACGAGATAATATTATGGAGTGGAAGGAGATTAGAATCACCTTATCTACTAGGTTTGTAAGAAGCAATGCACCTACACAAATTTGCATTTATAATGGTTATCAACCTATTCAATGCCACATTCAAAGAAAGGTGAAAGACTCGGGCAAAGAAGACAGAAGCATTCTGCCTTCACTCTGGGTGCATAAATTGTATTCCACTCTACAAGGGTGCACACATGCTTGGTATGTATACGTAGAACTACATTGAGAGACTAGAAACTGGCAAAAATTGACCGCATGAATGATCCAAACCTTTGACTACTTTTCTTCCCAACCTTCAATAGAAGAGGCGTTAAGATTTGTCGATTGCTTAACTATGTGAGATAGTGCAAAGGTAGAAGAGCATATTCAGTAATTATTTGGTGAGATAGAGTCCGGAGCTCATTTTTAAAAGGAAGAATAAATGGACTCCATACTACTTGAACGTGCTTTCCTTGAGAAAGAGAAAGGAAAGATGGTTTACATGGTGGATGATGAGCAAGTTGAGAAATTGGATATTGAACATTCACAAGGGTGCGGGGAGGTCTTAGACAATGCAAAAAGGATACGTGCTCCTATCATGAACCCATGAAGACAAAGAAGGTTAATATATGTTGGTAGGATGAGCCAAAGGAGGTCATAATTAGAGACTATTGGTCAAAATAGGAAGTGGAAAAGATCATTGAGTTACTCAGGGATTATCAATACTTATTCCCTCGAGGGTATCATGAACTTAAAGGCATGCATGAATCACTTGGGTAAATGAAGATAAATCTTAAGGACGGTGCATGGCCAGTGAGAAAGAGACCTTACATAATGAATCCTAATTTACGAAAAGGTAAAAGAAGAAATTGATAAGATGTTGAAATCTGGAATTATCAAGCCCCTTGATGAGTCAGAATGGGTTAGTCCAATGGTGACCAAAGTATTAAGAATGGTGGTAGAATTCAAATATGTGTGGAATATAGGAGATAAATGTTGCATGTGTAACAGACCCATTCCCTACACCATTTATTGAGTAAATACTAGAAGGAGTTGTAGGGTGTGAAATATATTCCTTCACAGATGGGTTTTTCGGGTATCATCAGGTTAGGATTGCTTAGGAGGATCAAGAAAAGACAACTTTTACTACTTGAATGGGGTAGTTTTCCTATATTGTGATGCCTTTAGGATTGAAAAATGCACCTATTGTATTCTCCCATATAGTTTTTAGGCATTCAAATATTATATTCACAACTTCTTACAGTCTACCTCAATGATTGGACAAAGTGTATGGGCTTGTTAAGGATCATTGTGACAATCTATGCTTAATGTTTGAACGATGCAGACAATTGAGTATCTCTTTGAACATAAAGAAGTGCATATTTTCTACACCTTTTGGAATATTGTTAGGACACATAATCTACAAGGAAGGATTACTTGTTGATCCAGCTAAGGTTGCAGTCATTCTAGGCCTGGAAGTGCCTACCAGTCAAAGTGAGGTGTGCGTATTTTTAGGTCACATAGGATATTATAGAAAATTCATCAAGGGATATGCAAAAATTGCCACACCTCTAGAGGAGTTACTGAAAGGAAAAGGTACATTCTATTGGGGAGAATCACAGTAGCGCATTTGAAACATTAAAAGAGAAACTTACTACCACGCCTATCATATGTTTTCCTTCATGGGAAAAACCATTTCATGTACATGTGGACTCCTCCGGCATGGGCATTAGCACAATATTAGCTCAACTTTGGAGAAGGAATTTTTGATCATCCTATTTTCTTTGTTAGTAGGAAGTGACTCCTTCTTAACGAATTATACAACTATAGAGCATGAAGCTTTTTCAATGATCTATGCATTGCAAAGTTTCAACAAAGATTTTCTAGCTACACCATTTGTATTCTATACGAGATCACATGGCATTGAATTATTTGGTGAACAAACCTATCTTACAAGGCCCATATGTTGATGGGTACTCCTATTTCAAGAGTTTGATTTCACGGTTGTGGTGAAACCAGGAAAAGAAACTTTGGACTAGACCACTTGTCTAGAATTAACTGTTGATGCAAAATCACAACACCCCCAAATGAGTTCTAAAAATATGCTTTTCTAAGGTAGACTCATTTGGTGTGATTGCATAACATTGAACTTTTCCCAAGGTGTGGGACCTTGCAAAATGGAAAATCTCTCCAGATTAAAGGTTGGTTCCTTATTCCTCTGTTTAGGTGCATACGTAGAAACTTGCAGAGGATATGTTCTTAATCCTAATCTAAAATTTACCAAGGAGATAGGGATAGAAGGAATACGAAATTAAAACAAAGCTAAACTACGAGGTGATGCACCAAAGGAATGATGAACACTTGTTTTTCTAATAGACACAAACCAACAAAATGCATACAATAAACCAACACAGATAGCCAGATATATAATGGAAGGCCAGATGAAAGCAAAAGAGACAAGAGAGGATCTAAAATTGATCACAGATGTGTTTTATTGCTCTGTAGATTGATACAATCCATTACAAAGTAGCCAAGAGGTAGAAACGTATTACAATTTTAGTGGAAGGCCTGAACCCCACAGATCCCTTTTCTAGAAGGAAGAGGGAGCCTACAAAACAAAGAATGTCCAACCCTTTACAATGAATCCTGCCCCCGTATTTATAGATTCAACCTGAAAGAAGGAAAGAGAGAGAAGTAGGAAAAATAGGTTGAAGCTCAACCACCATTATTAATGCCTCTAATGAAATCTCTCCCCAAATCCATCTTTACTACATCAATCCTTGGTTCGGCACCTTGAAGGAAGAGGAAACGATAGAAACAAATCGAATCCGATCTAGTTGTTGAGACAGATGGATCCCGCATTGAAGGTTCAAAGACATTTCCTCCATTTTCTTCACCTAACCTCCTCAAAATTAAAGTTTCAGACCCCATGGCATGCGTGAGGCCGAGATCTTTCCAATGGCATCAGATTTGTAATATTTCAAGCCATGAGTCAAAAGATACGCCCCTTGAAGTTTGTATCGGGTCTATACAGGAGGGCGGGAAAATAGCTTGAAAATGGGTCCCCTTTCTTCCGATTCCCACCTTGGCTTTGACTCGGGCCTAGATGCTGACTTTTTCCTTAGGCGGAGTTGCATGGGCCATTTTTAACTTTTACCCCCTTTGAGATAACAAGGGTAAAGAAATAACTTTTTCCCCAACGGTCCGCTTTTGATTATGTTTCCTCTTATGTGGGATCATGGTTGATCCAATATTTGGCATGGGGTGAAATATGGATAACATTAACTTGGGAGAGGAAGCACAGACAATTGAATAAACCATGCCGGATGTAGAGTTGTATAGGTTATAGCGCGTGCCATCGAATTAGAAGACATTTTTGTCTTTCTACGACCGTGTGTGGCACCGGGATGGAATGAAGGCATTAGAAAAGAAATAAATTTTTATACGTGTGACACCATTTATGTTAATCGGTGGTGACCTCTACAAGTTAGGTAGAAATGAAGTATTATGTCATTGTGTATTGGAGCATGAGCACAAGGATTTTATGGAATAATCCCATGGTGGTATTGCAGGGGGCCTTTATGCGGGTGATGTGATTTCCCAAAAGATTTTACTTGCTGGATTATGGTAGGAGACATTGTATAAAGAATGTAAAGTGTATTGCAAAGTGTGTGACCATTGCCAACATCTAGGTAAACCAGGCAAAGAGATGAGATGTCTTTGAGACCAATTACTAGTGCCGAACCATTTGAGAAATGGGCCATTGACTTTGTAGGACCTATTTCGCTAGCCACAAATAGGAAGAACAGATCATCATGTTATATCATTACTTACACAAATTATCTCACACGGTGGGTAAGTAGCACCTACGAAGGATCAGTATAAGCAGCTATAGCAGCTAGGTTTCTATGGGAGAATGTTCTTACAAGATATGGATGTCCTTTAAGTTTGAAAAGTGATAGGGGTACACACTTTTTAAATGAAACCATAAGGATCCTATTAGATGATTTTATGGTTGCCCACCATAAGACTACACCTTACCACCCTCGGAAAATGGAACTACTAAGGCTTTCAACAAGATTTTGAGCTAGACATTGAAAAAAATTGTGATGTTGGAAGAAAGGATTGGGATGATAAAGTGTCAATTGTTCTTTGGGCATATAGAACAACTTATAAGAGATTAAACAAAGCCACACCATTTCAGTTGGTGTTTGGCGTAGAATTCATTCTCCCTATAGAATTTATGTTACCTTCTTTGTGCATTATGCACACTTTGGAGGTCTAGATGATGAGCAGGATTTAGAAGAGTGTATTGAGAAGATGATTCAATTGGATGAGTGATGAGCCATAGCACGATGGAGTCAGAAGAAGGAAAAGGCCAGAAGAAAGCACGGTATGACATAAACATAAAGGAGAAAAAGTTGGCGATTGGACAAATGGTATATCTTTATGACTCTAAGTTCTTTTGCCATCCGGGTAAGCTCAAAGTACATTAGTTGGGGTTGTATGTCATCACTTACATATTTGGATCAAGTGCTTTCCAGCTTAGAAGCACTTCATGGAACACGGCTACCCAGTTACTTTAACGGGAGTAGGTTGAAGCCCTACTAAAAATAAGTCTTCTTGGTGTTTGTAATAAGGCATTATTGCCATTTAGATTAGGTTTCCATTTTGTATTTCCTTCATCATCTCGATATGCTTTGTCAATTTAGTTTTTGTTCTTATGTAATAAGCGTGCTTGCACACATGAAGCTAATTACTATGTGAAGAATGTTTATGTGCAAAGGACTGCACATACTTTTAGTGTGGGGTGGTTGTAGTTATCCAAGTAAAAGACTGTGGGAATTGAAAGGTGAAAGGAATAAGCTACTACGAGTGTGCTTTAAGTCAAAAGAAGATTACTTCTCAAAAGTGACCAAGGATGAAGATGAATAAAATGGTAGTATAACACAAGGTAAGTAGAGGCCATGATAACTACTAGGAGAAGGTACAGTGATGAGGTACTTGGGTGCAAGGGCGCGCGCTGAAGAGAATTTTGTGACCAGAGGGTAGGAAGGTGCGCTATAAGGTTATAGCTGGGGTGTGAAGATGTACCGTGCGGAATGAACAAATTTGATCAATGAATGAAACGATATTTGGTAGGTGAAGGAGCAATAAATGCATCAAAATTTGAAAAATTATATAAGGATGGGATGCGAATTCATTTTTATTGTTGTGACTAAGAGTATTTGAGGAAAGAGCTAAGTGTGAAGAGCTAGGTGATTGGGTTAAGGTGCAAAGGGTGTGAAACCAAGCGTGAAAAACATATCTGTGTGAAAATAAGCTTGTGTCCCTAGTTGTGAAGGGCATGAATTTTCCACATAGGGCATGATTGAATTGAGCTAGGGTTTGATTCGTAAATAACAGAGTTAAAGAGGAGATGATTACAAGGTAAAAATGGCACCCAAGAAGGCAGTTGCAGTAGGAGCAAAAGGAAAGAAGAAGGTGGTCGTCGAGGAGGAAGAGATGGAACCCAAGTGATTTTTCAGAAATTCAATATCTAGAAGGAGTCATCATCAGCCAGGAATGGGGTTCACCCATCAGAAAGATCAAAGTAATCAAATACATTAACAGGACCACAGAGAATAAGAAGGAGCTTGATTCCTTTCTCACTATGAGGACGAAAAATATACGGAAGATGACATACAGGTTTATGATGATGTAGGTGAGAAGCTTCTGAAGAGAATTGGGTTCTACTAATTATATGAGCTTCCATATTTCGGGAAGTATGAGCCCTTAAACTAGTGGCTCATGAGCAGAGTGCATGAGGACTTCTTCTACTTTGCAGGATGCAGAGTTAGAATCTCATCCGTGCTTATCTCAACGGTGATAGGTTTGAAGGCCATAGGAGAGGATATAAAGAATGATCTCATAGATAAAGCCATGATCTTAAAGACTAGATAGGAGTTGGGGTACCTAAAGGGTCCACGCGGTATGGATATAGACAAGTTGAAGAACTATTTGGTTGTGCAAGCAGCAACACACCTTGTTACAAAGTTGAATGACCAAGAGCGGTGGTCACAGGTAAATACTATGTGGTTACACGTTGCGTGCAAGATGTCAGAAGGAGCAGTCTATAATATTGTAGGCTACATTGTAGAGAAAATAGTCGAGGAAGTGTGCACAAGAGGGAAGATCAGCTTTGGGGCTATTCTACTATCACTGGTATTCATGGAAATTGGAGTACCAGATGGGCCAAAGGAAAAGGTATGGGAATACCCCATGGAGAATAAGTCACCAACTGAAAGGTTCAAAGCAAGTACCTATGTAAAGGATCCATGATAGATGATGTCAAGAAAAGGGTGTAGAAATGGTACGGCAGAGCTCTGCGAGGCATTTGGAGAAGAGTGGTGCATCTCGAAGGACCTACCATAAATAATGGGGAAACAAGTCTAGTTTGTTGTATATCAACATTTTCACATTCCACGCTTCCCAATGAGAGATGGATTCTAGAGCCCTTCGTGTAATTTTCCTTACACATTCACTGCAATGTATTTACTAGCATTTGTTCATAGATTCACAGACACACACCAACTGGTATTCAATGCAAATAAGGTAGACTACAACTACCACACGTTGAGGAAAAAGTATGTGTATCCAGGAAGAAGTGCCTATGTCAAGAGGCTCATTTTGGAGGTATTGAATATTAAACCAATAATATTCCTCATTTCGAAGGTATTGAATATTAAACCAATAATTCTAGTTGTAGCAGATATAGGGGTAGCATTAGTGTATCTTCAGCTGAAGCCCAAGATGGAGAAAAATAAGTATGTGGAGAATGAATTCATGCTCCTAGGGCCACCAAAGGGTAAGCACACAATGGAAAACATATCGGTGCAAAGGCCCATAGAAACTGATTGAAGTAGAGGATGAAGAAGAGGAGTGTGAAGATAGTGGAGGCTTGGAGCACAGAAGAAAGCAACCATATGATAGAGAAGAGTCACAGTGCATGACCACTCCACCTCAGGGACAGGACAAAGAGGAAGATACAAAGGTTGAGCAGGGGGAACATAGATTTAAGAAAGTATTTAGAAACACAAGGACTCAAATGGAACCCCACATATGGTAAGGAAATCAGCTCATCTCTATCTCCACACAAGGAAACCACTCGAACCAAAGAGGAGAAGGAAGTTAAAGTTAGATGAAGAAGTAGATAAATCGGGGAGAGCGAGCATGCATCTCCTATCCCACTCGAGCAAGAAGACAAGCCACATAACAAGGAAGAGAAAAAAGATGAAGAGATGAAGGACGGAGAAGAAAGAGAGAAGGAAACTTTTGGATCTGCACATGCAATCGCTCAAGGTATAATGGGACTTGCTCCTAACCTTGAAGCTACAATTCCCAAGAGTCCTAGAATGAATAGGATGAGTGGAGAGCACATTCCACTAGCCATGGGGTATGCATACAATGCGGTAAAATTATATGCACCCTCTTCCAGAGCATGATAGTACAAAAGGATTTATTTGGTGGGAGCTAATGTATGAGGATATGGTGCTTGTGCGCACTTGAAAACAACTATCATGGTCAATGCACAGCCACATTGATGATCTTGAATTTGATATATTTAATGAGTCATGCATTTCGAGATAGCTAAAGAAGGCACCTCAAGCTAGACATATGACAAAGAAAGCCTACTACCATGTCGATGAGCAAGTCAAGAACGCATTGGTGAAGGTTTATACTTGAAGTTGCAAGAAGAAACATGGACAAATTTGTAATGATAAGAGCATTTCACGAGGAGCTAAAGATAAAGGATGTAGAGATAGCGTGCATAACGCAAGAGATATACTTAGCGCAGAAGAAGAATGGATTATTTATCATCATCACAGAGGAGATTGGAGACAATGTCATAAGAGCTAGGCCACACTTAGAGGCCAAGGTACCATAGATGTTTCCCTTAGCAATACATTATGTATGAAAGTTAGTGGACCTAGTACTTGAAGAAGAACCTTTGCGCATGCCAGTGCCAAGGAATCTAGAACAAGAGGCAGAATGAGAGAAAGCTTTAGTGATGCGAAAGATTACATCCTATGAAGGGTTGTTGTAAGCAATATAAGAAGTATTGAAGAAATCGGACCCGTATTTGAACACGTGCATCACTTTAAAGGTGCTTATCAACATAAAGACCCTAGAAGAAAACAATGGGGTTAAGAGAGCAATGAAGGACAAAACATTGGGCCACGTACAAAGATTGTAAATGGTTAAGCGAGTAGTGCAAGGCTCGCAACAAAGACAAGAGCCACACAAGACTCAGTAGAAGAGCTTAGGAAGCTCATTGCATAGAAGATAGATCTTCTAGAAGGAAGAATGAAATCAATGTATAGCATTTTGTCAGTTCTGTAAAATGAAAAAGGGGAGATTATGAGGGATGAATTGGAGTCCATTACCATGAACATTCTAGAAAAAATCAGAACAAGCACTCGCCATTTGAATGGTAGGCCTTGGAGGCCGGAATAAAGGAGTATCCAGAGTTGATACTTCAAACTGATATAGAGGAGGTTGCCTCATAAAACTTCTTTATTCATCTACATTCTTTCATTCTTATTCTTTCCATTCTTCTATTCTTTACTTCAATTTTTGGAGATACCCATTGTCGAGGTGACAATGAGATTAGTGTGGGGTAATGTTGATCAAAGAACACTTGACAAAACTCACACAAGAAGTCCGCATGGGAAAACAGGCTAGGTTTAAGGGTGTGAATGGACAGAAGAACCCATGCTCGAGGGCAAGTTCAACATTTAGGACTTAGCCAATTTTGAGCATGAAGACCTATTTTTAGAAGATGGCGTGTGGAACACACCAACGATGTAGAGACATGTGCGCCACACATTATCTATCTTTAGAGGATCGGATCAAAGCATTTTGCATGGAGATGAGCTAAGAATAGGATTATCACTTCAGTTAACTATAAGAGGTCTATAGATAGCACACTTGCATGTGTGGTTATGCCTATAAATGGCACATGGTTATTAATAGCATGCAGCCTATTTTTGGAATAGATAAGCGGTGAAGGGAAAGTCCCCACCCTATATATATGTAGTGAATTACCTGAGAGAGAAGGAGGAGGAGAGATATATAGGTATATGCAGAGCATAAGAGGTAAGCATAAAGAGATATGTACATATGACTGGATTATTGTATCAGATCCATGCGTGCATCGGTATAAAATGCCATTATTGTAAGGAGCTTTTGTGTTTATTAATAGATGGAAGTTATTGGTTGAATCTAAGTGTCATTCTTGTGTGTAATTGAGTAGTGCATGTTATTGATTCAATCATGATTATTATTTAAGCTTGTTCTTTCATAGATCTGAAAATGGCATGCATTGTAGATTGATGGACTAGTTATGGATCTATATGTTTCTTCCTTCATCATGCTAACATCCTACTACAAAGAACCCTAAATAGGGACCTGGTACCTTTTTGCGATTCAGTGAGTGCTCATTCTAAGCTAAGTGATGTGTCAGCGCGTCTAGGGTGTTATCTAGTTAATTCTAGGTTGCATCAAACAAGGGCTATAGTGAAGAGAAATATTTCATCTTATGAAGGACTGCTCCAAGTGATGCAGGAAGAACTACATAAGGTAGACCAAGCCTTGAACATTTGTACAGCTCCAGAGGTGCTCATCAAAATAAAAACCCTGGAGGAGGACAATGAGGTCCAAAAAGTGATGAAGGATGACACATTGGTTCATGCAGAAAGACTATCATTGGTCAAATAGAAGCATGAGGTCCTTGCAATAGATCTGCTAGATGAGTTTGGTAAACTCATTGCGTAGAAGATGGATTTGCTAGAGGGAAGGATGACTACAATGTCCAGCATTATATTGGTCTTACAAAATGAGAAAGGAGAGATTGAGCAAGATGAACTGAATTCCATTGTTGTGCACATTCTAGAAAAATTAGAGGAAGCACTTGTTAAATGGCAGACCTTGGAGGCCTAAATAAAGGAGGAATATCCCAAATTAATTTTTCGAGTTGAAGCAGATGAAGCTGCAATGTAACATCATTCTTTTTTACATATAGATTTGTTCTTATTCTTTCCATTCGATTATTTAATTCATTTTTGAGACAACCATTGTCGGGGTGGCAATACAATTAGTGTGGGGTAATGTTAAGAAGATAATACTTAACAAAAGGCACACAAGAGATCTCGCCCCACAAAACAAGGAATGTTCAAATGCATGAATGGATAAGGGAAACACATGTGCAGAGGATAAGTTCATATTTTCGGGACTTAGTTGTTTTTGTACATGAGGATCTATTTTTAGACATGGCGTGCAGAGCACATAAATAAGGAAGAGACTTATGTGCCACACATTGGTTGTTTTTAGAGGACCAGCTACAAAGAACTTTGCATGGATGCGAGCTAAGAATAGGTTTATCACTATCAGTTAACTAAAGGAAGTCTATTATTAGCACACTTGCATGTGGGGCTATGACTGTAAAAAGTGTGTAGCTAATAATAGCATGTGACCTATTTCAGGATTGGATAAGCGGTGAAGGGAAAGTCCCCACCCTTATAAATATGTAGTGAACTGCGTAGTAGAGGATATATGTGGATGAGTACGGAGATATAGATATAGGTATGTATGTATGTGTGCAAGACTAGACTACTATATCAGATCTATGCGTGTATGGGCATAGAATGTCATTACTGTAAGAAGCTTCTATGTAATTGTCATATTTAATATAATGAAGGATATTGGCTAAATCTATGTGTTAGTTCTGGGTGTATTTGGATCTAGTATGTTCTTGATTTCATCATGGTTAATACTTAATTTTGTTCCCCTTTAGAAATAGATCTGGCATGCTTTGTAGAATGATGTATTAATAATGGAACCACATGTATTAAGTCTTCATCATGCTAACATCCTACAATAGAAACCCTAAAGAGGGACTTGGTACCTTTGCGCGCTTGTGAGCGCTCGGTCTATGCTGAGTGATGTTCCAGCGTGCCTAGGGTCTTACTAGTGAATTCTAGGCTACATCAATGAAACTGCAACATATAGTGTAATCAATGTTCATAGTAGAAATTGAATTATAATTGAATAGTAACTATATAATTTGAATTTGTATAAAATGAAATGTGGAGATTTGAAATAGAGAAAGAGTACGCATGTTTATTTTATGAAGGGAAGATATTTTCATTGCTTACAAATGGAGATTTATATTTTTTGTTGAACTTTTTTTGAAGGATTGGGGTGATCATTTCCAAATTGTGTCAAAGGATAAACTAGAATATTGGGTGCATGAGACCCAACACCAAATAGAAGGTATATAAATAATAAGAAAGAGTTACTAATATACCCTATGAAGGAATTAGGTCATGTATCAAACCCTTTAGTAACTCTTATATATTATTCTTTGATAAGGAGGAGAGGAAAGGCTTCGTACAAAGAAAGTAGTCACTTGAATACTTTTCATAACCCCATGGACCACACCATTGCAGAAAAATTTAGGCCCAAATTTGGATATATAGACATAAGGTATAAAATAGAATAAATACCCCCATGTTTTTATTTTTTTAGTATTTTTAGTAAGAGTATGTGATATGTCTAAATAGTAGTGGAGAGGGAGACACATGCCCCAAAACATGTGTATTTTGTAACTGGAATTGAGTATTGAAGTGGAGGAGGAGTGAAATATTCATGCCCCTTGTAAATTGATCTGAATTGTGTGAAATAAGTCTAATATTTTTCCAAAAACTTGTATCCGTTATGATGAATCAAAACTCGAAAAATCTAGTGTTTATTCCCTAAGGAAAAATAAATGGTATGGTCAGGACCATATGTGTGGTCTTGACCCTTCGCTTGGTTATGACACTATATGTTTTCTACTAAAAATTTTTAGTACTTTTACTCTATGAAAACCTATGTTTGAGAATGTGACTTTGCATGTAAATGTATAATATATCCTGATGAATTCCCCCTCTTTATAGGTGCGTGTGAAAAACCATTTGAGTGCATGGCTCGAAGGAATATATGTGTGCACATCCATTACATGTTAGAGAATCTGTAGGAGAATGTAAAATGTTGAAGAGGTGGCCACCTTAGAGAACATGTATCTATAAAATGGGTTATGTGTGGTAGTAACCATGTCACACAAAGATACAAATAACTCTATCACCAAGAGTAATAGAAGTAGTGATAGCAACAAGAATAAGCATAATAGTAACATCAAATGTAATTACACTAAAATAGAGGAAAAATAGTAATCAAGTGAGAAAATAAGAGAAAGATAATGTATAAAAGAGTCACATCAAGTCATAAATCCATAAACATGGTACACCAATGGTTTCACAATATAAACAAGTCACTTAGGCCGCATACAAAGGAAACAATGTCACACAAGGAAGGTATAGAGCCACAAATAGGGGATACCCATGGTGTCATAAGAAAAGCAAGGAACTCAAGCTGCATACAATGAAGTATTCAAGTAGTAACATAAGTAATGAGAAAGCATGAATAAAAAATAGTAATGTCAAACATTGATAAAATCAATAACCAATAAAAGATCACATGAAGTAAGATATATCAACACTACACAATACAAATGTGTTAGACTTGTTTGTTCAAAAAATAGCATATACGTAATATACATCATCAAGCATAATGGGTAAGTAGAAAGGAACTATAATGAAATAATAGCACTTATATAATGTGGAGTGATTCCCCCAAAAGAATAATGTAAGGAACCAAATTAGCTCATATGAACATGTAACAAATTTTATGTCATGCATCAAGCTCAATATACCTTGTGAACACATGTGTGTAAAGTGTATAAAAGATATGTTATTAATTCAACCATATTGACAAACAACATATGCAATCAAAAGTTTCAACAATGAAAGTTATGTGTACAGGTATTGGTATTGGTTTGTATTTTTGAGATATAGCTATGTATGGGGAAAGGGGATCACAAGAGCTACCCTATGATGGCCTTGTGAGGAAGAAAATATCAAGTAAGAGAAATGAGAGCCACAAACCTCAATTTTTCCAATGAAGAATGTTCATATGTAAGTGGTTCATAAGTAGTAATATGTTCCATATAAACCCTATGAGGAGAACAATGTGGACTCGACCCATGAGAGACACCGTGTGATGGGGTAGGTCTATGTGGAAAACTTGAGAAAGAGAATTGAGAGATGAGATGTGGAAAATAAGGCCTATGAAAAATCTTGGGAGTGTAGGAGCCACTATATGTAACATCTATGTGAGAATACCTATTAAGAAAATGAGGAATGAAATATCTATTAGAAAAAACATGTGTTATCGAAGGTTGATAAGGAGAGTGAGGAGGGTGAGAGATGTAAGATAAAACATGTGTGTTATAAGACCGATCAGAAACCTAAAAGGAGGAATTATATAATCATGACAAGATAACATGGGAAGAGGAGCCTCATAAGGAATACTTTGAATTTTGGTAAAAAATTTGGTGAATTAATCTAACACATTGGTGTGAAATAGATGGAACATACCTAAGAGCGTGTAACTTAGGAAGACATAAGCGCATGTCACTTGAACTAGGAGTGGAAGAAATTAGGAATGGGAATTATGTAGTAACAGTAACCAACAAAGTGATGAGTAGAATAATATGTCCATAAGCAGAAATAAAATTATGTGCAATGTGCTTATTAGAATAACCAAGGGGGTGAAGTAGATTGAAAGCACATAAATTAATATTTTTATGTGGATCAACCAAAACACTATGGATAGGGATTTTATTAATAGATATGTGAATATACAATATATATGAGACAAGAGTATCATCCATAACATATTCATAAAAAGTGACAATCGGTGTAGAAGATAGTGTAGGGATAACAGGTTCCAATCGTTGCATTAAATGGGTGATCATAATAAGGTTAAGGTGGAACCGCATGAGAAGTATGCACTTCATATATTTTTAGTATCATGACTAGAAAATGGGTCATTAAAATTTTAAGCTTTGAATTATCATTTTAATAGGCCTAAAGTATTCAATTTTCTCATCACATTCATTGGATTTAACATTAATAAGATCTTATATAACATTTTTTGGATTGATACATCAATTACTAAGGTGATCAATACATCTATGATAGTCGTAATATGAAATAGCATCAAAAAAATTTTACTATGAGGCTTGTTTGCATCGACCTCAAGTGGTGGAGGGAGAGACAAAATATTTCACTCAAGTAATTATTTTATCATAATGTGGGGACAACAGGGTAGATGTGTGAATTTACTTCATGCATTTTGTAATTGTAGCTTATTAGGATGGGAGATGGCATTAATGGTGTCCATAGTAGTAGCCTTATTATCATCAACCTTTCCTTTCAATGTGAAATTGGTTGTGAGTTTCACATTAGAAGAAGAATAGAAGCTAGCATGATACTTAAACTTATTTGTGTGTAGTGATCTGGCCCTATGCTCCCTTAGGCTATATGATATATGATAAAATGTGGAGGGCTTGTCAAAGATTAAAAATATCATAAGAGATAAAGCAAGATTTGTGTGAAGAGATATTGAATTTTTTTATCAATTAAGGTATTATTCATTTTAGTAAGCATAGTCTTATAGCATAAAACATAGTCACTGATGTGTTCATTAGACCCTTGGTGGACTTTAGACATTTGTGCATATGAAAAAATTTTGCCAATTTTGTATAGATAATCATGTAAAAATTAATTTTCCAAAGTGGTGAAAGATCACATAAAATGTGTTGGTAGATCATAGAACCATTGCAAGGAAAAGTCCTTAAGACTCCTAGGGAAAATATTAGTGAGTAAGATGTCATGAGAGGCATAGTCAAAACAAGCCACATGGAATGATCTCAAGTACTCTGGGATTTCTATTGTCATCATAAATAGTAATTGTAGGATAAAAACCCGAGGAAAGGTATAAGAATCTACGTATGGGGAAAAGTGGATTATAAAACAATTGATTGGAATCTATAGTATGAGAGGTGGCATATGTACCTTGTTGTAACTATAAGATTTGGGGTTGTAAAGTATGAAAAAGGGTTTAAATAGCCTACATTAAGCAATGCGAGAATTGTTATGGTTGCAATGAGGAATAACAATTGATGTAGGAATAGGCATAGAAACATTGTGCATTGGGGAACTTGGTGCCCACATAAATTAGGAATAATGAAAGGAGGAATATTAGATGTATCTTTCATAGCTTGAGGAGCATGCTTGAGTTGTTCCCATGCAATATATAGAAGGATATCAATATGAGTAGGATTTTCTTGTAATAAATGTTCCATATGTTGTGCCCCATCCTCAAGAATATCATGGGGATGATTTTCAGATTTAGCATTAAAATCTTCACCTTGAACATGATTATTGATAATGGTCAAAAACAAATTAAAAAATTTATTAGTAGTAGAATAAGTGGTAATAATTAGGACCACATTGTCACATTGTAGTCTGACATAAGGGGGAAAATATCTCATTATAGAGGAAGATCAAGAAACCCAATGTTTATAAAAAGATTCTAAAAGATTTGAGGATTAATCATGGTGATAGATAGAAATCCAAATACCACACCAAGAATAAATGAAAAGAGCATACAATAATGAACCCTATGGAATCTAGGATTTAAGATTAAAATAGTAGATTCGAAGTTTGTTCACCACAATGTTTACACACTTTTAAATATTATAATATTGTTATGGAATGCAAAAAAATAAAAAATAATGTAAGGTTGGGAAACTAAGATCTATTATTATTAATTTACTTTTAACAATAATTGTACAACATCATAATAACATATTGGTTCTTAAAATGAATGAATAAAAACTCAAATATACAAGAGGAAAATAAACTTAGCTATACATGGGTGTACATGAGATATACGAGTGCACATACTAGATAATTTGGGAGTGAAAATACTAGGTAAGCTTCACTTCTTATAGTGTAGCTGAAAATTCCTCAGTGTAGGACCATACAGCTCAATCGAGATATATAATCTATTCTTTCCCCTATTGTATGGAATTGGACACCTTTAGAATTGAGCTCTAAAACTTTCTCAATCCTTTATTGGCCTAAAAAATGTATTTCACTTTCAAACCCTAGTTATTGTAGTCTTGAAACCATATATTATTGTAGACATAAAATCATGCACTACTACTATTTACTATACCGCCAAGTACGTTGTTTTACATATGGATCTTGCATAATAAAAGTATTCGTTGATGACACATTGCCTAGTCCATATTCTTGCGTAATAAAAGTATTCGCTGATGACACATTTCCTAGTCCATATTCTTGCTTTGAGTGTCTCTATTTTTTTATCTCTCACTTATCTCACTTCTGCACCTATTTCTCGGTCAGGTCACAGGGATCCAATTTTTTCAATTTTCACGCATTTTCCATCAGTTGTATCTGGACACCAAGCACTGGATTGGACACTAGTGCCTAAGTGTTCCCTGTCCATCCTAGCCACCTATGTCCTCTTTATTCTTATTTACATTTTTTACATTTTTGGTCAGCCTTTTCAGTTTTCTTACTCGTATTCCAAGGTACTAGTTGGCATGCCATGTCATTAGTGTCAAAATTCAAGCAAGAAATCCCTATATAAACACAACATACATACCATTATAATGGCAGAAATTATTATCAATGGATATCTATCTACATATCAAAGGGATTTCATCTTGGGATTATTACTCTACATACACACTGCATAAGAAGGAAAATTCATTTTTCCATCCACACATTTGCATTCTATCTAGCTACTACTCGTATCTTGGCATCATCAGCGCAAGGGAAACCTAGGAACACTATTACACACATAGGAAGATAGAACTACATTGGGTCTTAGATGTAGTGTAGTGCTCGATTGTAAGTTCACTTATTTGACATTCGAGGATAGTCCAAACCCTCATTTTTCATCTTTATTTTTGAGGATTTGATGTAGTTTGAGCTTTTTGCAGGATATTATTTGTGTTGCAAATTTACAAGTACTTCAGCAATATGAGTGCGAAATTCAAGAGATCATTGGAAAAAAAGTGAGAAACCATGTTCTGACCTTTTTGGCAGACTTCAATGTCCCATATAGGTCTAGGCCACCCACATGTGACCTCGCCTCTACTCAGGTGTTTGTGTCCCAACATTCTCGACACTTCGCATGGAGCATTTGTGACATACTACGTTATTGTTTCATCATCTTTTAATCCATACACACTTCAAGATAACTGAAATCAAGCTAAATCCCCTATCTTTCTCATTTTCTTTTATATTTACATCTCTAAAAATTTCTTAGCATTTGTATGTTATTGTACATCATTATAGCAGTCTTCTAAAATCCAAATTTCAGTTAAATATATCATATTTTTATTGAATCATTTTGGTGAACCAGTAGATTAGAACTCTTTTCTCTACAATCCACTAATGGCTCAAAGTATTTCTCCTTCTCCTAGGAAAGCTATGCATCATGTGAGTGTTAATCCTATCCTTGATGATGGTATTGAGGCTAAATTGCTTGATCTTTATCATTATGCTAAATTTTATGATAATGTTCAAAGATTGCTAGATGCTAATGAACACATGATTCCTACTAGTTTTGAACATTCTACTCTTAGCATTGTTTCTAAAGAGAAAAATTTGTCTAGTTGTACTCCATGTTATTCCATAGGCACTAGGACCATTCCACCTTCTTCTATTTCTGCTAAAACTCTTGATGATGCTATTATCAATTATATGTTTGGTCTTGATTGTGGTATTGTTGGGTTTTTAAATGATACTTTAACAAACCACAGTTAGGGGATAGCAAGTCCCTCCTCTTTAATGGGAGACGCTCCCTTATTGAAAGCAAGCAGCAAAACTTATATAAGTGTACAACTTTTAAAGTGTGGATTCCTAATATTTTGAAGTGTTTTATGCCCAAAAGATTATTAATACGAAAGAATAGAAGAACTAAGGAGGTCAGACAAGAAGAACATAACAATACTTTCAGGAAATATAGATAGCAGAGTATAACCTTATACATATTGATCAAAGGAGATGCAGAATGGAATCATTCACGTTTATAACAGATATAATTTCATAGACACAAAGTTCCAAAATCATATTAACAAGAACACAAAGTTTCTTATCATGCAAAGATGGATGATTCACAAATTCGAACAAGGAAAGGAGGAATAGTAGAGGAAGAAAGGGAAAACTTTTGTATTGATTACTTTCAAATCTATTACATCTATAGAGTACCAAGATCCAACAACAAACAATGGCGTAGAGAACCCGCTAAATAGCTTCTAAAAATGGTTACATTCAGTTACAAAAATGATGAAACTGATTCAAGAAACCAACGTCTGAACTTCTCTAATGCCTCGGCCATTTCCATGCTTGGTGGAAAAACTAGATGCATCATATCACAGCCATTAACCCACTTTTACAACTTTGAATTTGAGTCGTCCACGTGGAAGAGATTTTCTGAAGCGGGCCTGGGGGTGCCTTTTGCATTTTATGATTTTGTAGAGATTCTATATTTTTTTACATTTTGGTCCACCCATCCGCTTCTGATATAGGCCTGACATGGCTTTACTTGAGTGGGGATGGAGTCACGGCTCACTTTTACAATTTTAACTCTTTTCAACAAAATCTCAAAAACTCAAAGTGCTCCACCGACCCACCTCCCCACTTTGACTTTTCAACATGGGCTCAAGACCCCAGTGGAGTCGTGGATCATTTTATAACTTTTAACTCTCTTTTTGGAAATAAAACCAAAATTCCCAAATTGCTTGAACGGCCCCACCTTCGTGCTTTGACTTTTCAATGGTGGAGCATCAACACGTGGCTTCACCTAGGCGTTAGCGGGGTTGCACTTCACTTTTATACTTTTACACTTTTCAAAATAAAAGCTAAAATTCCAAAGTTCCTTTGACAACCCACCTTCCCGCTTTGACCTGGAACATGGCCACGTGTCCTTTTACGGTCCTATTTTGTATTTTTGTATTTTAACTAAGTCCCTCTATTTGGCAAAGGCTTTATGTCTAACCGAGACATGTGGAGGGCTTCTCGCTCATTTGGAGACTCTATTTGGACCTGACCTTTGGAGGTGCACCGATTGGACACATGGAGAGATGGCACATGTTTGGGACCTACTTTTGGATTCACCCCCTGAAAGAGTGCCGAAGGGACACATGGGGATTTCTGTTGGTTCTCCTTTCCTTAGTCAATTCAATGACTAGTTCTACCCCTTTTGACTTCTGTTGGACCCTAGACATGTGGAGAGCTAGTGCTTGTTTGGGGAACTACCTTTGGCTTCGACCCTTGAAGGTGCGCTGATGAGACACGTGGCATCATCCACTGGCCTTATACTTTTCAATGACCAATTTAACTTTTTGAGGCTTTGACCACGTGGAGGGCTAGTGCTCATTTAGGGTCTCTCTTTAGGTCATGCCTTTTGAATTTACGCCGATGAGGCATGTGGCGCCTTTCGCATGTCCATTTCTTTTCCCCAATTTGACTTACATGCAAAGTATAAAAACTTCGAGCCCTTTCTTCAATCTTCTCATGTGCGCTTTGATCTCCTTTGACGTCATTGGCCTCCTTCACCAACCCTTCCCCTTCATTGTTGGATTTGGAATGTGGGCTTGCATGACTGAACCACCCCTTCGATTTTATTCTATGTGGGGTCATGTTTGATCAATTTTTCTGGGGAAAATTGGGATAACATGCACCAACTCAAAATTTTCAAAACTTGACTTGAAAAATGAGGGGAATTTTGAGGGTGACAACAGTACTATAGAAAAAAATAATGTTCATGATGTTATTTATCATACTAGTCATGATGATTATAAATTTTTCTCTCATACTCCTTGCATTTTTGAAAATATTTCTAATGATTGTAAAGATACATCTCATGATAGTTCTTCTCCTACTTCATTATATGTTGATGATACGCTTGATGAAATTCTTGCATGTGAAACTTTTTCTGATACTGATGATGCACATGTTAGTAATGAATCTACTTCTTTGCATATTGTTGAATGTGAATTCTCTACTCCACTTTCATCTTCTTCTGAGGTTGTATCTAATAACATGCATGATGATTCTTCTCCTTATACCATTTCATCTTCCATTAATTCTTATGATGTTATTCCAAATGATTTTATTGACATTCCATGTTCTTCACCACATATTACTTCTTCCACACCTACATCTAGTGTGCCTCTAACATTGACATTCTCCACTTCTTCTGAAATTCTCATGATCACTCATAATGGCAAGCTTCACTCACTCAATTTACCTCTCACATCTCCTATTATTCCACCACATAATATTTTATCCCTCGTGCATGTTATTGGACAATTACAATCTCAAGTCCAATCTCTCACTCTTGAAAGCAAAGCCTATTATGCTTCTATTGATAACAATTATTTACATGGAAATCCCATTCCAAAAATATTCACAACTCAGCATTCCCTAAATATTTTATCATGCCTACATTTTTCATGTTTTGATGGTACTAGAAATCTGTATCTGCATCTAAAGCATTATCATTTATCTATGGCTTCTTATTCGAACAATCGATTATTGCTTAAATCATTATTTCATAGTCTTATCGATGATTCTCTCTATTGGTACATGCATCTACCTTTTAGATCTATCGGTACTTATCATGAGATGGAAGAGGCCTTTCTCCAACGCTTCATGCTTAATAATGGTCCTAGAGTTACACATGATAGCTTACCTAGCTTACATCAAGGAAGGACAAAATATATCATTGATTATATTCTACGTTTCAATTCTCGTATGCATCAATTAGTATTTCATCCCATTGGTTTATATAAGTAATTTATATTTTTTTGTGGATTGATTCATACTTTAAAAGAGCACTTGCAATATGACAGGTGTGAATCATTTACACTCTTATGCTATAAGCTCATTGATCTAGAACAAGATTTAATAGCTACACATATGTAATAGATCTTTCTACTATTTCTGCTACTATTGCATCATCTTCTACTTCTTATCCACTTCCATCTGTTAATCATCCTCCAAGGTCTCCATCTCCTCCACCCACAAGCAAGTTCATTCTACTCCATTACACAAGTGCTTTTCATCTCCTCAACCGCATCGGTCTGCCTAATACCTCTGCATCTCCTACTCAAGAGCCATTACATTTTTCACATGTTGCTAAGCCTCATGATGTGTTATTTTCTTTACTTGATAAGTGCTTGATTCACACTCTTCTAATCATCATCATCCTCCTCATCACTTGCAATGACACCGTGATCATCCTTATTACAATTATCATCGCATCAATGGCCATCGTGATAATGACAATTGTGCCCTTCATGAAAAATTACAACAATGAGAAGATAAGGGTGTCATTTCATTTGGCTCTCACTCTCATAAGCATTCTATTTCTCCAATTCTACGTAAGTGTGTTGCTATATCGGTCCACTTATCACCTCCACTTGTTTCTAAGGTCATCATTTATCCACCACTTAAATTCATCATTCATACAACCTCTCCATTTCATTCATTCACCACTGCACCATCTCATCTGCAGCACAATGCTCCTACTTCACATTGGCTTCCTAAGTCGTTAGTATCTATGATTCTCACTACTACATCTCCCATCATTGGCACCATCTCATCGGACATTTAGTTTGGATCATACACTCATGCTCCTTCCACTACACATACTTCTACCACTTCACGCCCGCTTGGTCTTTAGTAGGTGATTCCTTTTCACCTCACCACCCAATGATGCACTCATTTTCTCATGGTTCTTACATGATTTTTTAGGGATATATTACAATAAGAACCCCACTTCACCATTACACTATCTATCTAGTGTACACCATCATACCACTTCTCGATGACACACTCTTTCTTTATGGTTCGTTCTTGATTGTTGAGGAGTATTATATAAATGAGCCTCATCTCCTCACACATGCATTTGGGGGAATCAATATTCTTCTCCCTATTCATCATACTAACATGTGATCATATACATGTTTGTAATCATTTTATTCACATCGATCTTTCACATTATTCATTCTATATGTACATCTATTACCATCTATCGTTATTCATGCATACGACATAATTTTGTTTCATCAACTACAATATTTATTATCCTTCATCATTTACATGCATTACCTATCTATCTATTTTAAATGTCATCATACATTGCTCGATATCATCATTTACACAATGAAAATCAAACAAAACATACAAACAATACTTATCGCATCACATATCACTACAATAACAACACAATACAATAATGACAATAATCCATCTATATGTATATCGTCAAAATCTCATAGTTACAAAATAAAATCACTGAGGGAAAATCCACCATGCATCGCTACAACAATACATATCATACATCATCATCACTATCACTATATACAATCATGGGAGCTCTAGAACTAGATGCTTCTCCATTCAATCTATGTCGTTGGTCGCGGCCCTATATCTCTCCATCTATCTGCATAATAAGGAAAAATCCATCGACTTCTCTCGAGAATCACCTCTGTAAATCCACATACTGGGTAAACACATCCTATGTTAGGGATCCTCCACCTATAGCCTACCTAGCTCACTAAGTCTCTACTCTTGCCTCATCACGCTCACTCAACAACATGGTACATGTTTCCACTTTTATTGCCACTAGCTTGAATAAGTGTGCATGCTCACTCACAATAGCATCTACTCACTCTAACATCATGCCACCAATTAGCACATTTGTAGGTACATTCTCGCATCAATGTGTGGATTGATGTGTCCACAATCAAGCATCTAATAAGCATCACATGCAGCCATATATTGATACATTATTTAATATACATGATGACCATAATCAAACAACTAAGTGACAAACCACGACTAACAACAAACAAATACTCATGCTCGGATATCGTTACATGCTACTCCCCATTGCCATTTGTTAGAATTTGAGGATTCTAACAAATATAGATTTAATCAACTTACATATTATATAATGTTACAATAAATATTTAAATAAATATTACATCATAACATAAGTAAATAAATAAATACTTACATGAAATAAATAACACAGGTGACATAGTATTTATAGTGGAAAACCCCAATAGGGTAAAAACCACTTTGAAAATAACTTTTTACTTCAGAGAACTTATTTTACATCCAATAAGATCACCTCCTCATTTTAAACCCTATTTACCAAGGGTAAAACCAAATCACTTGATTTGCACACCTTTGATATATTTCCCAAATATATCAAATAAGGACCTAAAGTCCTTTTTATATAAGGTGATCGGGTATGTCTCCCGACCCACCTTTTCAACCTAAAATGGTTGACACATACACCTATGTTTATAATATTTAGTATTATAAATATAATTATTTCATGATATTAAATAATTAACCTAAAATATATACCTAGGTTAACATATTTAATAATAGAAATAGAAATATTTCATATTATTAAATATTAACCTATATATTAGTGATGGACCCATATACATTAAGGGTTGGCCAGACCACTTAATCATTATGTTCCAACACTCCCCTTAATCTTAAGTGGGATTGTTGTCGCCAAATCACCGCACCCTCCGAATGGCCGGGATGTGAATAGGACGTTCGGTGTGATTGGGACACATGGGATCACCTCTCAAGTGTGTGGACTTGGGCTCGAGGTGAACCTCCTGGAGAAGGCCGGCTTCCTCTTCCTAAACTAAGTCTTTGTACTACTCCTAGTGTAACAAAAACGATTATCTAGTCCTATGCTAACATTTTCATGGGGTTTTAGGGAAAGAGTTTTACAGAAATGAAACTATACTAGGGATGGTGATGCACCGAATAAAGGGTGTCTTCAGATTTAGGAAGGGTTAATTTGAAGAGGGTGTGTGCACCACAGGTCAACTTCACCTACTGCAACTTAGAGAGGGTACAGGATACCACAGGCTAAGAGACACGCGTTCCTTTTGTTAAACTTTATCAGACCGAGAAATATACCAGTTTCCCAATGAAGAAGGATGAACTCAAGAAGGGTGAACAGACACCACAACTCAACTGCATGCAATACTTCACCACTCGATAAGCACGTAACTCCAAGCTATGAATAGAAACTTAAACTTGCACAGTGTACTGCAAGTATGAGAAAGGCACAAAGAAGCATAGAAGGATGAAAGGACCGAGATTAGTCACAAAACACACACTTTTATTGCTTCAATAACATGCACAATGCATCATACATTCAGAAGAGGCAATAGTTGCCATTACAGTCTTGAAGAGGAGGCTTGAAAGTTCTCTCAACACACAAGAACAACTTGCAGAAGAGAGGACTCTTGAAAAGTATACACTCTTGCCTGAGATATCTAACTGTCCAACTTGTCTGAACTGTTGGAACCCTTTAAAATGAGCTTCCAACTTACATTTATAGAAGAATATGTGAGAAAGAAGAGGAAATGGTCATAATTACATTCCTAAAATGAAGGCCCATGATGTATTTATTACAGTTAGTTGAACTACCTGAGAAGGTTCCATCATGGGTCATTAATTGTCTGATGACCAAGTCTTCTCAATTAATTAAAAGAATATTTAAATAAAATATTTAAATAATAATAATAAATATTATTATTAAAATATTTAAATAAAAATATTAATTTAATTAACATAGTGTTGGGACCCCCCGTTGACCCGTTTGACTTGAAGAGGAGGGGGGTCCATGTGAATAGAGTCTGGACATATCCCAACTTGACGAGCTTCGAGCAACATACCGAACTCACCGAGCTCTCAATCTGCATCGAGCTCTTCTCACCTCTTCTAATGCTCATCATCGGGTCACTCAGACTGCAACTCGGCTCATCCTAAGTCACTTATTTCGCTGACAACCGAGCTTGCATCTCTATTGACCAGTGACTCGGCACGAGTTTAGCTTGTCGAGCTCTCTTTGAATTTTCAGTTTGGCATTAATGCTTGATGAAATAAACAAAGTTAATTAGAATGAATTACTGAGCAGTTGTATGCTCGAGCTATTCACTCGACTTGGTTCCCATCCAAGCGTTCCCCGACTGACTCACTCGGTGAATGATGAATGGCTCAACTCGGTTATCTGAATCTTTCATGCGAGCTTTCTCCCGAACTTATTTTTGACGTGAACCGTGTCTTAGTCTTATGCAGATGGCTTATGCGGCGAATTCTTTCCTCCGAGGCACTTGACACCTAGATCGGTTCCTCGAGCCATTCCAATTTGAACCTCTTGCTTGCAATGGATACCTCACCGTGTGTAAAGTACCGAGCTCCACTGCCTTCATTCTTAGAGTCGTCCTTACACGTTTGTGTGCTCAACTAGCATTTTTATTCTCGAACCTTTACCGTTTTCTGTGATGTATCCATGCAAAACCATTTTCTATAAATTCTTCGACCTCACTTGCACACTTTATTTTTCAATTGGCTCTGCAATGACTATTCTTGATTCAGACTTGGCATTTAATCCGTGAATACTTCACCACAAGATTAGTTTTCTTGTCAATTCCTGAATGAGATCTTCATTCAGCGTGGCTTGATCACGATTCTTCTTGATTCAGACTAGGCTATCCGCCTACTACACTCTTAGAGCAAGCTAAGCCTGACTCCATTCGACTTGCTATGACTGCCAACTTCTCCTAAGCCTCATCGTTTTGGTGCTACTGCAGAACATCTCGTCTGTTCCTCTTCACTCCATGTGAGGTGAACTAAAACAAACATGTTCTGATGAGCCCTCAAGTTCTTTTACCGATGAGCTCCTTATTGTCACAGGATTTTTGACTCAGTGAATTCCATTTGAAACTCTTTCAGTGCCGAGTTATTTCCATCGTAGCCCGGCCGACTCGTACTTATCACCTAATTGACCGAATCGCTCCATGTGATTTGGTTCGCCTTCGCTCGTGTCTTACTGATCGAACATGAACTCAAATGTATTGAATTCCACATTGAAACTCCGGAATCGTCTTTATTAATAGACCGGGATACTCGTTTTGAACCCCGCTTTTCATTCTATCGACGTCTGAGTTCATTTTCTCTCTGCACTACGCTTGTCGTCATGTCCCTCCCCTCACATGAAGCTTGCGACTCGAATCCACGATTATATGGCATAGGTAGCTGTGAGCTACACCATATACTCATTTTTCCAGAAACTAAAAGATCCTTTATGTTACAATTTGCAACACATAAAAGAAGCCCTTCAAAAAAATACGTTGAACAACTGGGGCAACCAAAAGGACCTTGGAAAAATGTACAGGTAAGGACCATATGAATTCTCCCTTAGTCGTGGATCAAAGCTAATAGAAATAGAGCTCGATAAGATTAGCTTGAAACTGCAGTATAATCGTCCATTGTTTAAAAACAAGCTTCTCTGAACCTGGTAAAAGAATACTTTTATTGTCTGATTGGACGTACATAATGGAAGGGTATAAATATTGCGTACTGCGCCCCTCGGAGTTTTTTCAAAGAGACCATTTACACGTAACAAGGATGCAGCATGTAAAACGGCCGACCGGGTATTTTCAGAGCTGAACTTCACATTTAATTCGCTTCTAGGAGAAAGAATGCTGAGCAATATGAATCGTTTCATTCTGCGCCGTTTTAAACCTTCATCTCTTGGTTCGGGCAAATTTTATGAAGCCTTGAACAGCGTGACTCCAATCCATCGTATACGGCAGTGAATATTTGTTTTCTGCAACTGCTTGCCGATCTGAGTTTAGAATAAGGATAAGCCTACGAATTTGAGGGTGCGTTCGATGCTGAACAGATAACAACACAGTTGGACAACCTGTTTGCTGGAAGCGTTCAAAAGGAAGGCTTCTACTGTACTGCAACGTGCCTGCTGCCTGTATGATGATTTTGTCTCGCGGCCACCGATCTGGACGAGTTTTGAGCACTGCTTTCCTGTTACTCGATATCATTTGACAAATATCTGCATAATGAGACGAGCGGCCTGTAGCCTCCGCTGAAATCGGTATCACGTCGCGTTGTTTTCTCCATGACCCACTCCAATTCACAACTGTCTTATTAACCTCCTGGCGACCCGCACAAAGACTCGGATCCCGTTTAAACGGCTCGTGCGGAAGTTTGATGTTGGATTGCCATCGTCAAATCTCCACTTGGCAGTGCTGCTCCAAATCTCCCCCGCGCGGAGTGAACAACATGGTTTGCCAAACCAATATCTCCACGCCTGGCATATTGACCGGATTTCTCCCATTTTTTGGCAGTAGACTCAAACTTCTCTCACGTAACGGCTCGGCCACACCAATCCACGGGCCCCGGCCTTAGCTTTGCCGCAAACTTGGCAATTTGACCCGATTTCTCCATTCACGGAAGTCTGACCATGGCTTTCCATCCCAAAATTTCCACTTGGCGGTGCTGCTCCGAATCTCCCCCGCGTGGAATTTCTTCCTTGGCTTGCCATCCACGAAAACCCACTTGGCATTGCTCACCTTATTTCCCACGTCCGGGATTGGAGTGCGGGGTTTTCATGAATCTTCTCCTGCCGAGTTTTCCTTCAACAGATTTGAGGATAACATTAAACTCTCAGTGCAAACATTTCAGCTGTAGCTTGTAAGGTGTGATAATCCCGACAGAATCCTTTGTGCCCACCAACTTAGTGACTCGCTGAAGATGCTCATATAATTGCAAAGCAAATTATGCTCCATGAATATTCTGATATGAAACAGTTCCACCTCTATGAGATCCGTTTCCATGAGTTGCATTGTAAAATAAATTTAATCAAGTCTCCCGGTAACATTCTTACTGTCACTTAATTGATTTTCATAAAAATATCTTGAAGGAAAATCCTGAATTTGAGGATGCATACGATGCTGATCAGATAACAACATTGGACAACTTACTTGCTCAAACGGGCTTCTACTATACTGCAACATCCCTGTGCATCGAATGCTCGGCCGCTTTGAGCGTAGAACTGAAATTATCCTAGGAAAGTGCCGTGAGGAAGTAATTGGTTATACGCAGCAGCTACAGGGTAGAGAAGTAAAACTTATCTCAGAAAATGAGTGGCCTCCAGAGAGAGTTGATTGCGACAGCTGCCGCAGGGTGATCCCAAGGAACCGTTGGCGTTGATCCTGATGTTCTGGTTGCATGCGACCATAGTCGTGATCAGTTGTTGTAAAATCTTGCCGCTGTAGTAGAAGAATGAGATAAGGTTTTAATTGAGTTGTCTCGCCTTTTCATTTTGGAAATTCTCTTCCATGGAAGAAGCTCGACCAAATCTTGAGGCAGCTATTGTCTTTGTCGAGTCATTAAAACTGAATTCATAATCCAACAAGGAAGCATCAATCTCTCCATGTTGAATTAAACCGAGTCGAGCTCGTCATTTCTCTGCCTCAATGAGCCAACCATCGAAACATTATCCGCTCCTATCGAGACTCTTTTATGACAAGCCAAAGTTGGACAACCGAACTTACATTTCCTACTCATGAACTCGTCTCTTTATTTTCGATTTGACACTGATGACCAGAAGTGGGTCCATGGGACCAATGTCGTGATTTGATAGCAATAAGGCCCTGTTTTCCAATTTTTCCATGTGCGTAAAATTGGATAACAGAGATAACATAGCATATGTCAATAGATTACCTACATGTGGTACACTTGTAGGATTTACAATCTTTAAACCATAAAGGTTTTAGGCTAGCATATCGGTTGAAGGAATTATAACACCTTCATCATACTCAATTTACCTTTTGGTTGAAAAGGATTTGGAATCCCAAAGATCATCCCATGATTAGTGGCTAAGTATTATTTATGAGTTTCACATGTTCTCACATGCTCTCATAAAAGGTTATTGAACCCAAGCATATAGAAGCCTTTTACAACCAAGGAGCTCCTTAACAATATGCTTCTACGTAATGTTTACCAAGAAACTCAATAGCACTAAAGAGTTTAAAGACTCGCTTTTAAGATATTTCTACACTTCTTTCTCGAAAATAAGTTGAGGAGGTACACATGCCCTAAGGTCTTTTTACACTTGCCTCAAGGTCTTTTTTACGCTTACCTTAAGGTCTTTTATAAATGTTAGAAGGCATTTTTACAAAAACCAAGTTCTTAGGATGTGACATTATCATGCACACTCCCCCTTAATGGCAACTCCAACAATCCAATATTTTCACGAAAGTGACAAAACTTTGTAGCACTCAGGGACTTTGTGAAGATGTCAGCAACCTGCTCTTCAGTCAACACGAACTTGAGATTTATGTCATCACTTAGCACCTTCTCACAGTGAAGTGTATATGTATCTCAATGTGTTTCGATCCTCGATGTTGAACCGATTCTTAATCAAGAGTAATAAAACTTTGGCCACCACATTGAAAAGGAATATTTCCTTTAACTTCCATGTGTATCTCTACCAACAAATGGCTACAACCACATGGCTTCTTTACTTCTTCTATTGTACTTCTCTATGTCAGTAGAAGAAATGGAGATTGTTGATTGTATTTTTGTTCCAAGTAATGGTTCCTACACGAAAAAAACTCAAACACATATCTAGTATATTTTATAACACAACATCAGTATGGTTAGAATCACAAAATTCATATAAGATAGCATTTTCATTCTTAGTATAATGCAACCCATAATTGATTGTTCCTTTAATATATCTAAAAATTATTTTTGCAAGATTCCAATGATCTCTAAAAATGTTCCTACATAAACCTTGAAGTAATTCCTACTGTATAGGAAATATTTCTTCTAGTTATAGTTAGATAAATCAAACTATCAACTAACAATGTATATAAAATAGGATCAACATTTTTCATATGCAAATTTAGGGTCAATATTTATTCCAACTTCCATTGAAGTAGAAAATAGTTTATAGTCAATCATAAGAAACGTTTTCGTCAATGGTTCTATATTGTGTTTTGAAAAATAACAATAGAATGAAATAAATTCATACAAAGAACATGATGTGAGAGACCTAACTCATTCATTTCAAAGTATTGCTTCAATTTCTCTTTAATCCTATGAATTAAATCAGAATTGTCACCAGTCATAAGCAAATCATCAATATATATACATATAATGATAATATGTGATCCTTATTGCTTAATGAATATATCATTGTTAGAATAACAATTAACAAAACCTAGCAGTTTAAAGAAGGAAACAATTTACGCATACCAAGCTCTAAGAGCTTGTTTTAAACCATACACGATTTCTCAACTTATAAACATAGTTTTCTTTACCAGTTTCTTTAAATCCTTTAGGTTGAAACATGTAAAGTTCTTTTTTAAATCGCAATTCAAAAATATTTTTCTTATCCATTTGGTGGATTTCCCACCCAATGAGCGGCAATTGCAAATAATCAATACCATTTTCGCTACAGGGAAAAATGTCTCAACATAATCAATACCAAGTTTCTAATTGAAACCTCTAGCAACAATTCTAGTTTTATGTTTGTTAATACTACCATCAACATTATATTTTACTTTATATATCCACCTAGACCCTATCATACTTGCGCTCGAGTTCATACAAGGTAATTAATGCATGGTACATATAATGGCTTCCGGTCATTTCCTAAGGTTAATAGGATTTAAAATTTTAAACATAAATTGAGCCCAATTTAATTTCTTATCTAGGAAGATAAGAGTTTTAGAAACATCTATAGCATCAAAACATCATCATGACCATTTACTAAATCAGAATCAAAACTATCATTTAGAAGTATTTAATGAAGTAACTTCAAGAGAAGAAGACAACGCATGTAAACCTTTCACTAGATTATATCTATATATTTCATATAAACTTTGATAATTAACATGTCCTAACCTTTCATGCCATAGTTTTGAATTATTCAAACTCGAGAGATATAAAAAAAGATGCAAAAGAGAAATCATCAAAAATATACAATTCATTTCTTTGAATTCCTTTAGCTATTATACTCTCATTACTATCCTCGATATACCAAGTGTCCTCCATGCATAGATTCTAGTTGTGTCCATACCTCTTTCGGAAGTTCGATATTACCAATGTGTAAGGTACTCATCGTTCACATTGCGCAAAATCATAGAAGAGCCTCATGCATTTATTAAAAGAATGCATTCATGTTATCTACAATTTTTTGACGACCGATGGGAGTAACCTCGAATCCGTAAATAATTTTCCGAGTTTCCTCGCCATAAATTTTATTTTGACCCAAATATTGTAGTTGGTTTCATTCAAGATCTGAGTTTTGTCAAGACAGAAATAGTTGGACGTCATTGTTTTCCTAAACCTGTAAAACACACCCTATTATAATATACAATGTACCACATAGTTAGATACATATTTATCGATAATAAAAACAACACTGTTAATAGAATCAAATCTAAATTTTATAGATCTACAAAAATTATTTGATCATAATTAATTTTGTCATTACAATGCATTATAATTAACCTCTCATGATCAAAATATTAACCCACAATATAAAGGGCTCTGCGTTATACCCCATATTTATATAAAAATATTTCGACTATATAGAAGTAAAGAAGAGACCTCTAACAATGCATAACAACTTTGAATTTCTGAAAAAAATTAATGTAGACAAAGATCTTACCACTTAAATTTGACATCTAAATGACCGTCATAATGGCTTATTTTTTGGTCTATCGTGCGACGGTCATTTGATCATCAATTTTAACACAATAAAATTTTCCTGGAACCTACGAGATTAAATTTGATGTCTAAATGACCATCATATTATCTTATGTTTGGTCTACCATGACGATCATTTGACTGTCAAATTTAATGAAACCAAAACTTGTTGTGTATTTCCAAAATGTGAAATTCTAAAAAAAAAAAATTGTATAATATTAGGGAGGTTATATTTTAATACATTATAATAGCCTATTATAATTTATAATATAAAATATATAAACTTTTTTAAAAAGGTATATAGTAGTTTATAGAATGTAAATAAAAACAACATATAATTCATAAAAAGTATAAATTATAGTATATTTTTTTATAAAAATACAATGACCAAATAAAAAACATCGGCCACTTGGTATGTAATTATTATTTTAGGTTTTTATAAACATAAACTATGCCAAGGTAGCCCACATTAATATGGCATGATAATTTGGAAACATAAGTTAGGATATTAGTTTTTAAAATTAAACATGTCATACTTACCAATGCCACGTGAAAAACCTAAGAAAATGCCATATGATTTTAAAAACTACTTAGGTTTTAAGTTTAAATTTTTTTATATCTCACTTAGAAAAAAGAATGGGGCCGCTTTAGAGTTGAAGTAGTTTTTACGGTTTAGGTGTCCATTTTTGTTTTTTTTTAAATGAACAAGTATAGGATTAAACTTAGTAATATTGATTACTAAGGCCACCAACCTTCAACTACCCACCATTCACCACGTCGGGCATTAAGATTAAAACAATGTTTTATAGTTTAAGTATGTTCAAAATATTTTTTTACGAGCCCATATGAATGGGGTAGTTATAAACTATAGTATAAGAACTATATAAAATATATAGTTTTCAAATTATATAAATTTTAATACGATGTTTATATAAGTTATTATATAAACCTTATTCTATATATTTTTAATTTTAAAAAATATAGTTATAGATTAACTATAAACTATAGACGGGTATGAATTTACCTTCCGAAATATTTAACCTGCAAATATTTGAAATTATAAAAACATGAAAATTATTTCATATAGTAATAAATCATTTCCTTTTCTGTATGTGATTTTCACGCAGGTAAATATTTGAAGCCCCTTTCACTTGTGCACACATCAATCTCTAAACAAACATTAATTCCATATAATTTACAAAATGTAAATGAAAGTAAGAATCATATCATATTACATCTCCCCCAAAAAAATTAGGGATTTAAAATTGAAAAACCCTAAAAATTTTACTGAGAGTTTAATTGCACAAATGTAGTGCCAAAATAAATTGGGGAAAAAATAAGGGGACCGGATACTTTTAAATACCCTTTCAGGTTGGTTGAAAAAACTCATACAAATTAAATAAATAAAATACAAAATATTTGATCTTAATTTATTTAATTTACCTCGCTCTGTTACCATGTTAGAATTTGAGGATTCTAATAAATACGGATTTAATCAACTTACATATTATATAATGTTACAATAAATATTTAAATAAATATTACATCATAACATAAGTAAATAAAGAAATACTTACAGGAAATAAATAACACATGTGACACAAAATATTTAATAGGGTAAAAACCACTTTGAAAATAATATTTTACTTCGAGAGAAATTATTTTACATCCAAAGAAGATCAACTCCTCCTTTTAAACCCTATTTACCAAGGGTAAAACCAAATCACTTGATTTGCACACCTTTGATATATTTCCCAAATATATCAAATGAGGACCTAAAGTCCTTTTTATATAAGGTGATCGGGTATGTCTTCCAACCCACCTTTTCAACCTAAAATGGTTGACACATACAACTAGGTTTACACTACTTAATATTAGAAATATAATCATTTCATGATATTAAATATTTAACCTAAAGTATATACCTAGGTTAGCATATTTAATAATAGAAATAGAAATATTTTATATTATTAAATATTAACTTATATATTAGTGATGGACTCATATACATTAAGGGTTGGCCAGACCACTTAATCATTATGTTCCAACACCATCATGTGCGGGTTCCTACCCCTCTACTCCTCCAACTAGTGGTGCTCCTACTACATCCACAATAATCGTAAATAATAGCACCCATCGGTGTGGTGCCCACCATGCTTTATAGACCTCGATACTTTTGGATTCATCAACCTCTATCGGCTTTATGGCCACATCTATCTAATTTTCACTTAGGGGCACTAACTATGCTCCCGTGAGTCTTGGTCTTGCCCTTGGTCTCCTCGGTGCTCTTGCCATTTGTATCCACACATACACTCTGGGGGACATCCTAAGAAATACCAAACTATCATGACATGTGCTCTGCTTGAAATAACTCAGTCACCCCATAGAACCAATCCTCCACCCACATGGTACATCGATCCATTAAACCTCCACTCCATCCTCTTGTCATCCTCCATAGGCTTGGTATGTCCTCTATATAATGGCCCCTTACACCATACGATCCAACATTGATCTATAAGTATCGGTGTTTATCCTCCTACTCTGAAAACCTACCCATCTCGCAATGAATATGTGTTCTTTCCCACTCTACACGCAACCCACCAATCGACCTCAATATCGCATGTGCTCACAAGACCATACATGTAGCAATGTGGTGGCTCCTAGTCCACCCCCATATTCCTCCTGTGTGAACTTGTATAGGTCCCTATATAAATGTACCAACACACATTATGCCAAGGCATATCTAGTACCGTCCTCCTCTATATGCCGAAAAATATCATGCATCTTATACAATATGCCTACACCACCACCCTCTACTCTTGCCATGATTAAGCAATCACAATCGTGATAAACTTCCGCAACCGTGGAACACCTAATCTCGATACGGTATCCAATCTAATATAGGTCTCAATTTGTACTGTTTCCCTGTAAAATAATGCTTGACTACTCTCATTTGTCTTTGTGTGCCCTCTACATCCATCACCTAGACTCTCTCACCCATAATAGGCGGTCGCCATATGTGATATACATCCTCTAGATTCACATTCATCTCACCAAGGGGTAACCAAAAATTACATGTGTATGCGTACCCTCACTTACATAATGTAGTAATCATCATAATATTATGGGGTACATCACCCATTATCACTATATGCATGAAGTTATCACATTCTAGTATATCCCACTCATCATCCGATAACCCCAATCCCAATAACTTACTCAAATAATGACCATTCTGAGAACTCCCTCAAATGAATGTCCCTCTACACAACATAAAACACGAGCAAAAACAAGACACTAACACATCGTATACACATAAATACAACTAATAATAAGATCAACAAGCATTAATTTTCACATTCATCACGTTACGGCCTTGAAATAGCCTCCTAAATCACTAGCGCTAGGATCAAGACACGGGAACCCGGAGCGGTCACTATTTCTTAGATCTGGGCATTGGTTCCTGAGGGACATTAGTGCCTTGGTCACTCTTTCTCAAGTCAAAAATGCATAGAAATTTAAAACATATTTTTCACAAAAAAGAGTTCATTTTAACACATTTTTTGAAAAATAAACATACTCACCAATTTCGATATCGTGTGTGACGCCACCACCACCACTAACTTCTCAAATCGACTCAATATCACTACTCTAACTCGTGGCATCGTCAAAGACTCATAGCTCACAATCACACTTGCTCAAATTTCAAATGAAGTTGTTATTCACCTTTTCCTATTGCTATTTATAGTAACTTGCAAATTTCCGCCTAACTATAGTTACTATTTGTGAATGTATTCTCCCAACTAATAAACACTACATGTTTTTGAGCCTCGCTACTCTGTTATATCCCTCGTCTGCACTCAATCAATTCAAAATTCCTCATACTATCGTATTGTCCACATTTTGCAGCACTATATTCTCGTCGACACATTTACAACTTGATATATGCACACTTTTACGACATCTACTATGCCTCATTTCACTCACTTTGACATCATTACACATATAATTTCTGCTCAACTTTTGTGCTTACTATCACTTCCTCTTTCACCAAAATGGGGGCATACAAACAGGGTCACCTTATGATCCCCCTCGCACTACTACACAATCATGCCACATCTCCAATGCATCATTATCAAAAATTTACTCATACATCATGTGAAATTTCATACCACCTTCTAGTGATTCCCCCTAATGACCTAATCTGGGGAAACAAGTGAAAAATATCTCCATGAGTAATCCATCATACACATTCAATCTCAACACGACTTTTCTACTACTTGAATCAAAGCAATCAATCGACACAACATAGTGTATTTTACTACTCCTCCCGGATGACCTAAATTGAGAGTTACATCACTACTTTTCCGGATGACCTAACATAGAATCTATACACATCACGGTTATACCCTTGGAGTCGAGGCAATGAGATCTCATTTATTTTCCTATCTTGCTCATATTTGGGTTATTCTCGTTTGATCAAAATGAATTTAAATGAACAAAATTTGGTCTTTTTCCGTCTGCAGTAGCTATACCTTTTGATGATGTAGTTAAACTTGGAGATTAAAACTAGACCTCTCTCCCTAACACTCTTCCTCTAGTGGCAGGATTCCCAAATCCTCGATTTTCACATGCACAAAATCGGGTTGGGAACTGATCACTCCCTACCCCACCAAATCTCCATCAAGCGACAATTCAAAATCTCCAAATCAATCAAAATCAAATCATCAATTTCACCAAGTGCTCCTCATAATGGTTTTCCTTATCTATTTACACCACATGGATTAACACATTGATCCATGGTTCACCACGTTATGTCTTTATTCTACGAGAACTTCTACAATGGACTTCTCTGGACTTCTTTTATGTTTGTTCCTTACTTCCTTTACACTACTTGAACTTCATTCAAATAACATAAAGGGGGAGGAATTTAAACATAAAATCATACACTTACTATTATTTACTATACTACCAAGTATATTTTTTTACATATGGATCTTGTGTAAGAAAAGTATTCGCTAATGACATGTTGTCTAGTCTATCTTCTTACTTTGAGTGTCTCTATTATTTTTATCTCTCACCTCTCTCACTTATGCACCCATTTCTGGTCAAGTCATAGGGATCCATGTCTCATCGGTGTTTACAATTTTTTTCTTAGTTGTCTCTGACACCAGGTTGCCCGATTGGACACTAGCACCCAAGCACTCCTGTCCATCCTGGGTGCCCATGTCCTCTTTGTTCTTGTTAACATTTTTTACATTTTTGGTTAGTATTTTCATTTTTCTTACTCATATCCCGAGGTACTAGTTGGAATGTCATGTCATTAGTGTCAAAATTCAAGCAAGAGATCCCTATATAAACACAACATACATACCATTATAATGGCATGAAATTATTATCAAGGTTTATCTATCTATATATCAAATGGACTACATCTTCACTTATTACTTTGCATACATTGCATAGGAAGGGGAAGTTCATTTTTGCATCCACACATTTGCATTCTATCTATCTACTACCCATATCTTGGCATCATCATCACAAGGTCAACCTAGGAGCACTATTGCACACATAAGCGCATAGAACTACATTGGGTCTGAGATGTAGTGCGCGCTTGGTCATAAGTTCACTTGTTTGATAGCTAAGGACAATCTAACCCCTTATTTTTTATCTTTATTTTTTAGGATTTGATGTAGTTTCAAGGTTTTGTAGGAGATTATTTGTATTCTGATTTATAGGTACTTCAACGATCCAAGTGTGACATTCAGGTGATAATTGGTGAATAAGTGTGAAACCCTAGCGATAGTGAAAAATTAGGTTCGACCTTTTTATCGACTCCAAGACCTCACAGAGGTCTAGGGCACCCACAGCGCCTCGCCCCTTCCCATTTGCACGTTTCTCGACATTCTCAACATTCGCATTTTTATTAGAGATTTTATGACATCCTCGGTTGTTGTTTCATCAATTATTTCAGTTCGGACACACTTTGGGATAAGCGAAATCAAGGTAAGTTCATTTGATTTCTCATTTGCTTTTATAGTTACATCACCAAAAATTCTTAGCATTTGTATCTTATTCTACATCATTATAGCAGTCTTCTAAAATCCATATTTCATTAAAAACATTTCAAATTTTTATTGAATCTCCACCTAGCATGTAACACCTATATGAATGTATCTAGTTGGAAACTTGAACCACCTTGGTCATGTTCGGTAGACTTGTGTTCTTTCTAAGAATTTAGAGTGAGGAACTTGGTGTTCTTGGAATTGAGGGAAGATAGACTCCTTGACTCGGTTGAGGGCTTCAAAATTATATAGTGGTTTCCCTAGTGGATTTATATCAGCTTTAGAGATATTTAGGAAGCCTTGAGTTCCTTTTGTGAGTGTTGAAATTGAGTATGTCGATATAATGCCATGTGATTTCCAGTGAGAAAATGAGGTGATGTTAAATTTCTTATATATGATTTCAAATGTAAATTATTATGATAAGGTTGAACCATTAGGATAAAATCACCCAAAAAATGTTAGTGCATTGAAAATAGGGTTAGAAAATGTGTCCATTCAAGACCGTATAGGTCAATCGGGACTAGATTAAACAACTTGATCAAATTGTACAGCTTTTAGACAAAGAGGAAATAAGTGAAATATAAAAGTTACATATTGGAAAGTAGGGATTAAGCAATAGTATTTTATATTAATATTATAATTGTTTCAACACATAGGTATATGAAAATGATAACCTTATGAAAGATATAACGACATGTAGTGAGTGGAGATAAGATGTGGGTGTTTGTCTTATCCAAGAAGCATAATTGTAATAAGCGGTATCAAATGGTAAATTTCCAGATTTGAGTGTCTACAGGACCCATCCATATCCCATGTATAGATAGGATTCCTAAATATAAGTTATCAGTCATAAAGGCTATGTAGACCCCTTGTAATTTCTAGAGGCCATACTATACATATATCATTTGAACTATGACACCCCTCTATAGAATATAGATTTGGGTTCTCTTGGCTGATTCGATTGATTATGGATGTGATATGACTAATGATTATTTAGTCATTATTAATCTAGTATCATGAACCAAATAGATATACACAGTCTAGATGCATCCCATCCATTCTCCTATCAGTATAACTCTATATATTCGAGAGGGGGCTATATAGAGTTCAAGGGTAATTTGTTGATTTAGAGAATCACTATACATAGTTCTAGTTCTAGTTAGAGTTATTTGAAATCTATAATCCATATATTGAGAGGGTCTATATCTCCCAATAGTAGGGGAAACTTTGTAACTTTGATGTACTCATTAGAATATTGATCTTTCGGGGTTCCTTAGGATCGATTCACTCTATGTAGATTGATCAAACATAGAAACCATGGAACCTGTCAGGTGATCATGTTTTTCACACAATTATCATTACTCATGTCACCATTCTCACTTCGATATCTCTAGGAGTAGTTATGATCACCCCCTTAGATTTTATATGGAACTTATTAGGCCCCTCTATCTATATGGCCCCCTATTACCCCTATCTAGACTCACATATTCAAAGACTAAATATATGGATAGGTGGATTAGATATAATCGGGACAACTATGAGACTGCCCTTCAAACAAAATATGTCTCAATCCACCATAAGTAGGATTTCCATAAGAAATTATATATCTAGGGTGGGGGTGCACCGGATATGAATTTTTACCTAGTCTAGCTCTGTTATGAGATGGACCTAATAGCATGCAAGCTTCCTTCTCCAAAATGAAATGTGTATTCATCATTATATATCCTAAGGTAATATGTTTGCATGATTTTGAATCCAGTGGATTCATCCCTTCATAACTCATACAAAAATTACTCCGAGGAGCCTTGGACAAGACACGAAAGGGACCTTAACCCCCATCCCCTTCTCTCCATCCTATGCCGGGTTGGCCTATTCACTTTGCTCTTGACCTCCCCCTTGTTATCTTCTTATTCAAACCTAATGACTTCTAAGGTTGTCTCGGTGACCCTATATCTCCTTTTAGAAAACCCTAGACAATCCAAGCCGATATTACATCTCCCTCATCACTTCACTCCCTTCACAAGCTTTCTCATTCAACCCTCATACAAGATATCCATAAATGTAATTGGATGGAATTCATGATGAAAACTTGCACTATGGAAGGATGAAAGATATATCCCATGTAGATATATATTTGGGCATTCCTCTTAACTATAGATATGGATAGTATCCCATCATAAATCCCCAATCTCATATCCAAATCTTTACGAACACAAACAATTTTTGATTCGCATTCCCACTCCATGTGTTAGTAGAGGTTATTGGATTACGTCATCATAACTTGCAACAAGTTATAGTCTAGAGTAAGACAGGAAATATACGAGAAAGTTTCATTTGCGTAATAGAGTATATACCAAGATTTACAAAAAGAGAACCATATTACAGGAATATCATAGTGCAAAAATAGAATTAAGCGAGTGATGTCAAAACACAAACAGGAAAAGAAATAATACTAAATTACTTTCTATTAGGATCAAAGATCAACCTTCTTACAATCAAATTACATAGCTTTATACAAAATGTGATGATTATTGAATTACCAGTCCTTTCATCTCCTTCTCATATCTTCAGAGGATTTTCATATTCTCTACCTATGCGTAGAGAAGATATACATTCTATATTTTTTCTTACATTACTATATCCATACAAAAGGATTGTGAAATCATGAACTATATCCATGTTAGCTTACTATCACATTTTACTATCCAACACTTTCCCAGACTTAATAATTATCTCACCTCAAGAAAAAAAATGATTTTATCTAGTGTTGAATGGTGATTTTTATTGTCCAATTTTCACGCCTCGTGAAAAATTAGACAACTTGCAAAATCTAGAATTCAACAATATTTTACGATCTCATGGAGATCGGGGTTTAGTTTGTGTGTGAGGTAGGTTTCAAATGCCATGATGAAGAACACTCCCATCGGTAGCATCTTAATATGCTACCGATTGGTAGTATGTTATGATGTTCTTGGCTAGTAGCAAAATTCATACACCCGGTGGTAATCTATAGCACAAAAGGCTCCAAGAGCATCTATAGATGCTACTGCGTGGGTAGTATGTAAAAATGCTACCGGTCGGTAGCATGTAAAAATGCTCTTGGTCGATGCATGTATAAATGTTATTGGTCGGTGGCCTAATGGAGATGTAGTGGATATGATAGGGAGGTAGTGTAAAGTACCATCGGTAGCATGTACGATGTTACCATCGGTAGAAAGTTGGGATGTTCTTGGCTGTAGCAAAGGTAAATGGTGGTTGGGTCATAACGGAGCAGGTCGAGGAAGTGATTGCGAGGTTTAGGGAGTAAAAATGTTCTTGATCGGTATCGGGTAATTTTGTAATCGACCGGTGATAGGAATGTTGCAACCATCCAATAGCGAGGAATGTAAGGATGAAATATTGCTCCCTACTAATACCAAACAAGCATTATACCTACCAATGGCAAGAATCTTGCAACCGGTGACATCAAGGGTTAATATTGTTGACCGACACCTAGAGCCAAGAAAATACTATTTGTTACTAGCCCTCACTAGATAATTTCACAACTAGCCAACTACATAACCAACATTGATGGGTTGGGCATTAATGAGTGTAGTATTGAGTAGCTCAACAAATAGTTTAGTGAGGTATTGCGCCCATGTCTTCTCCTGCAAGAAGGGTACCATTAGGAAATGAATTAGTAAGGTTTCCCATACCTCTTGTTAAAGATTTAATGCAGGTTGATGGTTGGTGGAAGAAAATTTGAGTTTCCTTCTATATATAATGTAAATCCCCTTCACTTTTTAAGGCCTGATGTTCGAAAATGTAAAGGAACTCTGTCAAAATTGTTCTAGAACTTTTACGAGTTGCAAACCTCAAATTTTAGTGTTTTTACAAGGATTCTTGCCTTTTTCCTGCATTACAATGAATTTTGCATCCATTTAATCAATAAAATTCATGTTTTGTGGCTCTTTCTGCCCTATCTTGTGTTGTATTGCATTTCTTCCTTTCATTACAATTGTAGATGTATTGTGCATACATTTTCTTCTTGTAGGAATCAAATTTGTTGTGCTCCATGGAAATGATCATGGTAAATATAGTTCGGGACTATGTCACTTATGTTTAACCTCTCCCCTCTCCATTCTTCCTCTCATTTTCACTCATTGGAATATCTCCACCCCTTGTTCTTAGTGCTATCACCTCCATTAGTGTAGGACTTCCCTTTTATGCATATCTCTCTCTCCTATTCCTTGGAAGCATAGATTAGTGGTGGTTAGCTGCATTTAACTTTCCTAGGAGTAGTTCCTGAGAATCGGCCTTCTCTGAGGTCTATCTCAAAACTCAAGTCCCATGTTGCCTCAAAATCTTGGGTTATGTATTACTCGAGGCAGGGTGCAATTTTGAGCTCCAACAGTTTTGGCACACCCAGTGGGAGGAAAGAAGTTAACATTTTCATTTTTTCCAAGTTTGGCTATGTATCTTGGTAAAATTATAGCCTTTGGAGGCTTTGCAGAAACACATATAGTGACTCCAAGCATCAAATCAACTAGTTTCAGTAGTTAGATAGCCTCAAGTTCATGAGAAGGATACAGACAAGATCAATAATAGCAGAAGAAGGATTTTTTGAGTGCCTACAACTATCACTAGGACAAAGAAGAAGAGGCAGAATAGTTCAGAGGTCACCTTCATCACCAAATAGGACTATGTCCACACCACCTCCTAGTAGGCCCTTCTTTTTATCTACTAGATTTATGATACCTATTGTAATGACACGGTAGGGGCATTGACCATTTGTTAATTTTATTGGTTATAGTCATCTTTCTCTCAAAGCACAGCATGACATTCTAGCATTTGCACTTAAGAGTATCCCTTTCTTCACTAGGTAAAATCATACCACTCTAGTTGACCATATTCAAGACATTTCCAATGTTTGTGTTATTCATCAAATTATTGAATAGGATGTAGTTATTAAGCTACTAGCTTCTTCATTCAAGGGAAGAGCTCTTCATGGTTCAGGAGTTTGGGAGCAAGAACAATCACTAACTAGAATGAGTTGGGGACAACACTTTGCAATCAATTTGGGGAAAAGGCATATAACCTCTCCTTGTTAGAGTAGGTGAAAACTATGAAAAGGGCTTCCAATGAGCTCATGGCATATTTCAATTTCAGATTTCGAAGAAGTGGGATAGAATTCCAGTCCTAGTGAGACCAACTCCAAAAGGTACTTTTCTTTTATTTTTAAGAGCATTAAATTCAGATATTGTTGTCATGATTCATTCTATGGGGAGTACAACATTTCTTGGGGCCTATGTAATAGCCATTAGGGCCAAATATTGTCTAATACAAGCTGGGAAACTAGCTCTTAGACAATCCATGCCCTTGTATCATGAATTGCCTCAAGTTTCTCAGCCTTATATTTCTCCTATTCCTAAGCATAATTCCCAACCCACTTCCTCTACATCTTATTTTCCTTAAAAATAAAAGGATGATGAATAAATGAAGGCCCTGATTAGAAATTTTTCCAACAAATTCGTGTCCTTGGAAAAACAGCAAGCCCAATCTTATAGGAATTACTCTAACCATGGGAAACCTTCAAATCAAGGATTTATCCAAGGTTATCAACCATATAAAAATCAACAATATAATTAGAGATATGGGAAAAATTAGTAAAATAATAGGTGGTAGGGTCAAAATGCACCTCTTCCACTCACAATAGTTGTTCCTCCCGGTAATTTCCTGCTACTACCTCAAGTAAAGCATTGGTTCCAGTCAAGAGAATAATGTAATATAAGAAACTATGTGATGTTTCCCATGTAACCAGCCACATAATCAACTTATTTTTGCAAATGCTTTGCATACTCAAGCCTTCATGGTTCAAAATTATTCCAATCAGAAATAACCATTGGTAGAAGCATATAAGCCTAATGTGGAAGAGGTCCAAGAAGTCAATCAAGACATCAATCTCATTTTCTTTGGAGCTGATGATTTATATGCAATAAATCAAGCAGTGGAAAGTTCTAGAAGACCTCAAACTAATTTTTCTGATAATACAAGTTCTAAGAAAAGTATGTTGGATTCTCAACCTTCATCTTTTTCTAATCAAGGTATTGATGTCAACAAGGAAAGGGAAGTTGGAATTGATAAGAACAAGTTCTTTAGAGGTTCCTAATAAACTTGTTTTAAATATCATACAAGATGAGCCTATATTTTCTTATCATGATGAGTCTTATAACCCCACCCCTCTACAAGTAAATTACCTAGTACAAGAAGAAGATGAACAAGATTCATTTTCGAAGAGCATCCCACTCCTCCTCTTATACCTGATCTTTTATTAGATCAATGGGATAAGAGGTGCTTTATGAATGGGATCCTTATGATGAAGTTTTGAAAATTGGTCTTGGTACATACTTGCATGCTTGAAGAAGGGTCTACTTTTCCCATACAACTCCAAAAAGAAGAGAATAGTGCTTCTAGACTATGAAATATGTTCTTTGATGGTTATAGAAGTATAAATGGAGCTAGGGTAGGTGTTGTACTAATTTCTCTAATGAATGAGAAATTCTTCTTTGCCCATAGATTATAGTTTACATGTTCTAATAATGTGGTAGAGTATGAGGCATTGGTGCATGGTATTTTAATTTTTAAAAAGAGGAAAATAAAGGCATTGCATATTTTTGGGGACACTGAATTGGTTTTCCACCAAGTGAGAGGGAAGTGTGCCACAAAGAATAAGCTTTTGAAATCTTATAAACACAGATTTTGGGACCTTTTGGATATTTTTGATGCTCTCAACTTACAGGTGGTCACAAGAAATTTTAAAAAAGAAGAAGATCAAATGGCATCCCTTGGTTCACAATTCTCACCTGTTGAGGATCTTGTTAAAGGTAATATGCAACACATCAAGGTAGTGGTCGACCATCCATCCCAGTCCTCCATTTTCCATTATAGTAAATATTACATAATAGAAGTTGAATACATCATCATAATTAGGGGTTGGAATATGCTTAACATCAAACCACGAGCCATAAATACTCTCGGCACCTAATCATGAACAATAGTATGTGATCATGGTACTCAATACAAATACATACAATAGATATATATAGGGGTGGGGACTTTCCCTTCACCACCTATGCACTCTCAAAATAGACTACATGCTCAAAATAGCCATGCATACATTACATGTGTGCTAATAATAGACATTCCTATAAATAAGACTTTTTTTATCCTATTAATAGCTTAATCCGTGTATGACCTTTCATCTTCACTTTGCATGTGATTTATCCCAAAAATAGACGTTCCTTGGTCCTCAAGTCATCATGTTTTTCTCCTTTGCGTGATCCGCACTCCAACGTGTTTTTTCCTATTGTTAACCCATGATGCGAAATCGGCCGAGTCTTGAGTCATATCTTCCTAGATGCATGCCCCTTCAACTACACCTTTACATGTGCACATGTGCCCTCTTACGCACCTCATTCCTCCATGCGCTCTTGCTACTTATTCAATTTCTCCTGTCTAAAAATTCCATGATGATTTCTCTGGTGGGCATTTCTTTGCCAAGACCATGGTAATGAAAATCATAAAAATAGGTTACTTTTTTCCCACATTATTTGCTAATGCTCACAAATGGGTCATAAAATGCAGAGAATGTGCCTTCTTCACCGGTAAGAAGAGGTTGGTTGCCCTTCCACTTCATCTAATTCAAGCAGATCATCCATTTTCCCAATGGGGTCTTGATTTCATTATCATGATCAATCCTCCATCAAGTGTTTGTCACAAATGGGTTTTAACAGTAATAGATTACTTTACTAGGTGGATAGAGGTTGTGCCATTGAAGGAAGAAACTGAATCAGTCATCCTTGACTTCCTTGAAGACATTGTGACAAGGTTTGGTATCCCTCAAACTATCATTTTTGATAATTCAAAAGCTTTTTAGGATCTAAAATTTCTAGTTGGGCTATTAAACTTTGTATTTATTTAAAGACTTATTCCAACTATTACCCTCAAGGTAATGGCTTGGTAGAATCAACTAACAAGAATATGATTTGGATCATGAAGAGGATAGTGGATGTTAATCAAAGACAGTGACATACCAATGTGAGGAATTCTCGATGGGCTGATATAATCACAATGAAGAAGGAAATTAGCACTTCCCCTTATAGGCTTAGCTATGACAAATAATTTAGCCTTCCTTTGTCACTTAAATTTCCTTCACTTGAATTGGCTCAACAATTGGAATTTGAAGGGGTAGATTAAAGGGAGGTTGGAATGGCGAGAATTAGTTTAACTTGAAGAGTTGAGAAAGTTTGTCATGATCGAGTTTAGAATAAAGACATCAAAAATCAACCAAACGGTGGTTTGATAAAAAGGATAGGTTTCAGATGTTCAAGGTTGGTGACTTGGTATTGAAATGGGATGCTGATAGAGCTAAACTAGGGAGACACTCTAAATTTGATGCAATTTAGAGTGTCCAATATATTATCGATTAACTTAAATAGGCCAACTCTTTTGAGTTGTTAGACCTTAGTGGAGATGTACTACAAATCCCAATCAATGGGATTTATCTTAAGCATTTCCATTAAGTTATATTGATACATCTTGTATATAGTAGATTAATTTTCAATTCCTCTAAGTGCTTACAGCACATTGTTCTTTTAGTAGGGTAGGTTTTTTTTACAATAAGTGTTTATGCACACTCTGCATGTTCCATTTGGGATATGTATGTTTTTCATGTTCGTATATAGTATTTTCCCCTTTATTGTTGTTATACATTCATGTTTCAGAAAAGGTTTCATGATGGAAGTAAGGTGTTTGAGGCAACTTCCAAAGTGCATTCATTCATCTTAAACCGATCAACATACACAAAATTGTGGTTGAAATCAAGTAGATCCGGGGTGGTTTCTTCAAATTTCAAATCAGTTTTCAGAATATTAGGATGACTCCATGCCCAATGAATGCTTCAAGGCCACCGATATTTTCAATATAGTAGGTAGATTTCACTTTGGGTTTCGATGTTCAAGGTTGGTGATTTGGTCTTAAAATGGGATGCTGACAGAGCTAAACCAAGGAGACACTCTAAATTTGATGCAATTTGGAGTGGTCCATATATTATCAGTGCTTGCAAAGAGGCCAACTCTTTTGAGTTGTTGGACCTCGATGGAGATGTACTACAAAACCCAGTTAATGGGATTTATCTTAAGCATTTTCATTAAGTTGTCTTGATACTTCTTGTTCACATGTAGATTAATTTTCAATTCCTCCAAGTGCTTACAACACATTGTTCAATTGGTAGGGTAGGTTTGTTTTTGCAAGAGGTGTTTGTACACACTCTACATGTTCCATTTTGGATATGTATGTTTTTCATGTTTGTTCATAGTTTTTTTCCCTTTATTGTTGTTATACATTCATGTTTTGAAAAGGTTTCATGATGGAAGTAAGGTGTTTGAGGCAAGTTCCAAAGTGCATTCACTCATCTTAAACCAATCGAAGATATACGAGAAGTTGTGGTTGAAAATAAAGTATATCTAGGGGTGAGTTCTTCAAATTTCATATCAATTTTCAGAATATTAGGATGAATCCATGCCCGATGAATGATTTAATGCCACTGATATTTTCAATGTAGTAGGCAGATTTCCCTAGATATCACCAAAACCGTTGTCCAATTTTTGCACCCGTATAAAATTAGGCGACTTTCAAAATCTATAATTAAACAATATTTTATGGTCTCATGGAGATCGTGATTCGGCATTGTGCGTGGTAGGTTACAAATGTTGCAAAGATGCACACTCCCATGGCCGATAACATGTTATGATGTTATTAGTTGATAGAAAAATTCATACACCCATCGGTAATCTACGATAGCGTAAAAGGTGTTGGTAGCATATATAGATGTTACCATCTCGGTAGCATACAAAAATGTTATTTGTTGGTAGCATGTATAAATGCTACCGGTCATAACTTAATGGATATGTGGCACATATGGTAGGATGGCGGTGCAAAGGGCCACTAGTAGCATGAATCCTACTACCAACCGGTAGCAGGATGGGATGCTTCTTGGCCGATAGCGACGACGCTGGTCGGTTCATAACGGAGCGAGATCAAGGTAGTGATTACATGTGTAGGGATTCTACCGACTGATATAGGTAATTTTACTACCGACCGATGGCAAGAATGTTGTAACCATCCAACGGTAAGAACGTAAGGAGGAAATTATGCTCCCGGTTGATACCAAACAAACATGCTACCAACTAACTAGTGGCAAGAATCTTGAAACTAGCCCTGACATCAAGGGTTAATATTGTCAACCAACACCTAGAGCCAATAAAATACCATTTACTACCATCCCTCATCATAGATTGTTACAATTGTCTAACTACAAAACCAGCATTGAAGGGCCGGGCATTAATTAGTGCGGTTGAGTATCTCAATGACCAGTTTAATGAGGTATGGCACCCATGTCTTCTCTTGCAAATAAGGTGCCATTGGGAAATGAATTAGTAAGGTTGCCCATACCTCTTTTCACTGATTTAATATAGGTTTTTAGTTGGTGAAAGAAAATTAAAGTTTCCTTCTCTATATAATGGAAATCCCCTTCATTTTTGAAAGCAAGATGTTATGAAAATGTAAAGGAACTATGTCAAAATTGTTCTAGAACTTATATGAGTTACAGGCCTCATATTTTGGTGTTTTTACAAGGTGATTCTTACCTTATTTCCTACATTGTAATGAATTGTGCATCCTTTTAAGCAATAAAATTCATGTTTTATGGCTCTTTCTACCCTAGCTTGTGTTGTATTGCATTTCTTTCCTTTAATTACAATTGTAGATGTATTGTTCATACCTTTTCTTCTTGCAGGATTTAAATCTATTGTGCTCCATGGAAATGATCATAGTAAATGTAGTTCGGGACTATGTCACTTATGTCTGACCTCTCCCCTCTCCATTCTTCCTCTCATTTTAACTCATTGGAATATCTCCACCCCTTGTTCTTGGTGTTATCACCTCCATTAGTATAGGACTTCACTTTTATGAATCCCCCACTCTCTCTGGTCCCTTGGAAGCATAGATTAGTGGTAGGTAGTTACATATCCCTTTCCTAGGAGTATTTTAGCATTAGGAATATGTAGAGGAACCATCCTTATCTGGAGGTATTCACAATGAAAGACCCATAACTTGGAGACAGTCTCATGTTTCTTCTAAATCATGGGATGTTTATGACTCGTGGAAGGGTGCAATTTTGAGCTCCAACAATTGTAATGTAATTTAACTTACTATGTTTGTAGTCAACATAGAGGACATTGTTTAATGGTTTTCATCCTATGTGCACTACTTAACTTCCCTTTCTACTTTTCAATTAAGTATACTTTCCAATAGACTTCCCTTTCATGTTTTTAATCTATGAGAGCTCCCTCATAATCTGCCCTTACGGGTTTTAGACTATGTGGGTGCTTCATGATATACCAAAAATTATCCACTTAATATATCTATTTAATTACCCTCTCGTAAAATTACGGTGCTCTTTTTTCGGTGATGGTGCTTTATCGGTTGAGTTTTACCGGTGTGAATGGTGGTGGTGGCATTATGAGTGTATTTTTGGATCTTCAGAGAAGTATATGTGGTAGAATGAACCTTCTTTGTGGTTTTCATTGTCTACACGGTTGGAAGAATGACCTATATGTTGGTCTTGTATGTATTCCAATGTGAAGGCTTCATTTATCATACCATAATACATCTACAATTATGTGAGTACCTTCATAACTTCGTAAATTTAATTATTCGTGGCCAACTAGGTAGCTTGGTCATGAATCGAAATAGTGATATGGATATCTTGAATGAGTGTCTTCGGTGATATCTAATTCGATGTTCCTAGACTCCTACGAAAGTGTTTCTTATTATATTTTTTCCCATTCCCACAATCATTCACTAATAATATTTCTATTTTGCGGTGATGATTACAAAACCATTTCACATTTTTAGTCCTTTACCTCTTGCAGCATTTCTTAGTGAAGTTTTTCCCTATTTTAATATCATTCTTATTTTCTCTCATGGTAGCCTACAACTATGTATTCCAATCCAAGAGTTCAAATGTTAGTTACTTCACCTGAGTTTTAGCATGCTTAAGCATTATGACATACTCCTTGAGTATCATTATGGCCTCTTTTACTTCCTACTTAACATTGGCTACTTGTGCTACAATATTTTTTACCGCTTCATTTTCATTCCAGTTATCCACCATCTTGTCGACAAGAAGTGTTATCTGCATTGCTTCACTCATGACTTGGTCACTATGGTGTCTGTGACCAACTAAGGATAGTATTTTCCAAATACAACATCAAATTGTGCAATGTTTTCTCCAAGTTATCTTTCTATTAGGACATTTGTAGTGTTGTAATATTTTCTTATAGTGTGTGTACTCCTCAAACTGTGTCGCAATTCCAAATACTCTAAATCTCCTTTGATTGTGTTGACTATAGACTAGGTTGTTGTATATTTCACATTTTACTTAGTAATCTACAGGACTACACCGCGAACATGGGATGAAGGGAGAATTATCTTATCTTTTTCTATAGGTGTGATTGATTTCATTCTCCACCCAAACATCGGTGCATATCCTTGGTCCACTTCTTCTACTTTTTATGATGTTTTGATGGATGTATCACCTCTATTTTCTCTTGTAGTTTTTGTTCCTTTGTTTCTCTCTTGTCATCCTCTTATTTTCTTATTTATTATTCTTTCTTTTACCTTTATTATGATTCCTTTTCTTTTTGCTCTACTCTTTCCTTGGTCCATGTGTGTCCTCTTATTCCTTTTGTTGTTTTCTCTTTGAATATTTTGTTCTTCTCTTTATTTATTTTCTTATTCTTCTTTCTTCTCCTCTCATTTCTTATTTTCATCATCCTCTTATTGTTTCCTTTTCTCATTTATGGCCTTATGTGCTTCAGCTTATGCAATTTCTATTTTCCATTGCTCTTATTCATGTACCTTGCACATTATTTATTCCTCTTGTCTCTATTTTTATTTGCTTTGTTTCTTGTGTATATTTTCTTACAATTTCTTCTGCTTTGAGCGTTGTTGTTCAGCTACACCTTCTTCTTATATCTCTTTTGTATTTATTCCTCCATGGGTTGTGCATTGGTTTTTGTTATAACTTCTTGTTCATGTTATTTTTACATAGTTGACATTTCTATTGCATTAGTTTTGGTTGGGTTACTTACCTCTTATGGAGATAGAGGAGGAGAAGGTGTGTTTGGTATTTGTATTGCAGATTTAGAGACTGTGATTTTGATTCTTCTTTTCTCCTTGACTTATCGTCTTTTCTATGTTATGATCTCCCTCTCGTAAGTAGACTTTGTTTGCACCTATTGTGCGATTGTCCTCTTTTGTTGGATGTCCTCCTATGTAAGTGAGTCTCTTCTTCATGTGTTGACACTCATGCTTGGCATGGTTAGTTATTTAACTACTGGTATTTGTACCACTCTGAAAAGGCTTGGGTCACTTCTCTTCCTTTTTAGTGGGGAGACTAGGAATTCTTCCTATAGGGTAGCTACATCAATTATATGATCCTTTATACCCTCATGAATATTGTGCACTAATTACTCTTGTGTCACATCCTCTCATCTCGCATTGATCATGAGTCTTAGGCATTGGTGGAAGTTGGACCCTATCTTCTAGCTTCATCTTCCTACATGTGATTTGTTCCATTGTGGAGTTTTTCCATGTGTACCATTCATGTTCATTTGTTAGATACATCTTAGTGCTCATTTCTGATATTACAATTGTACTTGTTCTATCTCTATCAATTTTCATTTTTTAGAAATCTAAACTGGAAAACCAACTAGGTAATCTGGGTTCTGATTTTACCCTTGGTGATTATCTTTGAGTTGGTACGATGATCAATTACTTACCTCTTTTCCGCTTCACTTCCCTTATTGGTTGTTCCTCTTTCACTTTTGTTGTGGTTTAATCTTGCTCAGCAGCTTTTATATGTAGCTCTCTCCTCAATGGTTTCTATGGATCTTGCATGAATAATGGTTAGACACTTGTTGGAATCATGCCATGTTGTCTACTCAATTTGACCTCGCTTATCTCAATGTTAATAAATATGGCAGCACTTAGGGTGTTTGGCATTGGCTACCTCTGATCATAATATGAACCCATCATGTAACAAAGTGAATTTGGCATATGCGGTTATGTAATTTCTTACCTCCCTAGGTACACAAGGGTTTGCGCTAAGTTATTCCCACGATTTTTAATAGCCACTCCCCAAAAATTGTTGTTTTCAAAATTTATTTATGGATTTGTTGGGATGAACTGCACAAATCTCTCATGTGGAAGTAATCAATTTACTTATATAACACCCTTGAGAGCCTTCCAAGTACATGAAATAAGGCATAATAATGAGCCACTAGTACTGGAACACCTTACCTCCTGCCTATTTGATCTTTTGAGAATTTGTATTTACTTCATGTGTAAGGAATTCAGATAATTAAACTCAACACTGTCGTCCCACATTCTTGTAATGATGTCCACTACACCCAAAGATGCTTGTTTAATCTCCCTAGTTGTTTTTTAATATCATTCCTCTATTATTTCTTCCAATATTTTGATTATGTGGTTCATAATGGTTCCCAATGGAATGCCTCTTCCTTTTCACAAATTACCATAAACACTCGCATGATTGTTGGCTTAATAGGGGTCCAGTGCTTTTGTATGCGGTAGGATAGCGATATCATGGTTTGGTAGGCATGTGGCTTGGGTCAATATGACTGCGTTGATGGGAACAACATCTTACTCATACAAACATATGGATTCATTGTGATATCTACTCATGATTTTTGCATGAGCTCGGGATGGTATTCTATGCAAGGCATTATTGTGAGATTGTGCGTAATTATTCCTCGGACCGGGTCCTTTGCTACAATCTACCCTTGTGTGGATTCTACTTGGATTTTCAATTGATTTATCCCCTAAATTTGCAATACATGCTCTGTTAGTTTGTGATGGGGTGAATCACTCCACCTAGTCTGTTGAAGCATTGCATAAATTATCATGTCTTCTTTTTCCATCGATAGAGAGAGGAATTTGAATCATTGTTCTTACATCATTCCTTGAACTATTGGGCTAGTAGGTTTTTGAAGGGGTATATATTATTGTATGCTTCTCTTTACTATTTCTTCACACTTAATCTCTTCGTTGGTATTTCACTCTTGTTTCTTTTTTCTATTTCTCAAAAATGACTTCTTTTAAACTGGTTTTCTTAGTTATACCATTAACACACTTTTTAAGTGGTCTTTTTAAAACGGTGATCACTTGATTTACCTCCTCAATTGTTTTTGTTCATTGGGGATTTCATTTTCCATGAGATCTTAGGCCTTTGATGCATCGTTCATACTACTACCTGGATTTTGTTATTTTCAAATTTTTGAACTTGGATTTTTTTTTTTTTCTTTCTTATTTATTGTGCATATTTCCCAGACTTATTGGATTCATTTCCTTTCTCCCCTTTTTCTTCGCATTATGCTCGATGGTGATCTTGTTTGGATCCTTGCTAACTTACACATACTCACACACATTAATTAATTACACAAACATCTAATCTATAAAACTTGAAATTTTAAATACTTCCTACTTTAACCATTGTGTCGAGGCACTTATTGTCTTCTTTGATACTTTTCACGATTACACATGGTATGATTTCATCCTACATCCATTTATTCTTACAAGTAATATATTCCCTATATATCCTACGAGTACTACATTGCCATGTTTCATAATGTGATGGATCGTATATGGGCCTTTCCATCTTATGTATAATTTTCATGGGTGTGCTTTAAAACTACTTTCATACACCAAAACCTTTTCTTATGTTTAGAACTCTTTCTTTGCATAGGTTGCGGTCATGCCTGGATTTTTATGTGCTTCTTGATTCCATTATATTGTTGCCATGTATTCCTCCATTTTTTCCAATCTAACAATCTACTTTCAATAGATTCTTTGTCTCCCAACCAAGTAACTATTATGATGCAAAGGCTTGGTACAATATATTCCATTGGCATGATTGCTTCAATTCCATAAACCAATTGGAATGGTGTTTGTCTTGTACTTTTCTTGTAGTTGGTTTTATATGCCCATAGAACTATGGGTATTCAATCTTCCCAATCATCCCTTTTCACATTGCAGATCTTTGTTAAAAAAATTTCCAAAACTTTTTTTGTAGATTCCACTTGTCCATTCGCTTGTGGATGATATGTTGTGCTTTTGTGGTGCGCAATCATAAATTCTTCTGTGAGGATTTTAATGGTATTATTCAAAAAATGTGTGCCCCTATCACTTACTAATTTATGTGGACATCCAAATATAGTTATTATGTTTTCATAAAGGAATTTAGCTGTCCCTTCCTAAATTTTTTTATAGCTACAACTTTTACCCATTTTGTAAAATAATATGTTATTGTGATTATATATCTTTCTCTGGATCTTCTTAACAAACGGTGAATTGGCCTAATGAATTCTATTTCCAATGTTTAAATGGTTGCATTACTAACATAGGATTAAGAGGCATTTCATCCTTCTGATTTGGTTTCCCTATGTGTTTTAAATTGTCACAATGTTTTGCCACATGATGTGCATCCAAAAACAAGGTTGGACACCAAATTCCACTCTGTAATATATTTTTCACTGTGATTTCCCCTAAAAATTTCCTCTTGCAATGCCTTCATGATTTTCACGCAATAATATTTCTATTTCATGTTCTAGCACAACTCTGCACAATACCCCATCCTCCTTACCTAACTTGTACAAAAATCCTTTAATTATAGTATATGGCAAGGAATTTGTAATCAATTATTTCTTCTCTATATATAGTGTTGTGGAAAATCTCTTTTTTATAAGAATTTTGCAATATCTTCTATTTTTCTCAGTATTGCGATGACACAAAACAAGTTTGCATCTGGGGAATCTTCATCTAGCTCTTCTTGTTCTTCTCTTATGTTTATGTTACTAAAATGGTCTGGTCCTAGATTTTCTCTTCTTGTTTTCACATTTATTTTAAACTTGTATTCTTGGAATAACATCAACCATCTTGATATCTAGCCTCCAAATAGCATCTTATTCACTAGATATCACGGTGTTTGATGATCTTTGAAGGATTCAAACTCAGTTTCTAAAAAATATGGCCTAAAATTTTGGAGTGCAAAGATCATAGCTAGAGCTTCATGTTTCGTAGTTGTGTAGTTTCTTTCTATGGGTGACAATTTCTTACTTGCGAAGTGAATTGGATGGTATATACCTCCTTCCCATCATTGAGCTATAATTGTACTAATTGTGGTTCTGATGCATCAACATGCACATGGAAATTTTTTCACCAATCAGGAAAGACTAGAATTGTCACACTGCGACCGCTTTCTATTTTAATTTGGTAAACATATTTTGGCATTCAATTATCCATTCAATATTTTCATCCTTAAGTAATAGTTTCTTCATTGGTTGAACTATGTTTACATATCCCCTGATAAATTTATTGTAGTATCTTGTATGTCCCAAGAATGTACAGAGCTCTGAGGGTGTTGGTGGTGGTTTGAGCCCAATTATGACAGCTATTTTTACTTGATCAACCAAAATTCCTTCCTTGCATACTATGTGTCCAAGTAGTACTCCAAATGGTGTTGAAGAAAAAATATTTTTAAAATTTAATGCAATGCACAAAGCTCTACATATTTCTAACATTAAGTGCACCTTAGATATGTGTTCTTTGAATAAGGATAATACAACCCAATCATCCAGGTATACTTCTAGGAAGTCATGAATGAAATATTTGAATGCAGTAACAACAACTCGGGAAAATATTGTGGGTGCATTTTTAGTCCAAATGGCATGACTTTATATGTGAAGCTTCCCCATTCGGTTGTGAAAGTGGTTTTAGCTTGATCTTCTTGCACAAAAACATATTTTATGATAACTAATAAATCCATTCGTGAACGAATATACTTCATGTCCCACTACTACTTCTAATATTTCATTTATGAATGGAGTTGAAAGGGTCATTAACACATGCATCATTTAGAGCCCTATAGTCTCCACAAATTCTGATTTATCCTATTTTATTGGGTTGAGTGACTATCAGACTTACCCAATATAATTTTTCTATTGGATATATTATACCTACTTCTATCATTTGATCCAAATTCCTTTTTACTTTGGCTTTCATATTTGGGTTCAATTTGTATGGCCTTTTCTTTATAGGTTTTTCTCCTTCTTTCAATTTGATGCACATTTCTCTGATTGATGGGTCTACTCCTTTTATTTCACTAAATTTAGTAGCAAACACATCTACATAGTCTCACAATAATTGTAATATTTCTGACGTCTCCTTTTCCTTCCAATAGTCTCCTACAGTAGCTAGTTTTACTATTCTTTTTGTCCGATGTCTTCTACCCTTTTGTGCATTAGCTTATCATATACTTTAGCCTTCCATTTTTGTGGTTCTCTATAAATCCTGGATCCTTCTTTTTATTCTATATTTAGATTGCGTAATTGTGCTTCTTCTTGATTAATCACTTATTTTTCTGTTAGTATTGGGTGAAGATGTTTTAGTTAATATATTACATTGAGTTCATTATCTTCTTCCTTTTCATGGTTGGCATTGTCTTCATTATTGTCCCCCACCATGTTGCATCTTTTCAATTTTCATTCTTCATTGTTTTCTTTTGTAATCTCCTTCTTTATACCCTGCACAAATTTTCTTGTTATTTTCTCCGGGATCTAGGAATTATGCTCCTTCTTATGAATCAATAGTTCCATAGTAGATGAATATTTTAATTTTACAAAGAGCGTTATCACCATAGGATTACTATCTTCAAAGGTGAAAGTTTGAATAAAATCATATTGTATCTTTTCCCAATTTTTGTTTCTCTTCTTCTTTCTTGGTGAACATACCATGCTTTTAGTAGTGGTGTTAATGTTTTTGGGAATATATGGATCCACCATTTTGGCTCTATCTTTGAATTTTCCAAGTTTCAATGCATTCTTGGATATGTATTTCTAGGCATTCTTCCATAAACTATTTAGTCCATTTCTTAATAGTTATGTTGTGTAGAGAAAATCTTCACCGTAGCATTTTTGTAACTTATTCCCAGGTTAACATCTTAGATTTATGCAAAACCCACCATAGTGCAGGTTATCCCATTTAATACATAATCTAATGTACTTAATATTATCTCTTTTTGAGAGACATATTTTTTAAATTCTACCAAGAATGTAGGTTAGAAGTTCCAAATTATTGTGGAATACATTTTCTTCAACTTGTACCATCCTCATTGGTCTTATCTCATGTTCCCTTCTCATCCAATGATTCAAATTTGCATCTAAGTCACCACTAATTGAGGATTCCATTTCCCATGGAATATGAATTTCTCCATTTGGCTCTGTAGTCTTGATTGTGTTGTGTAAAATTATATAGATGGGATATGTCTAATCTAGTTGGGGGTGAATATTATAACTTGGTTCTTCTCCTATGAATGGATTCTTGGTGTGGGTTTGAATCAGATTTGGCCATTATAGAAACTCTTCCTTTCTTCTTTTTGGTATGCATCGCTAAAAAAATCCTTTTCCATGTGTCCCACCTTAAACCAAATTTCAACATCATGTACATATGGGGACAATGGTTCTTTAGGGATGGTATAAGGTTTATGTTTAGTTCTTTTTATAGGAAATACAATAATAGAATCATCTAAATTTGCTTCCATTTTATTATTGATTGTTTTGATCGGCATATTACCATCATATGCCTAATTTTTCCAAATAAATATTGGGTAGTGTGGTTCACTTGTTTTCATGTCTATTACTTCAAAATATTGTTTCAAACAAAATTCTCATAAATGTATTTCAATGTCTTATAATCGTTCGATTGGGTCTACTCATTGATTTAATTTAATTTGAATTAAATCTAAATATTGTAGAGTCACTACTAAACCAAATGATGTATAAATTTTGAAATGAAGAAATGACACAAGCAATCTAAGATGTAATATTTGAAACCCTAAGCAAAGAAGAAGGATAGAGGACTTAGTTGATTTACTCGCATGACACGGAAATGATCGAGCAAGAAGAGTGATGAATAGGCGGGAAAAGTGTCACAAATGCTTTCAGTAAATTCTTTATTACGGGAATAAGGTTGAACACGGGTGCCCATGACAGGAGACAAGAGTTCCCGGGCGCTAAAGACCTCTTCTTGGTGCTTGTGACTACGCAAATACTTATAACATTATTTTTGTAGTGTCGCAAAATCATTTTTTTTCGCCTTATTGATCATCTAATATTTTCACAATGATCGTTAAGGGTACATGTAACTGCAAAATATAATTTCACTGTACTGAGCCCATGAACCTAAAAATAAAGATGTAGTATGGGAGTCGATGACCTCGGTAGTCACCCTGAGAGTGAACTTATGACCGAGTGTTGCACTACATCTCAGACTCCATGTAGTTCTGTGTGTGTGTGTGTGTGTGTGTGTGTGTGTGTTTATAAATCATTCCTTATGATTCCCTTGTGTAAGTTACACTTGATAGTGGGATGTAGCTAAATGTAGCAATGTAGTAGAATGTGTAGATGGAAAAATGAACTTCCCCCTCCTATGTTATGTATGTAAAGTTGATGCAGCCCTTATCCCTTGAATGAATGCTAGATTGATGATTTAGGTGCCTTTTGGATGCAAGCTTAGGTGATGATAGTAATGCTTAGTGATTGGCCCTTGATTTTTGATCACATAACTCGTGTATTTATATGATTCCATTCTTTGAATTTCATAATTGACAACTGGAGAAGGCCTACCCATAAGTGAAAAAGATGCCAAAAAGATAAAAGATATCCAAAAAGAGTGAGTAAGGTGAAAAAGGGTCAGGGGCACCCATAGGGGACAAGGGCGCTTGGGCACTATAGTCCTAAACTAGGCGTTGGTGTCTAAAGTCATAAAAGATAAATAAGTAAAATTTTGATTGGGTTATATGGTGTGTAAGACCAAATAGAAAATAAGAAATAAATAAAAGAGACCAAAGACATTCAATCAATTACTAGTTTTCTTTCTTATGAATCATATGAATGTTAGTATGTGTTTAGGACCTAGAAATGTACCCAAGTGTGTCATTTTGTGTCTATATTTTCCCCACGTGTTGTTGAGTGAATACTCAATAACATAAAGTAGATAGGATATATGTACCTGATAAACATATAGATTGTGCAATGAAATATGTGTTGAGTGGACAAGTGATGTGTGGAGTGATGCAAAGTGAAGAGTGGAAACTAGGAAACAAGGGTGGCCTTAGGGATGAATTGTATGTGTTATGTTGTACTTGTTGTGCTTTTATTTTCTATTATAGGTTGTTTCTTGTTACATATTAAGGATGGACCTGCAAAAGAAGAGTGAAATAGTATCCAAAGTCTTGTATATGATATATCGAGAAAAATGTGCATATGTAAAATTATGTAAAAGTGTGTAAAAGGAAAGTTTGCACCTAATGTAAAAGAGTGTAAAAGGATAAAAAAATGTCCTGGAATGTTGTGAAGAGTGATTTTTTTAGGTGATCTCATGCTAATAACGAGTTTTTAGGTGATCGTACGCCAAGTACGAGATTTTGGACAATCTCATGCCAAGTGCAAGTTTTTTAGGTGATCTCACACCAAAGACAAAGTGTTGAGGACAGAGGTATAGTGTTACTCTCCATCCATGACTCTATCCGATAAACACCACTACAAATGGTGTGTCCCTATTTTTTTAATGTTGTCCTGAATTAATTTTGATCGTAACAATTGTTATGATTGAAGGATATTTTAGGAGATTGCATGCATTCTATATATAAGGCCAGCGACAGATACTGTAAAACTTCTCTGAAGGCTTATGTAGATTGTGATGATATGATAATCGTACTGTGTGGGTCCACATGAAATTAGTGCACAGGGGAGGACACAGGCGCACGGGAACTCCTATATGAGCCTGGGCGCCGGTGTCTATACTATGATTCTAACCCAAGTTTGATTCAGATCCAATGTTGTAAGCTGTAACATGTGTCAAATATGTGTTGTAGTGTGTTATGTTGTAATTCTGAGCTATTTTACGGGTGATTTATTCACCCAATATATGCCCCCCTCATTTAGGGTGCATGGGAAAATTGTAGGAGAATACGGCCAAAGGAGAGGACTTGATGTTGTTCTAAAGTGGATACCTGCAGGGGTATGGAATGTGCATGGTAGAAACCAAGGCACATGAAAACAAGATGGATAGAAATATGTGTTAGTGCAAGAAAAGAAAATGTAATGGAAAACAATGTAATAAGCAAGTTTGCAGACAAGATAGACCACAAAAATTAGGTTTCAAGCATGGGACATCGCTCACAATGTCACAATACAATAAGGGCTGAAGTGGCCATAAACAAACAAATAGTGATCAAATAAAACATAGGGCATAGCCCGTAAACAATAACATATAATAGAAAGCAATGGAAAGAAAAGTGTATCAGATAACCATGGTGGCATATAGTCCTGCAAGGAAAATGTTGCACATGAAGCACCCGTTAGCATGTTAGAAAGATAAAAAGTATGTCAAAACATGTATGTATCAATGGAAAGTAGTGTGCTAGAAAGTAGAAGTAGTAAATGATGAAATAATAGCACTTATAATGTGTGAGAGTAGGAAAGGTAGATGCCCCCAGGAGCCTCGATGGGACTGGAAAAGGATATAGTGTTGAGCATCATTATAATGTGTGAAAATATTTTTAAGAGATCTGCATTCAATCCAAAATAACAAGTTAATGTGTATGTGTGTATATAGAAATATAATGACATATTAAGTATATGACTAGCATAGTAAGAAAAGTGCATCATGTAAGTAGTATAAGCAAAGTAAGTGCAACCAAGATATGCAAATGTAGTGTATGAGTGTGATGGAATGGTATGCAATGTGTGAATGTGATAGGAGCAGCGTGCCCCCTAGTGGATGTGTATGAGATGAGGTTCATTTATAAAATACCCCTCAATAATCAAGAATGAACCATAGAACAAGAGTGTGTCATCGGAAATGGTTTGAAAAATGTGTGCTAGAAATATATATCATGAAGCATAGAGCGTGAAGAGTGAATGTGGTGAGGTTCATTTTAGATTTATACCCTCAGTAGTCGAGTATGAACTGTGGAACTAGAGTGCATCATAGGGTAATAATAATACACTTTATGCTGTATAAAAGTGTGTAATAGTTGTACAAAATATTAGATGTGAAACACGGAGCGTAAAGCGTAAGTGTAGAGATTAGTAAAAATTGATACAAATTGAAGGGGGAAGAAAGCATAATGCCCCCCAAGTATGTGAGTGATGGATATCTATGCAGTGATGTGAGAAGGATCATGGCATGGTGGCGGAGTTTGAAATGTGTCTTGGCCATCAATGTAAGGATTAGCTTGTTTGAAAAGAGAATTGGACGCGGGAGTGGAATAGGGTGGGGAGGGATCTTGAATGGTGGTAGCTTATTTTGAATCGGTAATGTTGTAGAGGACTTGAGAGGAGGAGGTTATGAATTGATTTTGAGAGGAGGTTGTTAAGGTGGAGTTGATGGTGTTGTGAAAGACTTGATAGGAGGAGGTGATGGATTAATTTTAAGAGGAGTTTGCTTAGGCATCTTTTTACTTAGCGAAGAAGGAACATGAGTGACTATGGAATGATTCTCATTAGACATAGATGGATCAGATTTAGGAGCCCAGTGGGATTTAGTAATTGGAGATGAGCATGCAAAAACATTTTACATAGCAAATGAAATGAAACCATGATGTTTAAGGTGGCCAATTTGTCATTTTAGAGCATAGAAATAATTGTCATTATGTCCATTAATTCGATTATAATTACAATATGGGTTTCCTTAGTGCTTTGCAAGCCAATAAGGAGGATAGGAATGAGTAGATGGAAATTTGATTAATTGGTGATTGAGGAGCCCATGAATAATATCATGTTGCTTAGCATTTGAATCAAAATTGAGATGTTTTGATAGCGGTAAGATTTGAGGTTCACTTATATGAGCACATGTAAAATACATAGAAGGAGAATGAGATGTAGAAAGAGAACTAGCATGGGATTGAGAAGCATCCTTGATATGTTGGATTTCATATTTAAGAGATGTAATCGTTGTTTCCATAGCTTGAATTTTATTTTGAAATAAACAATGTAAAGCTTGAATTGACTCTAAGATGGGTTGATTGGATGGAGGATTGGGAATGATAGAATAATCAAATAAATGATTGAAAATGGAACTTACTTGAGAAGGTGGCATGTTGTGAGGGAGATACATGTTTTCTAGAGATTTTCGAGAGAATAGCTTTGTTAGATGGGTGCATTTGTAGCAAGTCATGTAAGGAGATTTGAGGAATTTTAGGAGCCAAGAAAGAAAAAAAAGAAGGTTCCAAGTGTATGATCACGAGTCAAGTTCACAAAATGATTTAATTTAATTTTAATTAAATCTAAATATTTTAGAGTCACTATTAAACCAAATGGTGTATAAATGTTGAAATGAAGAAATGAAATAAGCAATCTAAGATATAATATTTGAAACCATAAGCAAAGAAGAAGGATAGATGAGTTAGTTGATTTACTTACAACCTAGAAATGATCTAAGTAGGGAAGAAAGATGAATAGGCCGGAAGAGTGTCACAATTTTTTTCTATAAATTTTGGAATGCACGAATAACATCGGACACGAGCACCCACGATAGGGACGGGGAGTGCACAGGTGTTGAAAACCACTTATGGGCGCTTTGTGATTGTGCAAATACTCAAAACATGATTTTTGTAGTGTCTCAAGATCGTTTGTGCTACTTCTTGTTGAATGCACCGAGAGTCACACAATTATCATTAAGAATACATGTAACCTACAAAATAGAAGTTCACCTACACAAGCCCACAAACCCCATCAAACCAAAAAGAAAGATGCAATATGGGGATTCGGACTAACCCAAAGGTCACCCCCGAGAATGAACTTATGATCAAGTGATTTACTACATCTCAGACTCCATGTAGTTCCTGTGTGTGTGTGTGTGTGTATGAATCATGCCCTAGGATGCCCTTGTGCAAGTTACACTTGATAGCGGGTTGTAGCTAAATACAAAGAATGTATTAGAATGTAAGGATGGAAAAATGAACTTCCCCCTCCTATTTTATGTATGCATAGTTGATGCAGCCCTTGTCCCTTGAATAGATGTTAGATGGATGCTTTAGAGTGCTTTAGGTGCCTTTTGGATGCAATCTTAGGTGATGATAGTAATGTTTAGTGTTTGGTCCTTGATTTTGATCACATAACTATGTATTTATATGATTTTCTTATTTAAATTTCATAATTGAAAACTAGAAGGCCAACCCATAAGTGAAAAAGATGCCCAAAAGATAAAAGATACCCAAAAAGAGTGAGTAAGTTGAAAAGAATCGGTGGCACCTAAGCGTTGTTGTTACGGTTGGGTCTTTAGTGTCTCAAGTCATAAAAGATAAAGAAGTATAATTTTGACTTGGATGTAGGGTGTGTAAGATGAAATAGAAAATAAGAAATAAATTAAAGAGGTGAAATACAATTGTCAATTACTAGTTTTCTTGCTTAGGAATCATATGAATGTTAGTATGTGTTTAGGACCTAGAAATATACCCAAGTGTGTGATGTTATGTCTACACGCATCGTAGTCTGTGAGGCTGAGTGTTACATGACTATATGCCGAGTAGGAGATCTCATTACTTCCCAAGTTGATCTTGGCATCATATTTATGGTGTTCCTAAAATTAAAAAATCACATCTCTTATTTTGTATTCCCCCAAAGTTACATTTATATGAGTGTCCACATCCCATGGCTTTTTAGACTTTACATACCAAATTGGTTTCTTTGCTTGTACCTCTTTTTTTATATGCTTTTAGCGAGTTCTAAGAAGATTTGATATTCTCTATGAGATATCTTCATTGTGCAATGCATTCACTAGGTTAAACAAATCTTGTAAGGTTGCAACTACTCCTTCATGTTTTAGTATTCTAATAATTTGTCCATAAATTTGGACTTCTGTTGCACCAATATTATGCATATCACCCTCCTTGCTTTGAATTGATTGGAGTAACTTTTTAGCTTCTTCCAATAGTGCTTTTTCCTTTCTTGGGTCAGGATAGGTATCTTTGTGCGCTCGGCATATTTGAGGCTCCATATAAATCTCCTCATGCTCAAAGCCTCATTCTTTCCTCTATGTACATGTAACAGCTTGAATATTGTCAATTTCTCTTGGCACCTCATTAATCATTTTGACATTGAGCAATTGTTTTTGTTTTCTTTATTTCTCTAATACATGATAGTCTTTTGTGTTGTGTTACACTTGCACCCTGCAATATGCGTAGTAAACATATCATTCAATATTTAAAGGACAATTTCATGCAATATGATTCGATTCCCTATAAAGGTAATAGAGCACTTCTTTTCGTTAGGGTTTGGGTCCTATCCTCCTTTGTTAGTACCCATCCTAGTAGCCTCCTTGTTGTGTTATGTATGGTCTTAATGGTGTATTCTAATTTTTATTTTGACCTTTGTATTCTTTGTATTACACTTGTGGTGAAGGCATGTTCCATCTAGGTGATTGTTGCTACTGAAAGGATATTCCCATCCCATATTGTTTTGTGTGAATGCGGTGCCCAACTTGGACTAGCTTGAGGAGATTGTGGGATCCATTGTAGATTTATTTGCGGTGAGGTTGGAGCCCATGGTGTGGATATATTTGATGATGTGTCCATTTCCCTCTCTATTACAACATTTGGGCCCTTTGGTGTCATTTGAGATTGTACCGCAAAAAACATTTCTAGTAATTTCCTCTTTTACATCTATTAACACTCAACAATATTTTGTCTCATGAGTTGTGGCCTTGCAAAAAGAACATACCACATTTTGAGGGTGTCTTACATAATGTTGTAGCAAAAGGTGGTTGTTAATCGTGTGTGCAAAAAAAATTACACACATCACAAAATTCATTTCGACTTCTAATTTTCGTCTTGTGACATTCATTCTTATGATGTCCTTGTCTTATGATATGTCCACCATACGTTGAGCCTAGACTTATTTCCTTCATGTAAATCCATTAACCACATCAAGATTTGCTTCTATTTTGAACTTTACGGAATTACTATTATCCCCATAGTCCTCATTTTTTCCCACTCTAATAGCTACTTCAATATCTTCTGTTTTGGTTGAAAAAAAAATTGCATGCGATCGCAAACCGGATTTTAATGCATAAGCCTTCTACAAACCAAACAAATTTATTTGACTCATCAAATTCAAAATTTTCTTTATTCATGACATCTAAGAATCTAATATCATATTTTGTGACTATTTCTCCTGGTCTTTGTTTAATTTTTTCGATCGTGAATTGTTTCCCCAACACATTTTTTCTTTTGAATTCTTGATTTAATACATTGTGTACATCTTGTAAATTCTAGATTAAATGAATTCTAAGGATCTTCCTTGTAGTGCACCTATTAGTTCATATTTCTTGGTATTATCATCGGTGACTCCTTTCACACCCCATCACATGTCACAAGTCAACAAATAGTTTTCATGATCGGTAGTTCCATCATATGGCTGCAGGGATTGTAAATAGGTTGAAGAAATGATCCATTGTGCCTCCTAGACCCAACTAATTTCATAGTTGACTTTTTGCAGCTTGAAAGCTTCAATTATGGCTTGAATTTAGGTGTGTTTTAGATTGTGACTTTTTCACTCCAATACTTGTACTATTCGTGCTAGCTAAGTGATCATTCTTGAATATAAGTCTTTATTCCCATATCAAAGTCTTAATCCTCATCCCCAACTCTAAAATCCAATACATAGATTTTTTTTGTCAGTCTAAGAATCTATTGATCATTCATATCATCTATCAATGGCATTTTGTATACATCCAATTCGGGTTGATGTATGTTTGACTTTCTCTCTAGTCATTATGCACACTCTCAATAAGCATTAATTATTTTATTTTTGGCATGTTTATTCAATAGTTGGAGGATGTTTCAATTTAAATAGATGAATCATAGTGAACATAAAAGGTTCAAGATATATTTTTATGGACTAACAAGAGAGATTTATGTTGCATCGAGAATGAAAGCTAAGGTTGATTGGGAGGAAAATTGAAGGTTAGGTACATTCTTTTTAATATTTATACTCTCCTTTCTCTCTGTTGATGGTGGCTTTATTTTCAATTTAAATCTTTCCGGTTGAGTAGGATGTTCCTACTCCTTTCTTATTGGTACTTATATACCCTTCACATTCTTCTCATTGTGAATGTACCCACCTATTCTTAATTTTACTTTTTTACAATTTAGGTCGATCCCTATTTACCACTAGCGAAAAAAAAATAAGCTTTGAAAAATAAAATTTTATGTCGCAAAATAAATTCCTCACCTTGTTTTCCTAAAACCCAATATGTTACTTTTACGTGTGAATTTCAAAACTCTTAATTATGACCAAAATCACAAATTTTCATGCTAAGAGTAAAATGAATTCACAACATGTGCTAATTTTGTACTATGCAAATAGGTAAATTGAACTATCCTAAATTACCTTTTTCTTAGTGTCACAAAGGTGACAATAATATTATCAACACTTTTGCACCATTTTTGCATCCCAAAAAATCAACAAAAAAAATTAAAATGAAAACAATCTGGAGTTGACCCAATTTGTGGTTTTCACTAAACTTTATATAGTAGTTTTTATATCTCAATAATTGCAATAAAAGTGAGGAGAAATGCACAACTACAAGATGTTGTGAGGCTACAAATGAATCATCCACAACCTACAATCAAGTATTAACTAGAAAAAATGAAAGTAGATCGGGACATGAATAGCTAGAAAAGTCTAATAATATTAAAAAGGTTTGTAGATTGTTCAATGTTCCACATGGCATTAAATTGAAGGCCCTTCAACATGCTTTCTTTTACCATCGATGATGGGGTGACGTGGATTTAAGGCCAATCGGACATTGATATTGAAGAAAGGAATATATATGCCTCATCCTTAATATTAAAAGAATCGAATTTGTGACCTCAATAATTAGAAATTATAAAGTTATTTACGTATATAAGCATTCATTTTTACAAAATTTGTAACACGTGCAATTGTCAAGATACACTTTCCCAACAATGATAAGCTAAAAATAGTTGAACAACTACCTTGATCTATGATTTTTTAAAAATGGAAGCATTGAGCCAAAAACAACCACCTTAATTCTTTCTAAGACAATCAAAACAAGCTTAGAAATTTATTCTAAATCTTAATACTCCAAGAAAAATAAGTCTAAACAAATTAACATTTAACATTGGTAGGTATTGATTGACCAAAATGGCAAGATTGAAATCAATTAAAATTTTCTATAAATTAAGACAAGTTCTCCAAAATAAGGGGGAAAATAATCACTAACACTTTACTTTGATCATTTTTTTGAGATATTCCTAAACATCACATATGTTTGTGTTGTTAATTTTTTTACTTTAAAGTTTAATTTCAACAAAATTTTCTAAAAATTATTCAACGCAGTGGGTATGTTGTGCAACTTGCAAGTCGAGAGTTCAAGTTCAAGTTTTTTTACTTTGGTTATAGTATTTGCAAACATACGTGATATATAGTCTATTCACGTATTCGATTGTTTTGCCTTATTTATATAACAATAATGTTTTTAAACATTTTAAATCAATTAATCAAATTACAATCAATTCATGTTTTATGTTCGGTAATTAAGGGTTTCCACAAACATTTTAACTAAATTGTTAATTTTCGTAGGATTTTATGCATGTGTATTTAAGCTCTCTTATGATGGTCGATATAAGTAGTTGTTTACTACTATTCCATGTCTTGTAAGTTACCCATGTCTTACAATTCTTACCAATGTGTGATTAACTCTATCAAAATATAATGTGTTAAGTAATGGAAGACTTCCACAACAAGTTTATTATATTGTTAAAGTGAGGTGATTTTAATTATGTCCTTATAAATAATCGTTCACTACTATTCCTCCTTGTGAGAATTTGAGTTTTACATAACAATAAAGTTTAATTTTTTGTCTTTTGGGTTGTAATACATTATACTGATAGTTAAAACAATACTTTTATTATATCAACGGGCATTTTATAATGGTAGCTAGGCGTGAGAGAGGTGGTGGATGGGGAAGGGTGGGGAGGAAAGATGGGATGAGCGTGGTGGATCGTATGTCTAAGAGTGTGTTCACTTTTAATTCCCACTTTAAGTTTGACGCTCATTTGTCCGTTACTTAAGAAGTATTTCTTTTTCTTAGAAAAATCAATCATAATATCTTGGTCATACTATGAAGGTCGAAGCCGATTTTCTTATCGAGATATATTATTTTTTAGCCTTACGAATAAATAAAACTAGATTGGCACCATTTTTCACCATTGATGGGAAATTTGTGAATAGTATAATGAAGTTACTAATAATTTTGAGTACGTTAAAAATCCTAGATAAAGGCCTTTAGATTAATATCTCTCAACATTTTCGGATAAATGTGTTTTAAGATATGTATACTAATATATCCAATACATATAAATGTTGCTCCTTACTAATCTATTAAAAATCCCGAATTCCAAGCCCGATTAATGTAATATGTTAAAATAGTAATAGCATAATAAAACAAAATCTTTGAAACTAAGAACAAAAAGCCTAGGCACATAAAAACACTTGGAATGCTTTAGAATTCAAATTCAAGTTCGTAGGTTTAAGAGTACACTTACAAATTTTAATTCCAAGGTTATGAAACTTGAGATATTTGAAAGTTTTAATTATATTCATTAAAAAGAAAGGGTGTTTTTCACTATCTGTATATGATGCTCTATAGTCTATGGATTGTTATGTACATATGTGCTTTAAATTAAAATGTTGATGTTTTAATAAAGAATTCATTAATAAATGTGTTATTGAGAGTGATGTAATTGTCAAATCAAATAATAAATATGATCATATTTTTTATTTTAAGGCCTCAAAATTAACGACCAATTATATAGAAATAAATAAAATAAGTATGATAAAATATTGAAGAAAAATACAAACTTTAGAATATAAAAAATTAAAAAATTCAATTGGATAATTTTATTGAATTATTGAAGATGCCAAAAATGAAGGAAGAAAGGAGCAAGTGATTAATTATTCAACTAACAAATGTGAATGGAAAATAGAAAAGTGATTACAAGAGTATAATAGCAAAGGTATGCATTTTTAAGGCATGGAATCAAGAGTGTAGATGGAACAAGAAGTGCAAACTCTTGCACTTGAAGAGTTTTGTGAAGGACTTTATGAGTTCAAACGAGAACAATGAGGCAACAAGCAAATAAGTATTCAAGAGAGAAGATGTGAAGAGGGAAGAAAGAAGAAAAGAGAAGGGTTACATGATGTAAGGATCTTTGGGTTCACAAGTAGTCTTGCATCACCCAAGAATATTTAGAGTAGAAAATAAATAGTTTGTACAACATTTTGGTGTGTATGTACCCCTTAGTGGATAAGGAATAAAAACAAAAGTTGGAGGAGATATTCCAAATTTGACCTTGGGAAAAGTGGACTTGAGCGGGATATTTCAAATTTGAAATATTTAAGTGTAATGTTTGAACTTTGAAATTGGGTGGGATGTTTGAAATTTTAACTTGAACAAGATATCCCAAATTTTAACTTGGACATGATTTCAAAGAATAAGATGGATGGGATATTTAAAAGTTAAAATTTAGTGAGATGTTTCTCAAGTTAGACAACACCCACGAATAAAGGCTAAGACACCCAAAATAATTGGTGAATTCTATAGTATCCTACTACAATATGTACTAATAAGATCCAAGGAAATAGCAAATTTCCTACCGGTGCAAGGCTACACATAGAAAGTTATTTAATAGAAATTTCAAGTTCACTAATAAGGAAATGTTATTAATGCAAGACCACACACACCAAATTCTCTATGGCAAATGGCAAGTTTGCTTTGATAATGCAATAATATTTCCAATGGTTGTTTATTTCATGTTCTAGTTAAGTGTTCTAAATTTATCAAGGAAAATAGTGAATTCCCTAGCACTACTCATTCCTATCATAGTTAGGGTGCACTCTATCTCGCTTTATAATGAAAGAGTCACAACCAATTTCTCTCTCCCAATTAAAACAATCGTGAATGACCACATTCTTATTTCAACAACTATTAAAAAATCCCAAAACTTTTGGTATGCAACAAATATACCTCAAAGAACATTAGAAAAATAGCTCGATTGTCTAACTACATCCACAATAAAGAAGGAAAAAACACCCAAAACAAAGGATGAATTATATAGTATACTAAGATTGTATGTACTAATAAATTATAAGATCTATGAGAAATAACAAATTCCCTTCCAATGCAAGACTACACATACCAAATTATTTACCAAAGAGAACATGTTCACCAATAATGCAACACCCCACACACCAAATTCTCTATCATCTTGACATTACGGTCGTCATTGTCAAAACATTTTAATTTTAAAATAAAGCAATTATTATGTTTAATCAATACAAAAATTCCCACAACTTTAATGTAGTGATTGAAAAATATTTAGATCTTCAATATAATATCTTAATTACATAGTGATGATCTAATAATATAGTTAATTAGATTTGTTATTATGAATGATGTCAATATTACATATAGATGTCATACATGTAACATTAAAATACCTTTAACAAAATAGTATTGTTTAATATGAATGTCCAATTACACTTTTTTAGTTTTTTTTTTTCAATTCTATTTTTTGGTATGTTGAAATAGATAATAAATTACATTTTGAACTAAATTTAAAATAAAAAGTTTTAAATGCACTAAAAATGTTGTCTAATGCTTGTATATGGCATCAATATGTCCTAGTATTAATATTTGTGAATCTTATATGTCTTGATGTAATTGGTTAATAAGGTAAAAAAATTCAAATATTAGATAGGACTACTAACAACTATTGGTTACTATTATGACACCATGAAACTTTATGTAATCAAGACCCATTTCAATTATCGGAGCATATTCAATTATTGGTCTATTTCCAATTATGTTATAGTTTAAATATGATTTTGTGCTAGTTGGAATCATATAATAATAATATTGGAATCCAATATCACACTAGTTAAAATCAATAATAACAATATTGAAGTCCAATATCACGATTATTAAAAACAAAGTCTTACAATATTGAAATCCAATTTCAACACTCGAGATAACAAAAAAAGGTAGATTCATAAGCATATGTCCATATTTAATGAATAATTTGTCCACAAAATAACTTGTGCATAAATGCAATCACACACAAATATAATTCACACATAAGTTCTTCTTTACACATGGCACATTCTTTACAAAATCTTGTATCTTTTAGAGGACATAATGTTTGTATATGAAATTGAAATGAGATGCCATTTTTAAAAGTGTGTAAAGGAAAACATCTAAAATTCTAGAGTTGGCATGCATGATCATTTTTACCTTCTTACAATACCAAAGCGACTTAAAACGTTGTGTTATCTACTCAAACACACCACCAACTTGTAATTGGGTGATGCAAGATGTCCCTACTTGTGATTGGGTGATACAAGATCACGTATGAACCTAGATGTTATAGCGTCACACAACCGCGTAAGTATTTTTCAATATTGTGCTCAAAAAATGGGACATATTGTTAAACCATTCTTTTGACATGTGCATAAGGCCTCGTTGATGCAAGCACATCCAAGTTCATGCATAATCTTGCATCAACCAAAAACAAGTTAGATTTGAATCAGCAATTTAGTGCAAATATTTGGGTTTGTGTGTGCTTATTTTGATCTTGGATATGGAGCTTTTACTCAACACAATTCTCTAGTTATGCATGTTAGTGTAGGTTTTTATTCCATTGCATGGTCTTTATTCCATTGCATGTTTTTCCTACACATGTATTTAGTTTGTTTAGGTGTTGGCAAAATAAATGGGAGTTACACTTCTCCACCTTTTTAGGTGGCGGTTACACTTCCCCACTTCTTATATATACACCTCTTATGAAGTTATTTTTCTTATGCATTGAATATACAAGTTATTTTTTGGCTCATGTTTGGTTTCTCTCTCTCGCAACATTACTCTCTTTGTTCATATTTTATCAGTGTTCGATCTTGGCCCACATTCTCACATGGTATCAAAGCTCGTTCATTATTTTATTATGTTTATTTTGTGAAAATCTTGAGTTTTTCAAGTTTTTTATTGTATATCCTTTTATCTCTGAGTATATTCTCTTGCGTCTTTGGATGATTTGGAGAATTAGAAAAGAGTGAAGGAAATAGGTGGTTTTGCAAGATAATATTCATTTTGTACATTCTATGGAGAAACAGACTACACCATTAAGTCTGGATCATGCCAAAATCCTATGATCGACAATAAATGCAAGTATGTTTTGAAGCGAAATTTGAATCTTAGCTTTTTCGGGTTTGTTATAGTCATCTATGAGCTATTTGGTGGAATTTCGTCTTGCACCAAAGTTCAATTTTTCTAAATGTTCCTAGAAAAATAGCCAATTTGTTGTTCAATTCCACAAAATCTAAATTATTGGTTAAATCGTACTGCGTACCTATTATAGTTGTTCATTGTGTACCTAAAGCCTATACGTGTACCTAATAGTGAGACATGTTTGGTCACTACATTTGTGTTGGTTTGCACAAGGTTGAACTCGATATTTGGTTATTGTTATTGGTTGGCCGAATAGTTGTACCTATGTTCATGGAGGCCAAGGCGGCAATCGTGTGGCGGGTGGTTTAGTTGAAGCTACAATGGCGATATTGTCAGCAATTGTGTTCAAGTTGTGGCATGACCTAACCTTAGGTGCATTTCGCTTCCTTTTGATAAGCGAAAGAGAAAATCGCAATAAGTGAGTGCTTAGCTCCCCACCAAATATGACATCATTTGTGCACAAGTTTGCAAATTTGGAAAAGGGCACCCCACCAATTTTCCTAGCCTTAACCCCCGGTCACTCCCTATGAGGACTTGACTCATGAGAGGTGGAAAAAATTATAAGGCACTCAAACAAGTGTTGAAAATTTTAAGAGGATAAGGGATGCTTTTTTTTTTGTGAAGACTCGTGCACAAGTATTAAATCTTGAAACTAGAAGAAATTTGTAAGAGGCATAACTTTTTGTTGGCAACTCCTTTTGAGATGTCGTTTTTTAAGTTTATTACTTCAAGCTCTTTGCATTGGTGTTACTTTCATTCCCTTGTTCATCCTTTATCGGATATTTTTGGATTTGAATAATTGTAAACACATAAAATCATAAAGTGTCAACCTTGGGGGGGTGTCATTGATAATTTCAATGGGCTATCTTACGCACTATCATTTATGCAATATATTTTTCTCCAAATCATATTGAGAGGCAAGGGTTTACACTGAGCACAATGGGCCTTGAAATTGAACCAATATCAAATGCAACTAAAGTTAAGTGATTTAACCGATGTGATGAGGCCTATAGTCTATTATGGTTGTCTGTAGCCGTTGATTTACTCTTTCACATAGAATCTTTCAATACACCTAATGAGGTTTGAACCATATTGGAAGGACTCTTTGGGAAGCAGGGTGCAATGAGGGGTCATCATTTGGACAATGAGGTCATTAGATTGAGTCCAAACAACTTTGACACTATACGGGGTTTTTTCACAAAATTCAAATTTCTTATATTGCACTTGAAACAACGTGGAATAAACAAAAAGGATGAGCGGTGAATTCTTTTTTATTCTTGTCAAGTTGGGTCCTAATTATTTAGTTTTTATTTCTACTTTCCATGCCACTAGGAGTGCCCTTAGAGCCACATGGAAAATGTCTTAGATAATTTTGCTTCCTCCTTGACTATGGAGCAAGATAAGTTCATACAAATGGGTACTTTAAAGTCTTCTAAGTCACATGCCCTATTTGTTGAAAAGGAAAAATAGAAGGCTTCAAACAACAAGGATAAGAAATAGAACAAAGATAACAATGAAAGAAAGAGATCTAAAATTTGTCACTTGAGCCCTCCTCTTTTGAAGCCAAACCTAAGAAAGAGGGTCAAATGTGCCTATTGTAACAAACTTGGAGATGATGAACATAAGTGTAAGAAGAAACAAATTGATCACGAACACACATTCTAGAGAAGAACAATATCAGGGTTCCCAATTCGATAAAACATAGTTCGGTAATTTAGGAGTTTACGAGGGCAAAAGACAGCAATAAGGGAAAAGCTAAGGGCGAAACACTTGGAGCAGTTGCATCTCAATTTACCACGGGGGTTCTTGTCACGGGTGCTTCACACTTCGGGTTCATCACCGATTGTCTTCACTTCCTTAGAGTCATGTTCTATGTTGACTATTTTGATGGGTGATCACACTTTTGTTGAGGTATCTAGGAGAGGGTTTGTTGACATAGGTGATGGGACATTTCAAGATGTTTTTTTGTACCTTCATTGTCAACTAATCTCGTGTAAGTATTTTGATCACATGCCATAATTCAAGGAAGTGGGTTTAGTTTACTCCAAATCCTATGGTTATTAGGAGTTACACATTGATTATTTAGTGGCAACAGGAAAGCAAGTCACCGGTTTTAGGTTTCATAGTGGTAGTAGGGAGAGCAAGTCACCAATTTCGGGTTTATCTCTTCTCATACTTTTCCCCCTGATGATGATTCCTCTATAGATGAAGAGAGCCCTTCGAGTTCAACACATGACACTTTACTTCCACTCATATTGTACTCACTACGTACTAATGATAGTTCTTAGGATTTGCATTCCCACAGGCGTACTCATATCACTTCTTCTTCCAATGCGGATGATGAGAGTATTGATGGTGAAGATTCAGATTTCAGTCCAAATGATGAGAGCAACAACTAGGACACCTCCTTCCTCTCCCAATCATGTTTGAGATGATTACACACGCCCGACTTTTCTCACCTCTCCCTTGGTCATGCATCAAGAGTTCATGACTCTCATCCGATTCTTCATGTTCAGGTCCACTTCCTTGTCTCACAAACTTCTAGCCCACTTCTAACATTTTGATTTCTAATCATATTCGTACTCAACAAACACTACATGATGTAAATGATTTGGTTGGTGATCCATCGCTTAACCAACAAGCACAATCATTGTTTCATAATGTCCCATATGTTCATTTTGTCTCTTTCTCCGATCCACAATATTTCAGTGCTACATTTGACATTCTTGATTGGGATTCAATTTACATTGATTCCTCTTCTAACAACAAAATCTAATGGGAGTTCATGAGACCTCATCTTCTATAGGGGCTACCTAGCCCTCTCTCTTCTCCTCTCTCTCTCTCTCTATTTCTAGGAGGGTTTCTCTATATTCTTTTAAAGCGACTTTTCTACTTAGGGAGATTTTGTTCAGCTTGTTTCTTGTGCAACCTTGACAAACTTTTGTGTTTAATGAATTTTTTGTGAAGTTGTCTAATGGAATTTGTCAATGTTTCATATTAGAGAATTTGACAACTAGCCACTTGGTCGTGGAACCCATAGAAAGGTAGCAATGATTTACCAAGAAGGAAGGCACCAACTTGCTTCAATTGTCCCTTGAATTTGTTTGTCTGAATTCGGGTGGCTTGGAATTAACATGAAGAGAAAACTGCAGAAGAAGCCAAGTCCAGGACCATAACTGGTTCCACGTAAGGCACACATTGATGTGTGCATTCTGAAAAGAGAAAAATAAACATCCATTCTTGGGACTACGGATTCTGCACTTAGCATTAAGTCTGAGTAGACATTAGGATGTGTACACATGTTTAGATTGTAAATATCATATCTTGAAAATAAATGTTCTTACTGATCCAATAAAATGGATATTTATTCTAAATGTTGTGCATCGTGTGATATTTGATGTGTGATATGTGGGTTGTGGGCTTTAATAGATCTTTCATTGTACTCTAGCCGAACTGCACTAACTGTATCAGTAAATCATATGACAAAAACATAAATCATCATCATGCATGTACTTCAGACAAGCATACGACAGCCACGTAGTTCATAATCATGCATTTACATCGGACAAGCATATCACAGCACCTCAAATCATCGTCATACATGCACTTCAAATGAGCATATGATAAAATATCAAGCGAACATATGATTGATGAGCATATGACAAGCAATCGTGTTGCACGTTCTCCCAACTTACATCAGAATGCACTCTTCCAAACATATATCAGAATGCACGTTCTTCCAGCAAACATCGTGATGCCTAGAGGATACACAAGTTAAACCAAAATGCACTCCCGAGTTAATTGTAATTTCCATTATTCAAAGGAAAACTATTACTACTATTAATACTTCACGTTACATACAAGAGGCATACTTTAAACAGTTTCATTCCAGGTGTATGCCTTCACACTTTCTAATGATGCCCAATCCATATGTACAAGTTTCGAGTTCGAGTTAAGACTTTCCACGCAAGAATAGCAATAAAATATAAGGCGGCACTAGTTAACAGTCTTTTGATAGTGCACTAAATAAAATGTGTTGTCATGAATGACAGGAATCACACAGAAATACCTAAAATATTGAACTCTAAAACCAAATTGAATAAAAGAATACTCATGGAAGACCATGTGAATAGACCTTCATGGCCGTAAAGAATTGCATTTCCAATATAAGGGTTGCATACAAACATTCACGCATTACTTGTAAATTTAATTAAAATTTTGTGAGTGGATAAAATGATTCCATTAGTATTGACAAGCATGTGACAATACCATGAATCATCATGAAGCATGTACTTCAGACAAAGCATCATGGTCGAAGATAAAAAGAACCCATTTCTGCTGGTAAAACCCGGTACAAGTATGGGCAAGCATATGACAGTAGCAAAATCATCATGATGCATGTACTTCAGACAAAACACCATCATCGAAGACATACATCAGAAGTTATTGATGTACCTATCGATACACGGATTAAACCAATAAACACTCCAAAGTTGGATAGTAATTTCCATTATTTGGAGGAAAAGTTAAATACAAGTTGCATACTTTCAGCCATATTGCAATTGAGGAATTTGCCTCCACACTTTTCTAATGATGCCCAATCCACATGGACGAGTTCTGAGTTCAGATTAACCATTTCCACACAACAATAGCAATAGAATACAAAAGAACCTAATTACACAATCTTCTAATAATGTAGTTAATTAAATTTGTTGTTACGAATGATGGTGGGCATAACATAGAGATTAAACTACAGATGGTAAAATGTTGAACTCTAAAACCAAATTAAAGAACAGGCTAATCAAGCAAGAACCATGTGAATAGACCATGATGGCCATAAAGAATGCATATATTTTCCAATAAGAAAAAGAGTTGCATATTGACATCCACACATTGCTCGTAAATTTCAGATCATTTAGTAAGTGGAAAAAAAGAATCTATGTCTGCTGGTAAAACATGGTACAAGTATTGACAACAAAAAATAAAAATAGACCAATCCTCAGTGGAAAAGTTTACATCAGCTGATTTCATCATGATGCATCTACTTCAGAGGAGCATATGACAGGAGCATAAATCAACATGATGCATGCACTTCAGAAGGCACAAGACAGGAGCATAAATCATGATGCATAACAAACCTAAAGCCTTCGAGTACTTTTGTCAGAAGCTGCCAGAGTACCCAATGATACAGGAAGGTTAAACCAAAACACAATCCAAAGTTGATGGTAATTTCCATTATTGAGAGGGAAACTATTACAACCAGTGCATTGTATCAGGAAAAGTGCCACAAGTTAACCACTAAATTTTCACCTGTTTTGAAGATCAAAAATGGATCTTTCTGCAAATGGCTTGCTCAACCAAGTTATAGTATTCTCATCTACCAATCAACCACAAATCTGTTTCAGTATGAACTTCAGATTTACATAATAGCGGCTACACCTTCAGGCTTGTTAGTAGCAAGAACATTTGATCATATAGTTTCTTTAAAAACCCCCAATGCTTCCTACCTAAATAAATTTACTTACTCGTATTACACAATCTGCATCCACTGCATATGCTATTGCATGTGTTGATTCCAGATCCTACAAAGTTAAACGTCTTTGGACCTGCCATACCATAGAATTCAGTGCACTCAAAACTGCATCAACTAATTTTATGGCAGATTTGCTGAGGTTCAGTGCCACTAAACAAGGTTTCAGTAAGAAAATCCACTACGTAATGTAAATAATGCACCCAGTGGTGAACAAGCAATATTGCTGCAGATACACAGCACACATTACCCGGAAATCAGTGCCATAGGCCATGTACAGCCTCTGTAAAGTTTGGAAGTCATCACATTCTCAACTTGGATAGAACTGGCCTTCCTGCTGCCAGCAGTAAAAAACACAGGATGTCAAAAAGAGTAACACTGAATGCCGAACATCCTCATAAAATATCCCAGCAGGCTCAGATCATCAAAAATAAATTTTATACAAAAAAAAAACAATGATTTCAATATGAAGCGAATCTTATAGATCTTTTTAGACTTTTGAGGCTATGAGCCACCAGAAACATATCAGTGACTAATAGCCTTTTTTGCTCTCAAGGATTCCAAAGCCTTTCTTCGGAGCTCAATCTCCAATCTTTTCTGCTCATCCTCCATTTCGTCATCAGGACTCTGATGAGAATGATCCCTATCATGGCAATCATCTTCCGAGTCCTCTGCCGCACTGTCCCTTTCAGAAGTTGCAACAGTTGGTAGAGCCTTGGCTTTTGCTTTGCTCGCCCTACGTTCTTCTTTTCTTCTGTGCCTTTCTTCACGCCGTTTACGCTTCTCCTTTTGCGTAATCGTTTCTCTTCCTTCTTCCTTCGTTTTGCCTCTCGCCTTGGTGACATAGTACCATCTTCATCATCATCCATAATTTTGCCTGCTATTTCATCCCTCTTCGCCTTCCGTTTTTCTACATGCTTCCTTCTGTAACCATCATTCTCCTCTGAATCAGAGCCAGCCATAAGTTTTATTGGTTCTGGTTTAGGAATTAGCTTGTGAACAGCATCAACCTTAAACGTGTCACTATCATCGTCAGCAGGACTGTCTCTTGAAGAGGATCTCTTCAAACCTACTGCACCCTCTTCATCATCATATTCAATATGAGATTGCAAAACAGTACCCGGACGATTTACACCGGAGCGGTTGTCTGAATAAACTGGCAAAGATTGTCCATGACCCAATATCCCGGTCCATATTCAAGTCCTTCTGATGGATAAGATGTCTGCTTATCACTCCTCCTTTGAGGATAATCAAGGCTGCGATCAACATCATCACTACAAAAACTAACTACTCAATCAGTCTACAAGCTAGGTAAAAATGTGAACACATTAACGTACAAAAAATGTCTATATGTCAATTAGTCTATATCTAAAGCTAAAATATGTGGTCAATCAACAAGAATCGAGATTTGCATATTACCCACTGAATGTATGATATTCTTTTCTTTTTGGCTCATAGCCTTCATGACGACCACGCTTTTCACCAGAGCGATTAAGCAGCACATCAGTCGGAATATCTCGGTCATGTACTGATCTTCTAGGTCCATATTCCTTCCTTTCTAACACATGAGGTACTGTAACATCCCTCCTACTAGGAACCTCAACCCTATCAACCCTGCAATCAATAATTTAACCATTACACCAAATGCTGAGAAGCTAACACAGGAACTAACAAAATATTGCACAAAAATGAAACAAAACCAGGGCTGAAGCAACAAATATGTAAGTATAGGAATCTACATGACACGGTTGTTCTGTTCTGGCTTTTTTCTTGGCTCAGGGCTCTCATTTGGACTGCCTCGCTCACGAGCCCGCCCCATCTGCCTATGGTGCGGACTTAGTAACCTAGAGTATCAACAGTTACAATAAAGAACTCGCATTTTAACATAATTTGAGTGTACTGGACAGAACAAAATGGCTAATTCACAGCAAAGGAAAAAAGTAACCACCTCTTTTCTTCATTCATGTGCGTCGTCAAAACATGCTGTGGGGATGGAGATTGATTTGGTGAACTTTGATAAGCTAGTGGTGAGTCTAGCATATTGGAGGTACCTTCGCTACGCATTCTTACATCACGCTGTGGTGAGCGAGGATGAATTGGCAAACTATGACGGTATACTGGGGATTCCACAGACTTCTGACCTCCAGCACGTGGAAGTTCACGTCTTTCACCTTCATTCTCGTCTCTATCAACATGCTTGTGGTCGGTAAATCTTTTTACTCGAGTTCTGACATATTTTGTAAAAAACAGTGAGGAAAAAACTTACAATTTATACACAATCATACAGCAATCAAACAATAAAGCAACTTATAATTTACCGCTCTGACGCATTCCTATCTCGATATCTCCTAGGATCCACCTCACTAGAGCGGCCTTGGTGCTCTCTACTCCGACTCCTATTAGTCCTGTGATGAGGGCTTCTGCTGCATAATAGCGATTTCAAACAAAACAAAATAGTGATTACCAAAAACTCAGAACTTAATTTGATCAATAAAAGCTACAATGTGATTCATTCAGCCAGTGTACCTTTTTCGCCAGCGAGGAGGAGATTGAGAATCCATTCGCTGTCTTCTTGGAGAACGCACTGGAGATTGTCGATGATATACAGGTGACCTTGGAGCTGGTGGCCTCATCCTTAGCAATGGAGATGGAGATCTCCTTGGTGGCAGTGGGGGACCTCCTCTTGGGTGGAGGCAAGGGGGACCTTCTCTTGGGTGGAGGCGAGGGGATCTCCTCTTGGGTGGTGGTGAGGAAGACCTTCTCTTGGGTGGAGGCGAGGGGGATCTCCTCTTGGGTGGTGGAGAGGGAGACCTCCGTCTGTGTGGAGGAGATCTTCTCCTTGGCAGAGGAGAGGGTGACCTCCTCTTCAGCGGAGGAGATGGAGATCTCCTCCTGCGTGGGGGTGATGGAGACCTTCGCCTGCGTGGAGATAGCGGCCTCCGCCTCCAAGGTGATGGGGATCTTCGCCTAGGAGATCGATCATACAGTGGTGACCGCTTTCTTCGAGGAGGGAATATATCGGAGATCGAGGTCGCCTTACAGGAGATGGAGATCGTCTTCTATGTCGAGGTGATCGGGAGATGCTTCGTGACATATGCCTTCTTTTCATAGGAGGGGACCTTCAACAGTTGGAGCACAGAAAGATGTTAGTTGTGCACAAAATTCTAGAGATAAGAGACTCAAACTCCTCAAAATCAGAAAGCACATGTAAGTACAGACAAAAACAATCCACCATAATGGCCATTAGACAAAAGCAATGGTCGTAGTAATAATACCCTGATGAAAAAAATTAATGCACTCATAGGAAGATGAATTAATGCCATGATAGGTGTTTACATCAAACATACCCCATTGGTAGGGTATCAGGTACATCAGGAAGCGGATTCATGCTCGGGCGCATGCAAACCCCTTATCCTAAGAATAAATTTAAAATAATAATAGAACTTTAACTAAGCTACAACATTTAATATTTTTATCTTTTCTTCTGTCCTAGTAGAAATAAGCAAGAGATGCTCATGTTTTATTATCACCTGCAAGTTCAAGCTAGGCTTACATACATTTGTATACATGATGGCACCACTCTGGTCATAGTCTGTCCAAGTACAAAGGAAAAAACTTAAGTAAAGCCCCAAGAGAAATTTAAGAACCACATGGAAGCAGTTGAAGGTCGGTATGCTCGGAGGTGGAAAAGATACAAACTGAGTCCTCAGAAATAAAAACCATGAAATAATTATCTTAAAAAACTTATAAAATTATTTCCTTATAAAATCAATGTTTAAGATAACAAACCACAAGCTGTAATATCTCAATATTTTCATTGTGCGTTTCTCTTACCCAAAACAGAAACCGATGTCATACATAATCTGACTCCTAACATTGTTTTCTAAATTTAAAATCTAAAGCTTGAAAATATATTGAAACAATTAAAAAAATCAACAGATCAATATGAATAATAATCCATATTCCATAGTCATTGCAGACCACTTGAAGCATAGCAAATAAAAATAGATACAAAACACCAGTAGATGAATCAGTACCTGGATTGGCTCCTGGATACAGAATATGTCTGACTCCCTGATCTTTGGGAAGAGGACGCACTACTGATAACAGAAAAATTAAAAAAACCTGAGTTATGACAATAAACAAAATAAACTCAGTCTTAACTTCCTAGTGATATGTTACAACTAAGCATATTGTTCTTACCAATGAGAAGGTGGAGAACAATCACCATCATGTAGCATTCTTGAATCCCTGCAGGAAAAAAATGTATCAAAGATACATTATTAAGCGCATGACCAGGTATGGCAATGGACTTGTCAAATGATTCTGTCAAGTAACAAAATCACTCACACAAGAATAAAAGTTACGCAAGAAACCCTTAGTATAAGTTTATTTTTATTATAATGAACATTAAATTATTATTTCTTATATAAAAGTAAGTTGTAACGCTTTATTGTGCATTTACACTGGATGGAAAGCACTTGTAGACCAGGCATGACACTGGACTTATGATTCTGTGCAGAATCAAAATCACTCAAACAAGAGTCACAGTAACACAAGAAGTCCTTAGTATATAAGTTTATTTTTATTACCTTGAAGATTAAAATATTGTTTTTAAATAAAAGTAAAGCTTTACTGTGCATTTACACTAAAAGGAAACCTCTTGTAACATGCTTTACATTGTCTTAAACAGAAAAAAACAAAGTACGACCTGTTTATCATAAATACTAAAAGACTAATGGCAAAAATTAAAATTGGCATAGTTTGAATGCAAACACAACAAATGTCTAAGCAGGAACGATCAAAGTAGCATTAAGACCTAGTTAAGCTTTATTGTACACGTAGAGTAAAAGGAAAGCACTTGTAACATGATTTACAATGTATTAAGCTTGGGAGCGGCCAGGCAGGTCCGGGTACGGCTGGGTACTTCTGCAGACATACCCAGCCGTATCCTGGTGTTTCCTGGCCCAAAACTGTGTTTTTTTCTTTTTAATAAATTCTGGTTTAAATTTAATATATCATTACAACAGAAATTACAGTTTTCACAGCACCATTATTCTACAGAAGGTATAGTTTAAATTTAATATATCATTACAGCAGAAATTACAGTTTTCACAGCACCATTATTCTACAGAAGGTATATTTTAAATTTAATATATCATTACAGCAGAAATTACAGTTTTCACAGCACCATTATTCTACAGAAGGTATATTTCAAATTTAATATATCGTTACAGCAGAAATTACAGTTTTCCCAGCACCATTATTCTACAGAAGGTATATTTTCAATTTAATATATCATTACAGCAGAAATTACAGTTTTCGCAGCACCATTATTCTACAGAAGGTACCAAGTACAAGCCATCATAAACATGGATAAAAATAGCATGTATGAGATAAATCATACACATAATAAACACCTCAACTAGATATGGTAGGGACAATTGAAATTATGAATGTATGAGTAGTTTGTTGTGGCTATTTAGCTTGTTTTGTTTTTCATATGCATAATATGTGGTTAATTCTTATTTAGAAGGCTGAAATTTATATATTTTTTATTTTTATATATTTTTTGTACTGCCGTATCCAAGCCCAAAAAAATTTTGCCGTTTTCGTGTATCAGATACTCTGTACCCACTCCCGTATCCAAAACGTATCAGCTACTTAGGTATTAAGTAGAACCAACAAAGTGCAACCTCATTGTTAAACACTGAGATACATGGCAAAACATTAAATTTGATATAGATTGAATGCAAACACAACAAATGCCTAAGAAGGAACTATCTGAGTAGTGCTAAGGGCTATTTTAGATGATTCGAATTAATGGATATGCTCTCCCCAAGTTTAAGGAGCAATGTATATAGTGATCAACACATAGCAAAAAAGGAATAATCTACAACCTTGAATGCGGACAGTGTTTTGATCATTCTAGAATCTAAACAATCTCAAAACACAATGAAGGAACATATGATAAAAGAGGTATCACAGATATCATGATTACATGTCCATGGCTCTTCAGTTCTTTTTAAAAAGGTAAGTGCTAGTTCAAATTTCTATTAAAACCGTGACAATAATCTGTACTGTTCCAATCTAGGTAGCCTATACATACCCTACAGGGCATGGGTACGGGTATGGTACATACCCGGTACGCAATACAGGTATGGTATGCCGGGGTACTTAGTACCCAGACATACCCGGGTACTGCTGGACGTACCCTGGGCATATGCCCGGCGTACAGCAGTAAAAACAGCAAAAAAATTATTATTATTATTAATTATTTTATTTTTAAATTTTGGGGGTCAATAAAGGTCAATAGATGGGATTACGTAAATGATTCAACTGTGGTAAAACAAGGGCATTCACAGAAGTACCTAAAACAATGGCTGAAACTGCAACAGTTGAGATGAGTTTGGGTAATGTAGGATCAAAAAATGCAGTGGCAGCATCTCCACTAGCAAGTAAGACTAATGCAGGAATAATAAGAGAAACCCCAAAGGAATCTGAACTGCCAGATTTGAAGGGAGCTGGTAATAGCTGGAATTCCAGTCAAGTTATGTGATTTGTTATTATTTATGATTATAATTGGACATTGTAACATTTGGAGTTTGAACAATGTACTTGTTCTAAGTTCGATCAATGAATATCACGACAAAATGCATTGAATTATTAATATGTTATTTGGCTATTTCACTTATTTAATAATTTGTTTACTCTATTCATGTATAAGGCTGAATTTTTGCTTATTTGGCTATATTTTTAAATATTTTTATATATATATATATATATATATATATATATATATATATATTGTACAGCCATACCCAGGTCCCCAAAAAAATGCCGTGCCAGCTTACCGGATCCCCGTACCCATACCCATACCATACCCCGTACGGCTACCTAGGTTCCAATTAATTGCAGCATACGTCATCACAAAACCTATTTGAAGGAAGCTTAGCTTATTCCATTCACAAAAACTACTATAAATAACAAAAAGTGTAGATGTTACAACTCTGATAGCCAACACAAGAAATTCTACCTTAAATACCATTTAAAATTAGAAATTCTTTCAGCATCTACATGCTAGCAAAAAAATTAAGACTTGGACAACGGGGACTCATAGGTATAAACGACTGAATATCACATACCAAGTAATTTATAATGTACTTACCCATTCTTGTCCTGCACGGACAATCGCTTCTCATCTGTCTTCTCGTCATCTGCAATTATCTTTGATGAAGCCTTCCCAGAAGAAGCCCTTGCAGAAACAGCAGCTGCTGCAGCAACCTTTGCCGACTCTAAGTCAGCATTCTGTAGACATGAGAATGATATGTTTTATTTAGAAAGGCACACAAATACAGCCAATGACAAACAATATAAATTTATGTAGAAATGATCTTCCAATTTGATGTACTTACCATCCTATTCTGGCGTTCCTGGTCCGCTTCCTTTCTGTCTTCTTCTTTCTTCTTCTGGATTTCATTATTGATGCGATCTTCTTCTGCCTGCTCGCCACCAAGAAATACCGGTTACAGTGAACTGCTAAAAAAGAAGCACAGCTAATTAAAACAGCTCTCTGCAAAAATCAAATAAAAACTGAGACTACATGTAATGGCCAAGTTCATCAAACAAGTTTGCCACAAATAAACCTTCCAAAAGCACAAATCACCTTTTTCTTCCTTGTCTCTTCAGCCTTGGCATCCAAAACTGTTGGGGTATTCCAGTGGTATTTTTTGTGCACTAGTTAAAAGACCCCAAAGTTCCTTCATAAATTTTACTGTGTTCTTTTCCATAAATCCTGTAAGTTGAATTTGAATTTGCTTCCCATCCACCTCCTGTAATATGTGAAAAATATAAAATTCTAATAAAAGTGATAATAGGTTTATAAACAGTAATTACCTAACGAATATATGTTATGGTATGTACTATTTTTCTGTACTTTGGTTACAAGGAAAGACATCATAACATCACATTGGCATAACATCACAGTCGAAAATATAAAGCTCCTATAGGTTACAAAAATAACTAATTTGCACCAATGTCAAGTGAGCCATAAAAGGGCCAATACGATCATCCCACGAGCCAGGTTTGTATGCCCATGTCAGCTGTTTTGATCCTTTTGGATATTACTAGTTGACCTTTGGGTCATATATACTTTGTAAACTTTTTGCAATATAGAAAAATTAAAAAAACTAATTTTGACCAGAGGTCGAATAATTTGGCATACCTTTCCATCCAGAAGTCCGTATATAAAATTAATAAGAACTTCATCCTCAAAGCCGAGAAACTCAGTAGTCCTGTTGGCTATCCAAGGACGAATTACATCCATCTTTACTTTATTCATGTCCACCTATATATTTAGAAGAGTGACAAAAATCAACTAGGGGTTTAAACATTGTGAAACATCAATAATTTATAAACATAAATGACCTTCAATATTAACAAACATTAGAGGTTTTAACACTGAAAACATAGGAAAAACCAAAAAAACAGAAAGAAAAATAATCCTGAAAACTTGTCTTATTGAAAGTGTAATTACAATTTTATTATCCTCAAAGCAAATGACTGTCTCACAATCATATTTCATTAAGGCCTGTGGAAAATTCAAGATTCAAATCTCAGAGAATCCACTGCCTATGTATTTGTAATTTAGGTATCCCAAGAAATACCAGAATTGCTGGTAGCTAGATGATGATTGGTGAGGCCTCATACACCTACTTGACCGCCTACTTCTGAAAAAGGTGGCTTTCAGTCAGTGGTCACTTTAATCCCCAATAGACCTATTTGGCTCACCACTTTTAATTCCAACCCATTAAGCTAATAGCTGTGTCAAACACCTCTCCAGCTACTGTAGACTATGTCACAGTGTTCGGCAAATTTAATCCTTGAAATTCAAAATTCGCCATATTTCTTAGGGTGTGAAAAAAATCTAAAAATATTCGATGCAGTTCGGCTATAAAGCCCAACTGCAAGCGAAATCACATACAGATAGGTCAAAAATTAGGTTAAATCATTACAAATAGACTGTACAGCAGACAAAAATGGCCCTTTCCATTGCATGAATGCCCCCACAGCTAAAAATATATGTTAAATGTCTCTTTGTGGTATAAGCAATCGTCAGTGTGATGCAGGTGGAGCTGTTCGCAAAGTGTGAGGAGGCATATTGTTCACAAAAAACTACTCTCAATTATTTTCTAATGTTAAACTCGGGGCACAAAGGATTTAATGAACCCCTCAAATCCATAAATAATATGTTATACGTGCTTTGGGTTATACATTATATCTTTTTAAAGTTTTGTTTTATTTTTAATTTGTATTTTATGTTTATTTTGATTTTTTATTTATCTTTTTAAGTTCTAAATTATATTTATTTATTTTTTAATTCTTATATTATTTATTTTATATTTATATATATTTGATATTTTATAATTTATTGTTCAAATTTAATGACGATTTTTTCGAACTTTATCCATTGACGAACTTGAGCCGAACTTTATCCTCGTCGAGCTTGAACCTTGGGACTTAGAATGTAGATATTGGATGCATACCAATAGAACATACACCAGTTAGAGAGCAGTGCAACAACAGAGATGCTCTTAGACCATAACCAACTAAATTTCTTGGTTCCACAGAATGAGATAATTAACAAGATAATAACTGCCGATTCCTACAACTGGACTAGGCCTCGTGACCGATAATATTACTAAACTCGTCCCTTCCTCTACCATCTGTTTGGCCACAGATGGTAAACCTATGAGGATGACTCAACCAGCTCCACACAACTTCTTTTGGCTTGAAAGCTTGCTAAAGGCCACTCTCGGATCCATTATTGGTAACTACAAAGTTTCAAAGGAATTCTTCTTTTCTACAATGATAACTGCTGGGCAATTGTGAATTGCAGAGTAATCATGCAGTACTGTACAATATTTGCATATGTATTCGTTGCTAGTGGATAGTATGCCATTGGCTAATTATGCTGATGGTTTTAACCAGTGTTGCACGAAGACTTGTCTCCTATCAAAAAAAAAGCTTCTCGGAGGCTGGTAATCGTCTTGGAGACTGGTACTTGTTGGTACTCGTCTCAGAGACTTGCATTTTAGTGTTTTTTTAAAATAGATATTTTGTACTCTTGACCTTATAGGTATGATGAGATATCAAATATAAATATCAATATAATTACTTTTATCCTTTGTCAACATCTAATATTTTAATTTTAAAAAGGTAATACTATTTTTCTTAGGCTGTATGGTAGTGTTTACTCTAAAATTTACATATTCGTTGTTTTGCTGTCTCTGAGTACCCGTCTTCTATTCTTCTGAAAATGGTGTGCCCGTTCCAGTTTCCTCGCAGCAGTACTGGTACCTATACCAGTCTCCTGGTAACTATGGTTTTAACTTTTCCACGATGGACAGGAAATGTTTATAAATGGTCCAATCTTTTGCTGATATCTTCCTGGGGTAGTAATGCAGTAGGCACTCCATTAATTGCCATTGTCATTACTACTATGCAGTGACAACGAGCTTCTTTAATTGCCATATGGTCATAGTTATAATTCCATTTTAATTATAATACTGCAAGATCGTGTCTGAAATTAGAATTCCAACTGTTTCTATCTTTGCACGCTATATCAGCATTTCTCAAAATCACGTTCTGATTGGAGTATAAGTCTTGTTTACAATGACACATCAAAAGATAGCTCTAATCTGTTACCCCAAAGTTAATTGATATATAATTACATCTCAGAATTTTTGAAAAGTTGAGCTCAATCCCTCACAGAGCACAGAGCACAGAGATAAGGTTTTCTCATAGTATGAAAAATAAAATGCAAAGTGCAATCAATATCAACCAAACAATTGGCAAGTTACTAATCAAAACCACAAAACGCAAGGGCACTGTTCCTTGCAACTAATACCAGGTTTCTCAAGCTCGGAGTCTAGGGTTTTAACTCTTAAATCTTAAAGCCGCTGGTCAAACTTTGATTGTTTTATCCATAAATACAAATCCACGCCAAAAAAACAAACCAGGGTCAAGGGAAAGACGAGAGATTCGTTTGATTTTGTCGTGTCCTTAACTAAGAACTACCTTTCAACGCATTTGAGCAAGACTAGGGTTTCAAAATTAAAATCCCGGCCTAGATTTTCAACTCTTGATCACAGATAAAATATATTTCCCTAAAGACAAAAATGCCAGTAGATGATCTCAAACCTAAATTGAACTGCTATAAACTTCATCTTCCACGCGAGGGTTTCAAGAATATACTTACCAACTGATCCAGCTCGGCAGGAAACTTCTGGGATTTCAAAAGCTTCGCTTCCTTGTTAGAAAATCGAGTATCCTGATCCGCAGAAGTTCCCTGAAATTCATAACAGAAATGAGAGAAAAAAATTCCTCGAATAGAACAATAATAACACCCAAAATTTATTGGGTATGCTCCAAAAAACATGATTTTTTAAAATGTTCCTTAAAAAACGCTCTGCAACAATTCTAAACACGAGGGAACAAATAAAGGAAAAATTCATGAAAACATACCCTAAAAAAACCGCCCGACATCTTTGAAACTCTCAAAAGCTCCGATCTACCGCTCTACGAATATCTGTCGAGAAATTTTTACGCTCATAGAAAACGAGGGTTAGTTTTCAAGGGTTTTCGAAGCGAAAATATTTTGAGTGAACAACTGTTTTTGGACTGCGTATATATATTTAATCGGCTACTTCTTTTCAGAAAAATAGCCCTCGTTTTCCTTGTTTGTCATAAACAAACCTAGACTCTATGGAAGAAGAAAAAAATTGTTTTGGTTCTTTTATTTATGTCTATAGAATGAATTTATTTATTTGGTTGGCCGGTTCTTTTTTTTTTGCTTAGGAAAAAAACTAATCTTAAGAGTTTGGTTTATATTTAGAAAGGGGAGAGAGGATCAACTAAATGTAAGTATTGTAAGTTATGTGTCAATTTGGTGTATAAGATTTCTAGTTTTTACATTAATGATTTCAAATAAGTTATGAGTTGATTTGGAAAATGAAATTTTTAATTTTTAGATTATTGATTTTCGATAATTTATGTGGTTTTTTAGTTTCTAAGATTATCGATTTCATATAAGTTATCTGTTAATTTGGTGTATGAGGTTTCTTTTGAAGTGTAGAAGAGAATTTTGTTTATTTTACATATTGCTTAGATTTTGTACCGTGATTTTATTAAGATGTTTATATTATAAGTTCAATTTCAATAAAACTTTTTCAATCTAAGTTATATATTTGTAGTTGATTTCTCAAAGATCATAAAATCAAATGTAATTAAACGATTATGAACTTAGCGAATTTCAAAGTATAAAGTGGATTGCCTTTCTAGTGATAAGAATGCTCCAGGTGGTCCACCCCGGCTTTTCGCAAACCGAATTTCAATGGATCCTCCCAAGGCAATCCTATAATAGCGGGGGGGATGTATTATTAGATATGAGTATGGGGCATTGCGATTGCGGGATCCTATCCTCTGGAGGTCGGTTCCGCAACTTAGCTAAAGCTCAAGCCTTGCTGGAAGGAGTGAAACTAGCAGTGTCATTAGGTTGTGAGTGTCTCTTCATCGAAGGAGATTCTCAAGTTATCCTTCATTTTATCCCAGTAAAGGGAGTTTGGAGAACTAAACTTTAAACTTTTTATCAACAATATCTTGTTTTGGTTGGCTAAAATAAATAATTGGCAAGCCTCTCGTGTTTTTAGGGAGGCTAACAAGGTGGCCAATTATTTGGCCAATGTTGGTACTATTTTGAGGGACTGAGGCAATTATATCCCCGCATGTTAAAGATTGGGAGGGACTTTAAGCCATCATTATTGGTTATGGTTGGTTTGGCATCGATTAAATGCTCGTTGGTATTAGCATGTGTGGGTTGGCTTTAAGTTGTTTCCTCCACTTTCATTCCTTATTTTCGATGTTTGTTTCTTGTTGGGTTTGTTTTTATGGCAGTGCCTCCATTGCCACAAGTATTTTTGTGTGGTGAAAAACAAGAAATGGCCTTTTATAATGCAACTACGCGGTCCCATCTGCGAAAGGTCTTTAGGATTGGCTTTAGCCCTGTTTGCAAAGCTATTGAAAGAATTTTGGGGATGTTTACCTCCTCGGCTCCAAGAGAGCCAAGGTCAGTTCCGAAATAACTTTTATTTTTTATCTACTTTGCTCTTTGTGAATCAAAATATGGCGAAAACTTTAGCGATTGCACATTTTTTCATCTTGCCTTCTCACGGGGTGGGTCTGGATGACAAGGTGGTGAACTGTAACTCGACTACTTTGTTTATGTTTGAGGGATCTGCTACGCAAGGCGGGTTGGGTTGAGAAAAGTCAAATGGAGCAATTGTCGGAATGGAACCTTTCTTTCACTCGATTCGCACATGTTGTTTTTTTATTTTTGTGAATCTTTGAACCCTAGGTCGTGTCATCTCCCTCCTTTAGACCTATCGGAGATCACCGCCCCACTCGGTCCTAAGTCTGCTTTCCAAGTTTTTGCTTTAAGGGCTAAATCGGGTCCGACTCTACTCTCTTACTTAAAATGGCCATTGTTAGTGGCGGGCGTTGCATAATGGCAACCCGAAGGAGCTCGACGGGTCCTACGTCCTCTTCTGCAAGTGTCAAAGTGGAGGTCATCGAAATCTTGAATGACGATTAGTTGGTTTGGCACATGGTTTGTTGTAGTGATTTTTGGTTGAGTTTTTTCATTTTACTCTCCTTTTTGTAACTTGATTGTTCCATTTGGTGCATTATTGTTATATCCTTCTATGTTTGTAAGGGTGGGGCGCCATCAACCCTCCAATTCATAAAGCACCAGATTCAAAATCGTTTAAATTCAAAAACAAAAAAATAAAAAAGATTGCTTTATTCCTATCACTATAAAGGGGAAGTTATGCATGAAACAATGATGGTTACTTGAGGACAAGGTTAGTAGTGTAACATTGGTGGTTACACATGTGAAATTGGTGGTCAAATTGAGTTGTAAATCATCACTCTTACCCGAATGTGGTAACACATCATTGTAGACACTAAATCACGCACTTGGGTACATTTCTAGGTCCTAATCACATATTAATATTCATATGATTCCTAAGCGATAAAACTAGCAATTAACAATTGTCCTTGGTATTTTTGTCTTTGTTCATGTCTTCTTCTTGGCCTAAGTACATCCTACTGACCTCGATGCTTTATTGTTTCATCTTTTATCACTCTGGACACCATCACCCAGGCGTCCCTATCCTTCCGGGCGCCCCCGACCTCTTTATATCTTGCTCACCCCTTTTAGACATCTTTTATATTTTGGGCATCTTGTTTTCTTATGGGTCAACCTTTTAGTTGTTAATTACAAAATTCAAACAAGGGAATCATATAAATATAAATCTATGTGATCATAATAAAGGACCAAGCTCTAAACATCTATTATTATCACCTAAGGTTACATCCAAAGGCATTTCAAGAGCATCAAAGCATCCATTAAGCTTCATTTAAGGGACAGGGGACTGTTGTTTTGCATACACGTATAGGAGGGGAAATTCATTTTTCCATCCACACATCTATTTATATTGGTACATCTAGCTATTGTTCGTTATTCGGTGCATTTTGCACAAGAGCCTCCTAGGGCATGATTCTTACACACACATGAGAACTACATGGAGTCTAAAATGTAGTGCAGTGCCCTGATCATAAGTTCACTCAGTTGGGTAATCGCCAGGTCAGTTGACTCCCATTTACATATTTTTCTTTATAGCATTTAAAGGGTTTTGGATTTTACGGAGGTCTTTTGTTTTGCGGGTTACATGTGAACTCGGTAATCTTCCAAATGATATACAAGCGATCAATAGTGAGTATCGGCCGAACATCTTGCGACACCAAAAAAATCAGTTTTTGAGGTTTTTCACAATCCGCGGGCACCTAGAACTAGTCTCCAGTGCCTAGGTGCCCCTGACCCTATCCAGACGCCTTAGTCTCGACATTTCCGACAGTTCCTGTAATTTTCTCGGGTTCGGTTGTGACAATCAAATTTTTGATTTTATTAGTCTTCCACTTCGACGCAACTCGGATTAATTATGAAATCAGCTAAGTACCTTATCCCATCTCTTGCACTTAGTGTGTTAATTTCTATTTGTGTATTGCTCATGTCGAGTTGTACTTCATTACATATCATTTCATTGTGACTCTACAATATCTAGTGTTTAATAATAATTTCATATTTTATCAAATCATTTGGTGAACCCATCATTCAAATCGTCCTTCTTATGCCCATCACTGTAGTGGTCGGTTTGGATCTTTTGAGCATCTAGAGCTTCCTCCATCTACCCGTAGGGTTTCTAAATCAATGGTTGAATTTGATAACCCCCTCACTAATTCTCAAAATGTTGCCTTTCAAAAGCAATGAAGCATATGACAGTGAGCAATCATATGACGAGGATACCAACGTTGATCAAGAGCAATTAGACAAGCTTACCAATTCTTGTCAAGCTTTGCATGAAATCTTGTTCATCTTCCGCACATTCTTCATGCTTTGATTATTGCTAAAAACTCTCGAGATGCTTCTTCGGCACCCCTTGTCGATTATTCCTCGGTTGTCATGGCCTCCACTCAACCTCTTCATGTTCCTACTACCATTCCTACTACTACTACTCTCATCATTCAACCCAATACATGTACCGCACAACTTGGATCTTCTTCCAATACCCCTTATTTAACTTCCTTATATCAAGATTTGTAGATTCAAATTCACCAACTTCAATTGGCTACCTCTCATGCATCTCCATCTTTGGATTCCACTCTACTTCTTCACACTCCTTTTACACCCGCCATTTCCACCTATCTGCTTCCTCTAAATTTTTTCACTCTCAAGTTGCTTACCTTTAAAGGCCATGGTGACCCTTAAGAGAATCTATGAGCATTTCATGTGGCATGTTTAGATTATGCAAATGATCATACTTTACTCGCAAATCTCTTTCCTCAAAGTCTTTAAGATTATGCAATGCGTTGGTTCTATGATCTACCTGTCCACTTGATAACATCTTTCACACATTTAGCCGATGATTTTAACACTCACTTCTCTATCAATATCAGATTTAAGATATTTTATGTTCAACTAGCACAAATTAAACAAGGATCTAACAAGCATCTAATAGACTATGTCTTACTTGTAGTCATTTTTACACCCACCAAGAACAAGGGAACATCCCGCATGCCGACCTATCACCCAATGGGCGTTGGCGCTCACCACCATGCCTAACAAACCTCAAACTCCACCATGCCTAACTAACCTAACTCAACCATGCCTACATGACCTTGACTCAAACATGCCTAATTCACCTAGTTTCCATCACATACACAATAACAATGGAAATTAAAACACCAATACATCATCCATAATATCAATATCATCATCTATAACAATGAAAGTCTATGTATCAATACAAATGTACACCAATAAAAATACATACAAGTATCTCAAATCTTTCGATACATCCTCACCATCTTTGGCACGCAGGCCGATATAAGATCAAAATCTCAAAACTCTCATGTACATCCTCACTATCATTGGCACGTAGGATGGTATATACCAAAAAGACGACTAACCAATCATATCAGGTGACTAGTTATCACTCCATCTGATATCCATGCATGTCTCATATGTCTCCTCCTCACCTCCACGGCTGACGACTCCGCCAACATCTCTCCACCTAACATGGGTCTCGGTCTAATCTCCGCCTAGCCCACAACTAGGTCTGCCTCTGTGAACTCATCACCTCACCTTGACCCTATTTTTGGGCTCGTCAGCCCCTTGTGCTCTCTAAACTATGAGTGTGGGATCTAGTCCTCTCACTCGCTACCTGTTATGTTATGTACTCAGCATAGGAGGGGACATATATTCCTACGGTCTTCAAATGATCCTGGTAATATCATGCCTCATTTAGAGCATCCCTGAACCTTGCCATCGACATCGTTTGAGGTGGTATCATGGGTCTCACATCAACCTGTGAGCTCTGTCCTACTAGGGCTAGCCTCGGACCTTGTACCTCTGTTGTCTTTCCTCCTCCATGTACCTTGGGACCCTATCCTCCACAAACTTTACTGTAGTATGGGACCATGTCCACGAGCCTATAGCGGTGGTGCATTGTAACTTGGGCTGTAGGGCCACAACTTGAGCCTTTGCAATGGCCAACCGCCCTACAAACTCGTTACCTTCACTGTAAGGCGGAAACTCCGTCCCCATCTCCACTCCACCATGTGTGGCGCCATCCTCGTCAACCTAGGCTCAGTAGTGCTAATGCCTAAGCTCGTAAAATGACAACATGTGCCTCTAACCGTGAGTTGCCCCTGTAAAAGCGTAATTTGTGTACGAAGGGTGGCCACCTAACCCTCGTAAGGTATCCTCTCTGTATTGTGATTGTGGTTAAGTCTGGCCGCCCGGCCTCGGAGGTGTCACTCAAATATCCTGCCCACCACTACCTATATCTATTGGTGACCCCAACATCATCGATCTGCATGTCCACCGCCTACTCTTGCCTTGTAGGCATACTCGGTCATGATGGAGACATATGTTTCTCCATGTCATCTCTCATATACTGAGGGAAGGGTGATGACACGTCTTGTGGCAACCCAAACTATCATCTCGACCTTGTTTACGGTATCATCTCGTGCTCGCCAAACATGGCGCTCTGTATCCACCGAGCAATCAGTAACTCCTCTAACTCCTCCGCCATGTCCCTGTATGAGGGATAACCAACATATGGCCTCCAAACAATATCCACACCAGATAATCCCTCCAAAAATCGCTATAATATGAAACATCATGTGTGGCCTAGCCACCTGTCTTTGCCCATAACTACCCTATGTTGCCCACCAACTGGTACCCACCGTCTATAGCCGACTCTGACCAAGCCACCCCCAAACCAATCAAGTCGGGGCAAACCAACTGGACGTACACATACGATGTGCTCATATGCCCAACAATGTAGAAGAAAAGTGCAACACAAACTAAACCACCACAATCTCCCATAGGCCCACAACTCCTATACAACTGCACCAGAATGTCAGTGCCCATGCAAAACAAATCCACTCCTCCACCATATCTTGGAGCACTCCCATCAAGGCTCACAGGAATCTACCACCCTTGGCATCTGGTAAGGTGAAACAACATACCACCTCCATCATCAAAACAACCAACCTCGTCTCCTAAGGATGGGCTGCATACATCTCTCCGTAGCTAAGGCTCGCGTTATGGTACCTCATCTTGCCCATCACCTCCCCAAACACAACCACTATAGGCTCTATGGAGGCCTTTGAAGAAATAGAATACACTCGCTCACCCACAATCGGTAGCCACAAGATCATGTATACATCCTCTCACCCGTTGGTAAATGAAAAGTGTTGGTCATTGAATCCCATCTATCGATGAGTGTGACCATCAAACTAGGATCTCGAGCTACACGCCTATAGCATCGGATCCCAATCAATCCAACATCAGTCATATGCTCCCACTCCTCTGCAGTCACACTCGACCGCATATCTACCAACAACGGTGGTACTCTGTCTCGCATACATAGTTGGTCCCTAGCATGCATCCAACAAAACACAACATTGTTAAGACCTCACTACCTCCAATTACGTCTTAACCCCAACAACATACCCAATCACACCAATCTTGCTTACCCCATTTACCTAATTCACATACCAACCTCCTACCCTTAACACTCATGACTCATTACCTTCACATTATTTCACCTACTCACCTATCCCATCTAGCCGAGATCATATTTTACCCTTACCCCTCTATAACCAGTCATTACTTGCCCCTTCTTGACCCCTTTTCCTTTCATACATAACACTTCTTACCCTTGTCCCTCTTTCACCCTAACTAAAGGTGTTAGTCTCCTATATCGTCACCGATTCTCCTTGACCGACATCGGTTCCGATTAACCGATGTCGGTCACCTTAGTCTTGACCGATGTTGGCTACAATGACCGACGCGACCAAACCTTAGTCTCGTCGCTCGCGACCCCCAAAAATGAAACCCCTCCTCTATTTCTTAAAAATTGACAAAAACAACCTACAACCCTACTTAATCCCAAACACTTACACCCCACATTTATTTCTCCCCCTACTTAGCCTATATTTGACCTCATCCCCCGAATTTCATCTATTTTTCACCCACATTTCAAAATTAACATTCCCGCCCAAAATTTCTTCATTGTAAAACACAATTGAGAAAATAACAAGCTAGAAAATGCCTCCTACCTCATCTTAATGGCGTCTACGTGGTGGCACATCTAGCCGCATGTCGATGGTCCACCCGACCCCTCTCCTACCTCTGTCATACCAAAATCTACCTCGAACCTCTCCACCAATCACATGTCTCCAACTACTCTAGTGGACCCGTCTACTGGCTCCTCTCACCACTTAGTCACCTCCACCTCGATGCAGTGCAAATACCTTATCTTTTTCCTCCTCAAAAATGTACAAATCACTCAACTCTGTCATTTTCTCAAAGTCAACAACAACAATGATTTCGTAAAATACAGTAATTTCAACTTTATAACCCTAACCCGACATGATCGATGTCGGTTATACCAAACCGATGTCAATTGCCTTATAAGTGGCATCGATCATCTGCTAGTACCATTTCCTCCATGTTTTTCCTATTTTGACCTAACCTCATTACTATCCCATAACTTTTGGCATTACCAACACTTCATAGACCCTACCCACAAGCCTCAACTACCCATATAATTCCTTAATTGCATTTAGGGATTTGTTATTTTACCTATACCTTGGCCTTACCCATGCCATGACCTATTTACCTGGACCTGACCTACTTTTTGTGACCATTGAACTTGTGTACTCATTATACCTTGCGATGTTGTTACCTATGTTGTTTTAGCCTAACAACCATACCTTGCCTATTGTCATGTTGTTTATCCCGACCAAACTCGTGGTGTACCGGATCATACCTAAACGTTCCTACACCTAACCTACGTTGTGTTTTCGGACCATATCCTATACCCTGGATACTTGAATCACTTCAACCTTGTTTGGATAAACCTATCGACCTTGGACGATGTAGAGTTTGCAAGCTCTTCAACCTGGTACCATGTTGCATTCTATACGTGTGTGTGCATTCGATTGCCATTACCCATTACCCAATTTGACCCTGGCCCATTACCTATTACCCAATTTGACCATTACCCTTTACCCAAAGTACCCATACCCTTCCCCACCTACCTTAACTTACACCAACTACACATTTATCAAACCACTCACCGACTCCGTATAACACCTCATCAGTTCCTAGTTTGAGGGGGATCACCTTCACCCACACTTGGGGTAACTCCACTCCCACCCATACATGGGGCAATCACTTCTGTTTTTGTCAGTGTCGCTTATCAATACAAGCTACGCGATAAAAAGGGGCAAAATGTAGACACCAAATTAGGTCATACTACCCTTATAACCCCGTTAATTAAATTAACCATACCTTACCTATTCATATCCCATAGTGCACATGATTAATTGAATTAATTACCTTAATTAATTTAATTAACATCCTCACTTGACCACCTCACCTAGCCACCTCACTCCATGACCCACTCAAACCCCATTAATGACCTAAGACCAAGTCTAAGCCTATCCTAACCAACTAGGACTTAGTCTAAACCTAGACTTAACTCTTATTAACAAACCTAAGAGGAATCTTACTCATCCTTCCGTGATCTATCACTCAAGACTCGATGAAGATTGAAGACCACACCAAAATAACAACAATCGGGCTATTTTTGGCCAACCTAGATATTCCCGCCTTAACTAACGCCGGTTATACCTCAACCAACGTCGGTCCCCTAACCATCGTCGGTTAGGTTAAATACATTCCCAAAAGCCTTTTTTGAGGTTGGTCATTCGATTCAAGATCTCGTATGAACATAGACTTGAGCACTCAAATTTCTGAAGCACTTAGGCAAAGGAAAGCACTCGGGAGCACTACTAATAACCATCGACATCCATCACCTTCTTCGTGATCACAAATTCACACAGAGAAGCATGAAGGCTCGAATTTCCACAACACGTACACGACGTCCCTTCTATTTGAATCTCTTGTCATCATTGTTTTCATCACCTGCACTCTCTAGATCCATTCTTCAGTAAGTACCTAACATCTCTTTAATTATCGTTATTTTCTTTTAGTAAGATCATCATTCCTCTCGTAATTTATTTTTCTGTACATCCGTACACCTCCTTCCTCCCACCAACCTATCACCTTACCATATCTATCCCTTTCACCTATCTTCACCCTCTCCTAGTTATCCTTGAGTCACTAAGGCCATTTTACGACCTCACCTCCACCATTTCCAGCCTCTCGAGAAATCACAGAGCTTGGAAACCAGTTTCTAAGAGCCTTTTACTAACTACCCCACCGACGCCGGTTACCCAACCGATGTCGGTCATCTGCCAAACCGGCATCGGTCACACAACCAATGTCAAGATAGCGGGCTAGATCTACTCAATGATGCAAATGTGTGGAGTGTAATAGAATAAACTTCCCCTCCTATGCTATGTATGCGAAGTGATGCAACCCTTGTCCCTTGAATGATTTACTAGATGAATACATTTGATGTGCTCTTTGTGCCTTTGAATGTAAGTTTAGGTGATAATAGTAATGTTTAATGCTTGGTCCCTAATTTTTGAGAAGTATATATATGATTTCCTTGTTTGAATTTTGTAATTGAGAAGTGGAAGGCTAACCCATAAGTGAAAAATATGCCCAAAAGATAAAAGAGACCCAAAAGAGTGAGAAAAGGTGAGAGAGGGTCAGGAGCGCCCAACAGGGGACATAAGCATTTGGGCGTCGGTGTCCTAATTAGGTGCCAATGTCTAAGGTCATAAAAGATAAATTAGTCAATTTTCGTCAAGGTTGTAGGGTGTGTAATACCAAAGAGAAAGCAAGAGACAAAGAAAAGAGGCCAAAGATAGTTGTTAACCACTAGTTTTCTTGCTTAGGAATCATGTATACACTAGTATGCTTTAGGACCTAGAAATGTACCAAAGTGTGTGATTTTGTGTCTACATTTTCCATTACTTTATGTTGTTGAGTGAATAATCAATAACTTAAAGTAGATAGAAGATGCATAACTTGTGATCATGTAGAGTAAAGTGTAACCAATACCATGTCGAGTGGACAAGTGAAACGTGAAGTGATCGCAAAGTTAAGCGTGGAGACTAGGAAAGGGAATTGGACCCTAGGGGTGAAGCATATGTGTTGTAGCATGTTGATGTAACTTATGTGAGCTACTTCTTGTTGCATATAAGGACGAACTTGCAAAAGAAGGGCGAGAGAATAAAAGATGGAAATTTGTCTTATTACTTTGGAGATTGTTGTATTGAATGTTGAAGGTGAGGTTTTTGGGTGATCTCACGCCAAGAGCGAGTTTTTCGAGCAATCTCACGCCAAGAGTGAGTTTTTAGGTGATCTCACACCAAGAGCAAGTTTTTGGGCTATCTCATGCTAAAAGTGAGTGTTGGGGAGAGAGGTTTAGTTTTACTCTCCTTCCATGACTCTACCCCCATAAGCACCACTGTAGATGGTACATCTCGATTTGTTTTGTTTGTCCCAAGTTTTTTCAATTAGTTCATAATTATTCTGATTGTAGGAGATAGAATGCATTTTGTGACTGGAGGCCAATGCTTGCTATATGAGAAATTGTAATGAAATTACTAGTACAAATATTATTATTAGCAACAATAGAACACCAAATAACACAAGATTACAGATAAATGATCTCAATATGCAAGTAGAATAGCTTAGCCACTTCGAGGGGGCAACCACCAAACCATATAATAAGACTCAAATGCTCAATATGATAATCGTCCACTACCTATAACCCCTATTTATATTATTCCTATGATATGGCCATCAACAAGGCCGGCTCTACTAATGATAATAGATCATATATGAAAGAGATACATCATGATAAGAAGTTATGATAGCCATAATTCTCGCTATATCCATCCAATGTAAGATATAGAATTAAGGGCGTAACATGCCCCAACATTGTCCCCAATGTTGGGAAGCCTGATCTTCTGCTTGAATGCTTCATCTTCCCATGATGCATCCTCAATATTCATATTCTTCCACTTGATCAGGTACTCGGTAATGTCTCTGGTCCTCAGTCTTTTGGTGCATGTCTAAAGAATGACTTTAGGTTCCAATATGATCCTTCCTTCCTCGTCTAGTTCTAGAAGCACTGAATAGGTGGAAATGTGCCGCCCAATAACTTTCTTTAAGCAAGAAACATGGAAGACTAGATGTATTCTACTTCCTGGAGGGAGCTCTAGCTTATATGCCACACTACTAATTTTATGTAAAACTCGGTAAGGACCATAGTATTTAGGAGCAAGCTTATTATCCTTCTTCTGTTGTTTTAAGGATAACTGCTTATATGGTTATAACCTTAAAAAAAAGTCACCCTCTTCAAAGTGTTGCTCACTCCGATGTTGATTAACCTGTTACTTCATGCGGTTTTGTGACCTTGCCAAATTTTCTCTAAGACTAGAGAGTACCTCATGTTGGTGTTGAATGTGATCTTTGACTACTCTCCCCTTCGATTTGACCTTGAAGCTAGATACTAGTGATGAGGATGGTACCCATAAAGTGCTAGAAATGGAGACATTATGGAGGAGGAGGTATGGAAGGGGGATAAATTGTGGTACAAAGATAGGTTATAACTATGCAAGAACTCTACACTTAAACACCATGTTCTTTCGTAGCTACATTCTTCTCCAATAGGTGGCCATGTTGGGTTCCTAAAACATATCATAGAGTTAAGAAGGGTTTCTTTTTTCGGGAGGGGTTGAAAGGAGATGTTCAAAATTTTGTGGCGAATGTTTCGCTTGCACCCATTGGAAACCATTGCACCCAACGTTCTTGTTTATCTCAAAGTAAAACATCGAAGTTATCCTCTAAACATTTATTTACCACCTCGGTTTGCCCATCGGATTGGGATGATAAGAGGAACTCACGGGCTAGTTGGGTACCAAGACAAGAGAACAAATCACCCAAAAGTTACTTGTAAATATTGGATCATGATCACTTACTATAATTTTTGGCGTGCCATGGAGCTTTTGAATTGTATCCATAAAAGAGATGGCAACTATACTCATTGTGAAAGGATGAGCCATGAAAAAAAATGAGAATATTTAGTAAGTTTGTCTACCATAACCATGATGACACTTTTCCCTTCTGATTTAGGTAATCCCGTGATGAAATCCATTGATACCTCTTCCCACCTCTCACTAGGAATAGATAGAGATTGGAGAAGACTAGGTGTCTTAATAGTCTCACCCTTATTCTGTTAAAGTAAACGAAACATTCTCGCCACAAAATTTTGAACATCTCCTTTCAACCCCCCCAAAAGAAACCCTTCTTAATCTATGATATGTTTTTAGGAACCCAACATGGCCACCTATTGGAGAAGAATGTAGCTCGAAAGAACATGGTGTTTAAGTGTAGAGTTCTTGCATAAATATAACCTATCTTTGTCTGCAATTTGTCTCCCTTCCATATAAGTTGATCTCATATGGATGGATCTCGCTTGGAGATTTTGAATGAGAGTATGTGTTGTTGCATCTTTCTTTCATTCTTCATGTGCTTGATCTACCCAGTCTGCATTTAGTATAGAGATGGCACATAACAATGCTTATGCAGACTCATCCCTCCTAGATAGAGCATCAACAACCAAATTTTCCTTTCCTTTCTTATAAACAATCTCAAAGTCATATCCCAACATCTTAGTGACCCGTTTTTGTTGTTCTTCTGAAGATATACATTGTACTAAGAAATATTTTAAACTATCATGATAATTTTTACCTTAAAATGTCTACCCATCAAGTATGGTCTCCATTGTTTGACTGCATGTAGTATTGCCATCATTTCCTTCTCATAGGTGGGCTTCAACAAATTCTTTCCTTTTAGCTATCGACTCTCAAAAGCAATGGGGTGTCCTTCTTGCATTAGTACTGCTCTGATTCCATTTCCTGAAGCATCGCACTCAACTATGAAAGTTTTGGAGAAATTTGGGGTTGTTAATACTGGAGTGGTGCACATAGCCACCTTCAATTTTTTAAATGCCCCAGATGCTTCCTCATTCCACTGAAAGGAGTCCTTCAATAATTATGTAGTGGTGCTACTATACTACTATAGTTTTTTATAAATATGTGATAATACCCTGTGAGACCTAAGAAACCTCATAATTGCTTGAGGGTTCTTGGGATTTCCCATTCCACCATGTCCTGGATCTTGTGAGGGTTCACCTTAACACCTTCATGAGAAATAATATGGCCCAAGTATTCCACTTCCTGTACCCCAAAAGAACACTTCAAGGTTTGGCATAAAGTTGATGTTTCTCTAAGAGCTATAAGTGTTTCTCCCATGATTTGTTGTAGATGAGTATATTATCAAAAAATACTAAGACAAAATTTCTTAGGAATTATCTAAATACTTAATTCATCAAACTCTGGATTGTGGAGAGAGAATTGGTAAGACCAAATGACATCACTAGGAATTCATAATGGCCTTGATGAGTTCTAAAAGTTGTCTTATGAATATCTTCTTTCTTTACTCTAATTTGGTGATACCCAAAACACATATCTAGTTTTGTAAAATAAATGGCACCATGCAAATCCCCTAATAAATCATCAATGACAGAAATAGGAAACTTATCTTTGATAGTGAACTTGTTGAGCTCTCTGTAATCTGGACACATTCACCATCTTCCATCCTTGCGACACACCATCACCACTGGAGTAGAATAGGCACTCTAACTGTGATGAATAATACCCATTTCCAACATTTCCTCCACCATATTCTCGATCTCACTCTTTTACATATATGGATATCTATAAGGCCTCGATCTTAGGGGTTGGCTTCCTGAAATTAACTGAATGACATGATCATGTTCTCATTCAAGAGACAATCCTCTTGGTTCCTTGAAGACAACTGCATGTTGATTAATAACCTTCTGAAGATCAGAATGTAATACCTTCATTTGTGGTTGGACTTCCATAGAGAACAATCATGTTAAAAAACCTTTAGACCCCTTTTTAAGAATCTTCTGCATTTGGTGAGAACTCACCACTTGAGGATCTTTAGCTTGTAGACTTCAAGTTCAATTTTTTTACCATCGAATGAAAGCACATGAACAATTCTTGGAAATTTATCTCTATGGTGCCCAAAGTTGTGAGCCATTGAACACCTAAGACAATATCATCTCCGCCCATGGGAATAAAAAACATCATAGATTCCAATGTGTAGTCACCCATCATGAGTTTGACTTTATGGAATTTACCTAAACATTGGATTGTGCCACCATCTGCAATCATTACTTGAAATTCAGGTGTTGGGTAGATGAAACAATTTAGTCTTGCTGCTAGCTTATGATTGATGAAATTATGTGTGCTCCCTGAATCAATCAATATTGTTACCTTATGCTTCTTAAGATAACCCATGACCTGAAGGGTTTGTGGAGTACTAATACCTGATAGAGCATGACATGAAATAGTGGGGGGATCTCCAGATTCTTCCTCTATTTTTTCCACTTCCTCTGCTAAATCTTCCTCATATTCTTCCTCATCACCAGGCCCTTAAATGTAGAATAATTTTTTCTTAGAACATTTATGATTTGGTCCATATTTGCTATCACAGTTAAAGCATAACCCTTTGGATATTTTTTCTTCAATTTTTTGAGGCATCAACCAAATCGGCCGAGGTACGAAGGAGGCAAGGTGTTACGATCTTTTATGCTAGAGAAGGATTGCCTTCTACTAGAAATAATTTTTTCCTTTACTTGACGTGCCATGATAATAAAATCAAAAACCTTGAGTGGGTTAAACATGCATACCTCATGCTCAATGTGGTCCTTAATACCCCCAAGAAATAGGTCATTCAAATACTCTTTTGTAATATCCTCCACAAGCAAGGAGAGATTTTGGAATTGATGGACATACTCCTTAATTGAACCAGTTTGGCGTAACTTTGCTAATTGGCTAAAGTAATTATCAGAAACACTAGAACGATAGTGTAATTGAAGCTCTTCAGTGAAAACTATCCAGGTGACATTTAGGCCATTCTTCTGCCTTTGAGCACATAACCAATGATACCTAACAAATTGATCAGGTTCTAGGTATAAGGATGCCACGGTTACCTTTTGTCTTCTTTAGGATCTAATGAAGATCAAAGAAATTTTCCATTTGGGTAGTCCATTGAGTGGATCCTTTCCATCAAATTTACGCATTTCCAAATTTGGAATCATGCCTCTCTATTGGTGAGTAGATTCACCTGAATGAGTAAAGGATCCTCCATGATTGGAGTAATTTGGATATGTGTGACCATTACTAGAGGAACCCACATGACTAGAATTGGGAGTTGTATTTGAAATAACACGTAAAAAATCTTGTTGTATTGCATAAAAATCCTTCTGAAGCTCACTCCTAAGGCTAGCTTTTAGTTGAAAAAGGTCAACATTAAGGTCATCCTTACTCACCATATTGTTTACCCTTTCTTGAAGTTGAATGACCACCTCAGATACTCCCAAACCAACAAACTCTTAGTCTATATCTTCCTTATTTGGGGTCATCCCTGGAGTTTCTTGTCCTTTTCCTTGGCCTCGAGTAGATCTACCACCCATGACGTAGGGTCCGGGGACTCGAGGTAGACTTAATAGGGCATAATTTTAGGGTTTAGGGTTTCCAATTTTTTTGCCGAATATAGGAATTCATAAAAAGAAACCCTAGCTATTTTTTGGAAAGGTTTCTGAAAATATAAGAAACTTGAAATTTTTCCAAAAATTGTGCCCTAGGGAGCCAAATTATGGAAAAATATAGAACCGCAATAACTTTTGTAAAACAAGTCAAAAATGCTTGAAATTTGGAGAGAAGCTTACTTGACTGATTTCACCACACCACAAAAACAATTGTAGAAAAATTCGCTACCAATTTTGAGATATAGCTAAACCTTCACAATTAGGGTTTGATGTCGTCTTGGCCGAGATCGCTCAAACCACTTGTAATGAAATTAATAGTACATATCTGATTATTAGCAAAAATAGAACACCAAATAACACAAGATTGTAGATAATTGATCTCAATATGCAAGTAGAAAAACTTAGCCACTTCGAGGGGGAAGCCTCCACACCATATAATTAGACTCAAATGCCCAATATGATGATCATCCACTACCTATAACCTCTATTTATACTATTCCTATGATATATGGCCATCAACAAGGCTGACCTACTAATGATAATAGATCATATATGAAATAGATACATCATGATAAGAAGTTATGATAGCCACAACTCGGCTATATCCATCCAATGTAAGATATATAATTAAGAGCGTAACATAAATGCTCAGTAAAATGTTAAAGACTGTCTAATATGAGAAAATGATTTTTATACCCCAGGACATTAGCACCCAGGGGAGGACACAAGTTCCGAGATCTTTGCTTGTCAATACTAGGAGATAATGTTCACTTTGTGTGTGAGGTCTAAGTCTATTTTTGGACTATTATGTGACTATATTTCTATGTTGATTTTGTATTGTATTGATATGTACTATTGTAGGGGTGATTTATTCACCCAATAGATTCCCCACTCATTTGGGGTACATGCGACGATAATAGAGAATGTGGCCCAAAGGAGAGGACCAGAGACCAATATGCATATCTGATAAAGGATACTTGTAGGGGGTAGGGATATGTACATGGTAGAAACCAAGGCACATACAAACAATGTAGGCTAGTAACAAGTGTTAGTATAAAAGTTAGCATGCAATAGAAGACAATGTAACAAGCAAGTAGTAAGACAATATGGACCATGAAAAGTGGGTTTCAAACATGGGACATTGCTCATAATGTCACAAGACAATCAGGGCAAAGTGACCAAAAGCATACAATGATCACACAAGACATAGGGCATACCTACAAACAATAACAAGTAATAAAAGCAATGGAAAACAAATAGTGAAAGATAGCCATGGTTGTATATATCTTGCAAGGAAAATGCTACACATGAAGCACTGTTAACATGTTAGAAAGATAAAGAGTATGTCATAGCATGTATATATCGAGTAAGAAGATGTAGACACCCTAATTTCACATCTGTCCTAAATCAATTAATTTCCTTCCTCATTTCCCACAAAAATACACTTCGAATTAATCAAATATAATTTGATTAATTATCCATTTCAAAATCCAAAAATAACCCAATCCTCACCACATGTCATTATTCTCCATGTTTTTCTCTTTTGTTGAATTAAAAATTCAAATTCAAATCCTCACCCAATCTTCATGGTCCCTGCTCACCTAAAATCCTCCACTTATGAATTAAAAATCCAAAATCAAATCCTCACCCATCCTTCGTGGTCCCCACTCACCTAATCTTGCCCATATTTTCAAACCACGATTACTTAAATTACTCTAAGTTAATCACTCTCCCAGGCTATAAATACAACCTTACCCCTCCCCTCTAAACACACGAGAATAAGCTTGAATGCCCTATCTAAGTTCTTGCATCCTTTGAGCAAAGAACATCCTTCTACCTCGTCCTAATGCCCAAATAGCCTCATTCTGAAGCACCCCAAGTCCATAATCATTTTTCCCATCTGGTGCAAAGTAAGAGGATCGTTGTTGCAGAAGGCCTTGCTCTATCTTGAAGAAAAGCACCTACATATCACACAATCAGGGCTCAATCCAAGTTTCCTAGCCCATTCCGAGGTTTGTTACGAAACGCGAAGGAGGAGGTATGATTATTGGTATTTTACTTCCTTGTTAGTAGTGCATTTTTCCTAGCTTACATTCTAGCATGCCCGATTACTTTCGATATGTTACCATTAATTTCCCAATTAGTGGTTTTATCTGTTCTTTGTTTATTATTGTTCGTTATTATTTCCTTTTTTTCCTTATGGCCTTCTTTGGTTAACCTTCATGTTGTGGGTAGTGTTTTTGTTGTGCGGTGTCTTGTGGTGCATCTACAGGTTGTAGTAATAATGACATCACGTCGCTCGTCATATCTTTGATCTCCTCGGTGCTCGGTGATTAGAAGAAAGGACATCCATCACCTAATCCAGATACTTATGGATCACGACAGAAATATTCAATCCTAATGTCGTCACAGAGGTTACATTTCCAATAGTTTCCCAGTTCTGGATACTTGTGGATCATAGAAGTATTCATCATCTTACGGTGTCTGCCCAGGTTACTTTCAACTTGGTCTCTAATTTTTGGTTTTACAAAGCAAATTTGTCATCATTTTAAAAATATGTTGAGCTCTATGGTCATGGGAAATTTGTCTCGAAAATTGGATCTTCGTGTCACAACAGATCACTCTAAAATTCTCAAAATAACAAAAAAATTATTTTAATATTTTCTTTGTTCAGTTTGATTTAATACCCAGATCTTTCAACTTGGTTTAGTATTATTTTTAGTGTCATGAAAATTTAGTGTTATTTTCCTTTTGTGGTTTGCATTAATTTGGTGGTCTATTATTTTCTGATCTTTTTTGTCTAACACCTGCAAAAAAAAAAAAGTATTAAATACATCAACATAATTAAAAATAAAATAAAATAACCTAACTCTACCTTAAGCCTACAGTTCCCAAGCCCTTCCACTCCCTGATCCCCAACTCCTCTAGGCCACTCGGCCATAACCCGATCCCTCATCCACTCACCTCTCACATCCCAAGCCCGATCCCCACAAATCCCTATGTCCACCACCCATATTCCTTCCCCCTTCCACCCAACTCTTCCATGACTCCCTCGCCCACGACTCCCTTCTCCACTCCGCGAGCTTCATCCCCCTATTCCCTCCCCTTATTTCCCCGTCCACCCACTCTATTTCCTACCACCCGACCCAACTTTCATCCTCTTCCCATCCACCTCACCTTCCCAGGACCACCCACCCATCTTCCTTCCATCTTCCACCCCACTCTCCCCCATGCTTCGTCCTTCCTCCCACGTCAACTCTACCAGCTCTTCTCCTATGTCGAGCTCTCCCCACTCCCTCCACGCCAACTCCCATCTCCCCAACCTCCACATCCACCACCCCTTTCCTCCCTTCCACCTAAGCCCTCACCTCGCCCATCCCACCATCTCCCACATGCACCCTAATCCACGTGATTCTCCCCACGCCGACTCTCCCCACTCCCTCCGCCACCGCCTCCCGACCCCACTCTCTTCCCACCGCCTATATCCCCCCCTCTGCAAGCTCTCTCACCTCCCTCCGGTCGTCTCCTCTACTTAGACTTCCTCCCAACCTGACTCTACGCTTCATCCTTCTACGCCATCACTAGATTTTAATATTATGATCAGTCCATATTCCCACTTCATATTAAGCTCGATGTTCACAAAAACCCACCGCATGTCACAATGAATCGTTACTTTGACTTCTAAACTAATCATTAAGACATACTTTCATTTCAATTTCTACCTATACCGTATCCTTTTCCATTAAACTGTTCACTTAAAATTTTCCATTATGTCCCTTTCCCATTTCTAATTTTAATTCAAACACATTTGTTTTCCTCTAAAGTCCACCTTTTCATCATCTCAATCCACATTTTTGCCATATAAGTCCATCTTTTCATCTTCACAGTCTATAAGAGCTTATTCAAACCCACCACGTTCACACTCCCATCAAGTTGCCGATTCGAGTTATTTTTATTGATTATTTTATCTTTATCACGATTTTAATAACACTCTTATTAAATTATGTCTTTTATCATTATTTATTTTTAGTTGCCTTTGATCATTTTGTACCAAATCATTGCCAAGATTTTCACACTTAGATTTTTTTTTTTAAAATTTGTACCTTCTTGTGTGGTTCTTCCCAATCATAAATCACCAACGTTAATTCCCTTTTCCGACCACCCATGTAATTTTTATCACTTTTCGCGATTATTTTTTCAACTCATTCTTAATCATGTTTTGTAACTTTTGCATCCTCACTCACAATCTCCAAATTTTCTCTTATCCACTTAATTTCGTGATTTTTCACACTTTGCGATTATAATTCATTATTTTTAGTAATCCTCCTACTAACCTTTTCGTAAGATAACTACTAATTTGTTTTCTATAGGACCGTGTCACTAGAATATTATCAACAAACACAAAAACAAACAAAATATATATATCCCACAAAACTACCACCATTCAAAGAAAATTTTTGAAAAAAAAAAAATATTAACACGCTCAAGTATGCAATTATTTTTGCTAGTGATTTATTTCAAGTTGGAAAGAACCTTATGTTTAATCACTTTATCATTTTGTTTTTGCATGTAGTCGAGGTGGATTTCATCACCACCAAAGCTACACCGGTGACATGGACTTGACTACCATGCACCAACAACATTTGCATCTACATTGCACTTTGAGACCTAGTCTCAACACAACATTTAGTATTTACCTCACCCCTGCTCTTCACTTACAGGTAATGTTGTTGTGCGGCGCATGTGAGTCACGCCTAAATAGCTATAACAACGAAGCCTAGGCATCGTCCTTGTAAATCTTTGGGGAGTTATAAGGACACCATACACATTCATCCCTCCATCACCTTCCACCTTTTCACAAAACCTGTTTTGGACGTGGTGATTCACTCAAGCATGCAAGTAAGAATTGGTGAGTCTCCTCCAAAGGTTTCTAAGGGTTTCCCACACCAATTTTGTCCTCATATGCAATTAGGTATATCAGACTAGGGTATATCGGAGGATGCATCTTTTTGGAGTAATAAGAGCTTGCATCCATCATTCCACAACATACTTGTATGATTACATGAAACAATGATCATTCCTGAAGAATTTACCTCCTAAGCCAAAACAATTGGATCCACATGATTGCTTGTTGTTTGAAAACAAAATAGTTTAGCATTGTCTTATCATAAAACTTGGCTGATATCAATGTGTTCATTGTAAAAGTTCAAACCCTAGTTGTGTTCCACAAACAAAACATCCATTCTCGACCAATTCAATACCAAGCGAAAACATTCAAACAATCCAACAATGCAGGGTTAAAGCATCGCACCAATTTCATTAACTGCTTCAACCAACAATACATCTACCATAGCTTGTCTTTGGCTATATCTAATTGATATTGAGTGACTAAAGCATTCACTCCCCATATTGTTAATTGTCAAAACATCCTTCATAGCTTGTTTCCATCTATATCAAACTAATATTAGGTGACTTGTTTGAGTTAAATCATTATTTTGTCCACCATCACATTTATCCAAATCACAACCAACACAAATCCTTTCATAACTCATTTTGAGTTATATCACAACCATATTACGATTAACTTGTTCAGGTTACTCTCCCCATCAATAGTCTAGAGCTTGTTTAAGCTAAATCTACACAACGTGCAACAAATTCCCTAATAACTCATCTCGAGTTACATCATCATCATATTGAGATAACTTGTTTGAGTTACTCTCCTTATCATTCATCACGAGCTTATTCGAGCTAAATCCAAAGTAATCAAGTTCACATTTCATCACACCTATTCAAAATTTACCCCACTTTTCAACTTAATCAAACAAATTTCATCATGGTATTCACACATAGTCACAATCATGAAAATGACAATGAAGAAGTCGCACAACCGAACTCACCAATGAAGAACAAGAACAATTCAATAGGGTGATAGAACAAAAAAATGAATATTTGTTATGCATCCTAACCATGGGGCAAAACTACCCCTGACTTCGGGACAGAAAATTTAAACAAACTTATCGACAACAGTGAATCAAGTTATCACAATGAAATACCAAACAATCCAATTGCTCTTCACCATTAGTTATTCACTAAAATCCAAGACTTAACAAAGAAACTTGAGGAAGCAACAACTAGAGCTGAAAGATTAAAAGACCCCAATCTAGACTCCAATACTCACGACATTTTTGATAAATCATCCCCCGCTTTCCATTCGCATAAGAATGGAAACATATGAAAGACACCATTCAAGAACTATAAAAACAATCAAAATAATTCAACTTCGAAGAATTATGTTCTTATCCATTTGATACAAAGATATCATGCTTACCATTTCCGCCATCCTTCAAAATCCCAAAGTTTGATAAATACAAAAGCAAAGGCAACCCCCGTGAACATGTCAAGGAATTTTACATGCAATGTCAGGATGTTTCCTATTGAGACACGTACCTTTTACGATTATTCCCTCAAAGTTTAGGAGGACAAGCTTTAGAATGGTTTTTCCATCTACCCAAAGGGTCGACCACGACATTCGCAAACTTATCGAGAGAAATTTGTCAAATATTTTCCTATAACTTAGACTCGAAACAATCATGCTTGATCTCTCGCAACACTACGCAAAGGCCAAATGAAAACTTTTGCCTCCTTTTTACAATGACGGCGAGGAATTGCAAGTCGATTTCCTGCTCAATACTTGAGAGACAACTAGTTAGCATTTTTGTTCCCGATCTCAATGTTGAATTATCATTCCACATACAAATGCATTGTCTAAATAGTTTCAAGAAGTCATCGAAAAGGGCACACAAATCAAAAAATCTTTCATTTCTAAGGGCCTACTTAAAGCACCCTTTAGGGACCAACCTTATCGAGACACCCCTCAGAACCAGGATAAATCTAAATTCTTTAACCAAAATTGAAATATAGTCGACGATGGTGTTACTGATTCCCACCATGTATGAAACATTCAAAACCATCCCCTCAATACATTAAAATCCAAATAACCAATCATTATCCCTAGAAAGGAAGTTCCTTCTCGGGACCGATGAAGACAGTTCACTCCTCTCGGAGAAAGTCTATCTAGTGTCTTTCGTCATTTGGAAAATGCCAATATGATTACATATCCCATCGTCAAACCCTTCAAGAAGGACAACCCAAACCAAATTGGTATAAGGACAATGAATATTGTGATTACCATCGCATAAAAGGGCACTCCATAGATCGATGCATGCAACTCTGCCATTACATCCAAGACCTGATTGAATGTGGAGACATAGAAGTTGAAAATACTTCTGAGACAAAAACACCTAATGAAAAACTTCACATGTTCTAAAATCCTTTCCCTAACCACGATAACAATTCAAAAGATAAGGGTCAATCATCAAGCGAAAGGTTTAGTATGACTCAATCATCTTGACCATAGATTATGACCAAGACTTAGTGGCAACTATAAAGATCGAAATCGATTGTGCGATCACGCATCCTTATGCAAACATTGAATAATGCTAGTGTCCCTGAGGACATCAATTCACAACAATTCCATGATTTAATCGCACATCTTACAGTCCCCAATCCTATTTTATCTTTTGGTCCCGCTAACCTGCTTAATCCCAACATCGCTAATAATCATTCTTTATATGTCGAGGGTTATGTAACTCATCATAAGATCAAGCGCATCTTAATCGACAATGGATCTGCATTGAATATTTGTTCCATGAAACTTTTACGTTGTCTAGGTTACATTGAAAATGATTCACAAAATAATATCATAACCATTCGTGGGTATGATAATAGTGAGAGAAAGTTTAAAGGCACAATCATGTTGCCTCTCCAAGTTGGACACATCACCTTAGACACGGTTTTCATGTGGTGGATGTAGAAGTTGCATATAACATTCTCATCGGCTCACCATGGATTCATGCCATGAAAGCCATCCCATCAACATTCCACCAATGTATTAAGTTTCCTCATTTGGACAAGGAATTTACATTACGTGCGGATCTCCAACCTTTTGAGTATTGTAGATTCCTCGAAGGACGGTATCGACATGATCACTATTGTCCATCAACAAATAAATATGCTCCACCTCGCATAATCCCTAATGAAACACGCATTAATCCTGATACACTCCCTAACAATGATCTGAAAACCATCATCTCCTAACCAAAACACATTTTCCAATCCATTATCTTCCACTAGTCAACCATCTTCCACCAGTCCTCCTCCCACTAGTCAATCATCTTCTTCCACTAATTAAGCTTCTTCTTCATGTAACAACTCTTCTTCCACCACACCATCTTCTTCCTCACCTAGCCAACCTTCTTCATCTAACCACACCTCTTCTATTAAGATACCTCCTCTTGTGAATAACCAAACTTCATCCTTCAATCCACCCCCTTCTTCTTATAACCCATTCTCTTCATCTTTTAAAACTACCAAACTGATTTCCCCACCACATGAGGTACCTATTGGTTCCCCATCCCACACATTTAAAATCATTGACACATGATGCGGTGAATATCAATTTCAAAAGCTGGTAGACTCTTTTTATATCAACAAATCCCCACATAGCTACAACAAAACTAATGCTTCACATCTGAGAATCCATCTCGCTTACCAAATGAGACAGTCAGTTTGGAAAAAGTTTGGTTATCTTGACAATGAACATATTCCAAGTTCTTCAGGATCTTGGTTATATAATGATGACTTTTCTCCATGTTATGAGTCCCCTCAATTTACCAAAGCTCACCGAATAATGAAAAACATGCGATGGAAGGGTAAAGGACTCAGTCCAAATGAACAAGGTCATTTAGACCTGATAAATTACACACAACATCACGGTAAATATGGTCTAGGTTTTAAGGTGTTTGATGTTGCTCCCATAATAATTTCAAGTGACAATGATGACACCAGTTTTAATAATGACATCAGGTCTCCATGTAGCCTTTTTGAGGACCTCACTGAAACACATATTTACTTTGAACATTTATTTGTTAATGTCATCAATTTTGAGCCTACACATCAGACTCTCATAGACCATGGCCAACCACATCATGTGACCATGGACATGTTCCAAAATGATGAAGCCATCGAAGAATTCCTTGGAACTCGCAACCAAATTCCTACTTCCAAAATAGAAAAGGATTTAAAATCAATCTAAATGAATCAACCTATTTTGGTGAAGAGATAAAATATTTAGATCTTTCACCCTCAAAAAATTTGGATCAAAAGCGCAAAAGCAGAGGATTTCCCATAGTCAAAATCTCACCGCCTCCCTATCCAACAAACATGTCAATCAAAAATCCCAATATTACACACCAAAATCTTGTACCAACTCACCTAAAACACTCGACATCGATGACCTACATTAACCATTAGCATCATTCTCTGAAAAGGATACATTCAAAATGCTTGTAGAAGAAACAAAAGACATAAACATTGACACCACCAAACAACCAAAAATTTTACAACTTGGCATTAGTCTGTTTGACCAAGAATGCATGGAATTCACAACACTCCTTATTGAATTCCAAGATATATTTGCATGGACATATAAGGACATGTCAGGCCTAGACCCATCTCTTGTAGTACACCATCTTGTGGTACATCCGGATGCAAAACCTATAAAGCAAAAACTACACAAAATGCATCCCCAAGTTGCATTGCTTGTCAAAGCCAAACTCGAGAAACTCTTGGAAGATGACTTTATCAAACCTATTGATTATTCGGCATGGATATCTAACATAATTCCGTCCCAAGAAAACTCCCGGATCGTAATATGCAAGACTTTCACAACCAACAAGGCTTGTCCCAAAGATGATTTCCTTGAAATATAGACATGATTGTTGATTCTACGACAGTGCCATGAAATGCTCTCCTTAATGGATGGATTCTCTGGTTATAATCAAATATGTATTGCTTTAAGGGGACCAACATAAAATGACATTTACTACACTATGGGGCACCTTTTGTTATAAGGTCATGCCTTTCAGCTTGAAAAATGTTGGTGCCACCTATCAACGAGCAATGACTGTCATCTTCCATGACATGTTACATGATATCATGGAAGATTATGTTGATGATATATTAACAAAATCTAAAACACGAATAGGACATCCAAGTGTGTTGAGACACATTTTTGATAGATTACACGAGTATAAGGTCTGTCTTAACCCAAAGAAATGTGTGTTTGAAGTAACCTTTGGTAAATTATTAGGGTTTATTGTCTCACGAAGAGGTATAGAAGTGGATCCTACAAAATTCAAAGCCATTATGGAAATGCCTCCTCAAAAAACCTAAAATAATTACGCAGATTTTAGGGAAAGATATAATCTATTCAAATTTTATATCACAATTGGCTACAAGTGCCATCACTTTAATTAGTTACTCAAGAAAGATGTACAATTTCACTGTAACCACGATTGCCAAGACTCTTTTGCTAAACTAAAAGAATACCTCTCTAGTCCACCTATTCTTATGTCACCAGTTGTCGATAAACTCGTGTTGCTCTATACATCTGCCACTGAACATGCCATAGAGCTCTACTAGCACAACATAACGATCAAGAAAAAGAACAGGTTGTATATTACCTTAGTCGAACACTTATTGAGCATGAAGTATGTTATTCCCAAATTGAAAAAGTATGCTTAGAGGTCGCATTTGCATTCCATAAGTTATGTCATTACTTGCTCAATCACACAACTAAGTTGATTGCCAAAATTGATCCTCTCAAGTATTTGTTGTCCAGACCCATTCTCATGGGAAGAATGTCTAGTTGGGTCATATTACTTAGTGAATTCGATGTTGAATTTGTTCCACAGAAGGCAATTAAAGGACAAGCCCTTGCAGACCAACTTGCCGAGGCACCCCTTCCTGGCACAAAACCACTTCGTTCTTTTTTCCTGATGAAGATATTCTACACATAGACATCACGCCAGCTTGGACTCTATTTTTGATGGATCTTGTAATCTCCATGGCTCAGGGGCTGGTATTTTTCTTATCACACCTAGTGGACACGTTATCCCCAAATCATTTCACTTAGCATTCCCATGTACTAATAATATCGCAGAATATGAAGCTCTCATCACAGGATTAAAATTGGCTATATCTTAGAATCTTACAGAATTAGTTGTATTTGGTGATTCTTTATTTATCATCAAGTAAGTTACCGATAAATACCAGGTCAAGGATGAAAAACTTATCCCATATAAATGCATTGTGGATAGTCTTCAAAGATATTTTCGATTAATTAGCTTTCATCAAATCCCCATAATTTGTAATAAATATGCCGACGCTATGGTAACCATCGGATCCCTATTAAAAATTACATCTAGTCAACCCTGCACATTTTCTCATCGAACATCTCTTAATGTCTCGCTATGATCTTCCTAAAAACACTATGGTATGTGAGATTGTGGGTCCGAATAACCTTGTACCACTTTATACCTTCATTCGTGATAAAACATTTCCTTCCAACATGAAACCAATGCATAAACGTGCTTTAGCACAACGTGCCTCTCGTTACACCATTTTAGCAGAAACTCTTTATAAATGAGGATATGATGGCACCTTGCTCTGATGTATTAATCAAGAAGAAGCCTCAAGTGTCCTAGTTGAAGTTCATTTTGGTATCATTCGTAGGGTGCACACGAATGGTATAGCCTTAGCCAAGAAAATCCTGCGTGTTGGATATTATTGGCCCACCATGGAAAATGACGCATTTTGTCAAACGCATTTCAAGCATGTCAAAAGCATGGAAATCTTATCCACGCACCTTCCTAGGAATTACAAATGATAACCACACCATGACCCTTCTCTCAATGGGGACTTGATCTCATTGGTAAAATCAGACCAACATCGTCCGATGGACATAAGTTCATCATTACCGCTACCGATTACTTCACTAAATGGGTAGAAGCTATGCCTCTCACTTATGTTATCGGTAGCTAAATATCAAAATTCATTTTTAATAATCTCATCTGTCGATTTAGTATTCCATCCACTCTGTTACAGAGATAATGGCAAATCATTTAAAAACCAAAATGTCAAGGACCTAGCCAAACGTTTTCACATCAAAATTAAGTGGTCCACTCCTACTACCCTCAAGGTAACGGTCGGCCAAGCGGAAGTAACCAATAAGACCTTAAAATCCATCATGGAAAATATTGTCAACACCCATGATGTAATCGGCATACTCAAATTTACCTCGCTCTTTGGGATTACCATACATCTTATCGCACGCCTACCGGAGCCACCCCATTTTCTCTTGTTTATGGTTGTAAATCCATTTTACCTATTGAGATAGAACTCCCATCCTTAAGGATCTCCCTTAAAGATGTAATTAATGATGATGAATACTTGAAAGTCACATCTTCAAGAGCTTGAGATTCTCGATGAAAAACAACTTGATACTCTCAATCATCTTGAAGTCTATCAAAACCAACCGCAACGTAGTTATCATAAAAAGGTAAGACCTAGAGAATTTGAAATTGGAGACCTCGTTTTAAAAGAAAATCAAAAGAACACCACTAAAGAACGAAAAACAAGGAAATTTTGAGCCTAATTGGTTAGGACCTATATAATTACAACTAAATTTGGCTCGAGCCTATAAGTTGACCACTAAAGATGGTCACGATCTTGATGAACCAATGAATGCGCTTCATTTAAAGAAATTTTATACTTGAGATGTTTACTATTCCGGGAAACAACAACATGTACATTGTTCCTTCCGCCTTGCTTATCTCTGAATAAATTTATTCATTTCTATTGGCAGATATTTTCATTATCAAAATCACATCTTCATATTTATCATCATAAGACAAGTGCTAATATAAATCCTATTAAGTTTTGAGCTTCATACTTCTTATCATATCTTCCATTTTCAATTGCGCTTTCATCTATGGTCATACCTAGAAGCTTACTGATGGTAATATATTCCCTTCAAAGAAATTCTCTCTTTCATAACAAAGCTCTAAACTTCATTACCCAGCTTTGTTTGGTCGTTCATCTCGCCTTCGGTGTTGAACCCTCGTGTCCTACTAGTCATGTGGGGTGAGATTGGGGGCGATGTTCCTTCCCAAATATAAAGTATTGTTGTAAAAAAATCCATCAATTCAATAACTTATGAATAATTCATCATCACATCTTTCGTCCCTTCATAGTCTTTGTGTTGAGCCCACACTTCTTACCGGGTAGTGTGAGACTGGGAATGGAGGAAGGTGCCCTTACTCATCTACGTCTTGTCTTCGGTGATAAACCCTTGCCTCTTACAAGTGGCATGGGGCAAAGCATAGAGGGTCATTCTCATAAAAGCATAAAAATATTGCAAAACATTAAAAAAACAAAAACAAAGACAAAAAGGGAATTCACTCGCCTATGTTTTACCTTCGGTGATGAGCCCTTGCTTCTCACTAGTAGCATGGGGCAAGGCATAGGGAGTCATTTCAAAAATACAAAATCTTACAGTGCTTGCAAATTATAGAATCCCCAAAGAAGTAATTTAGATGCCTAAGTGAAGAGAGAACTATCCCTTCACCTCATATCTTACCAATCAACAGGCCACATAACTGTCTAAGTCTAAGACGTGACTCATAAAGTGAAAGCCATTTTTGAAACTAGTTCAATACTATTATGAAGAATGGAGTCACAATTTCCCAAAGGGATTGTTGTTAGCATTTGTCTCTATATTCATTATCTACCTCATGCATCCTTCTTGATTCTCGGTGATGAGCCCACACATCTTACTAGTTGTGTGGAGTCAAGAATGGAGCTGAACTTCTTTTCATCAAATCATCACCACCATATCCTACCAATGGAAAGAGAATTTGTGTTATTTCAAGAATAAGTTACCACATGGAACATGGTACATATGGATAATATCCTGGTTTATCACCTCTCAAAAATAAGTCTACACTGTCCATAAATTACCAATACATACGGATAAATCCTCGGTTTATCACCTCTCAAAATAAGTCTCGCACTGTCCAAAATTACTAAAATATCCTCGTTTTATCACCTCTCAAAAACAAGTCTCGCACTCGTCCATAAATTACCAAAAACCCACAAACATGTAAAAATCTAAAAATCTAAAAATATTTGAAAATCGTCAAAACCCAAAAATTAGAACAATCATCCAAAATCCAAAAAAATAGAACTCAAAAAAATCTAAAAAATTTAGAATAACTCATCAAAAATCCAAAAACATTAGAAAAATCGTTAAAAATTCAAACACATTTGAAAATCATAAAAAAAAAAAAAAAATTATAAACAATTATCAAAAATCTAAAAAACATTAGAAAAAATAAAATATATATATATATATATATATATATATATATATATATATATCATAAACAAAAACAAAAATGTTGTAAAATCGCAAAACTCTAAACATACAAACACAATTCAACCTTTGAACTATTATCCCCAACGGATGATCCAATCACTTTATGACTACCGAATTCAAAACACAAAACACTTCTCATATGAATCCTCGCTTGGGGTAAATCCGGATCTCATTGTTTCCTTGTTTGAGGACAATGACCCAATACTTTTCTATGTCCTCGTACCCCTGCTTGGGGGCACATCCGATCAATCCTCACAGTGGAACACGTTAGGGACATGTTTATTAGTTCTTGTGTTGCAAATTATTAATTACTTTCTTGTATCTTGATATATTACATGGGCATCTTGATTTTATGTATCTCTGTTTCTCTCTAATATTCTTATGTTATCTAATTGCATATCGTACTGGGGCATCATACTTTCTTAATGGCCTCTGTCTATGCTCTCTTCCATTTGCATATCATACTGGGGCATCAAACCTTTTTGATGGCCCCTATCTATGCTATCACGCATATTACAGTCTAGTCATCCTAATCTTTTATATCACGATGCATCATGTTATGTGTTATATTAAAATTAAGGTGCTTTTTGTCACGAAAGTATCTTCCTGCATGATCAACATCTTACTTTACACCCCATCCATTCACCCGTACTAATACATTCCCTAGTTTGGGAATCCTACTTGATCACCATTGCAATTTGTGAATCCTACTTGAAGATTTTTCTCAAGTAGCATTCACTATCCAACAGCTCCTTCTCCCCCACCATGATCACCATGTATTTTATCCATTCATTCTCGCTCCTCGTCCCCATATTACCCTTCTCACCATTTATGTCCCCTCTCACCCATTTGTATTCTTTCCTTTCACTCTTCTACTTCCCGCTTGACAATCTTACTTAATAACCCCTTCTATATGGGATCCTTGGTGAAGGTTTACCCTCTCCCTAAGATCTTCCCGCTGTAGAAGCTTCTTCACCACCTCCCCTCTCATCAAACAACAAATGCCACCACACACATCTTCCCATTCCACCTCTTCTGCTTCTCATTCTCACATCATTTCTCTCACCACGTGGGCATCCCAATTAAGGATTCCCCTCACACTCTCCGCCTTCCACTGCATATATTCCTTCATCCATTAATGTTACACTCCTTTGTTTCCTTTCTTCCTTATTATCACCTCATCTCATATCCTCTTCCGCTTAGGCATACATCACTCACTCTTTTTCATCCTTCCCCAAATCCATCTTATGCCTAGTCATCCTACTTAAATGCTCTCATAGTATGGAAAATTCACTTGAGGGTTCCCCTTTAGTCCATTTTGTCATACCCTATTCCCATCAACTCTATCATCATTCTTCTTCTTCTTCATCTTGGCAATCTTACTTAACCATTTCGTCCGCATGGCAATCTTACTTAAGACTTCCTCTTAAGGATGATATGCCCTATGGCCTTCCCCATCCCATCATATTTCCCCATCTTATATCTCCTTCCATTGTCGCGATCATCTTCTTCAACCTACCATTCCACCCCCGTACTCCAATATAATTTTGTCTTTCTCTTGCATATTGTCCTCACGTCGGTTAGGTGATCTTACGAAACCACTCCTAAGAACATGACGATCTTACTTAAGAGATTCTCTTAAGCATGACATGTCATCTTACACTCGCCCATCACTCTACATTCTCACCATCCATCTTTCCTCTTCATTCCCCATCATCACATCTTTTTACCACCACTATCACCATCCTCTAGCTTGGAAATCTTACTTAACCACTCACCCAGCATGGCGATCTCACTTAAGAGTCCCTCTTAAGGATGATCTGTCTCCTTGCCTTTCCCCATCACTACACACCCTTCACCCTTCACTTTTTCTTGGCATTCCCCATTATCACATCCTTTCACCTCCTTTTCCATTCTCGCAAACACCACTTCTCGCTTGCCCACTTGTCATCTCCAATTTCGCTCGCTTGAAATCTTACTTAACCACTTCCATCACATGACACGCTCCCATGTCGTGGTCCTCCCTACACTTAACTCATCATCGTGAACTTCTCCCTCGCCTCATTCTTCGTTCACTTTGTTGATCGCTTCTTCCACCTGGTCTCTCCTACTACCCACTTTTTCCTCCTACCATTATCCTTTCTCCACCTATCCTCTTACAACATACAACTAATCTCTTCTGCCTACAATCATGTTCTTTTCCCCCATTTTCTCGTTCTTGATCCATCATCCTTCATACCGTTTCTTCCCATTCTTTTCATGTCTTGTTTCTTCATCCTCACCTCGTTCATCCTCATCACCCGCATCCTCTCCTCACTTTCACCTAGTCCCAACTCATCCCTCCCATTTTCTTTACTCTTTCCATTTCATCTTCTCAAATCCTTGCACATTTCTACCCACACACGTGTTCGCCATTATTGTTAACATTCCTCTATCATTCTTTCATCATCATCTTCTATTCCCGCACTAATAATTGTTAGTGGGCTTTCCCTAAAAATCATCAATCCTCATTCCACACGACCTCATTCACTCCCTTGGACCTTCTAGAGTTTCTCTTCATTCCTTCCCTCCTCTAAGCCCACCACTCATTATTGGGGGCTTTCCCTAACGTCCCTTTTTTGGCATTACCCTTTCCAATCCTTGTTACCTTTCCCTTTTCTTCATTTTTTTCTCTCACCCTTCCTCACCACTCATTGTTAGTGGACTTTCCCTAACATCCCCTCATTGGCATTGCCTCTTCTATCCCCCATTCTCTTTTCTCTCCTATTATTTTCCCTCAATCCCACCCTTTCTTGTCGCTTCTTACCCATCTCTCCATCTTCCCTTCACCCTCTTCAATATCTTTACTATCTTCATCATACATCCTTTGTCTATTTTCTCGTAGTCCTAATATCCTCATTTCATGCATCTCCGCATCTTTTCCAATCAATGTCATTCCTCCCCTCTTTCTTCTCTTTACATTCCTTATATTGTTCCCTTTCCACTTATTATCCCCTTTTTGTATTCCCTTCCTTCTACATCATTTTCTTTGTTATCCTCTTCTCTCTCCTACCCCTCGTCTTATTTCCTTTCCCCTATATCGTCTTCTTCCCCTTTTTCCATCACGTTTCCTCCTTACTTCCCCATCGATAACCTGGCTCTTCAGTGTTGTCCTATCTTTTTTATCATACCACCCTCCACATGCATCTCCATATGGTTTGCTCCATATTCTTTGCCTTGGTCTTCCTCACAATGACATAGTTCCTTCAATCTTCTCCCTGTATTCGCTCTATCTTCCTTTCCTCTCCCCTAATTTTCACGTTTCTTCTGACCATTTCTCCTTTTCTCTACCACCCCTACCTTTTTGTTCATTTTGTATCTGTTTCTCTTCTTTTCTACTCTTTTTCACACTTTCCTCACCCCTCATAGTTCCTTTTTTTCTCTGTTCTACTTCTTTTTCGTCCTCTTTCTATTTTCATCAATTTCACCCCCTACTCCCACCTCGTCTTCTCCTTCTTATTTATCCTTCCCCATTTTCTATTTTTCTCAACTCTATCATTTCTTTCACTTTCATGCATCCCTCTTTATTATCTCTATTGCTTCCTTCATTTGGCACATCTCTCTATTTCATCCCTTCATCCTCTACTCTATCATTTTCTTGTTTTCTCCTTGTCTTCCTTCATCATTCCCTTCTTCTCATATCATCCCTCTCTCTTATTTCTCCCTCTTTCATTCCTTTTTTCCTCCCCTACCACCCTTACTCTTCTCATAATCCACCCCAATCCTATCCATTCCCTTTTCTCTTTCCCACACACTTTCACACCTACCATTCAAGGTCAATTGAATCCTTTCTCCATTTGTGTCGTGCGGTCATTCCAGTCTCTTCCACTCCATTATCGTCCTCTTCTCCATAGAATTCATTTCTCTTCTTTTCAAGAGTTTTGTCGTATATTCCATTCTCGTCAGTCCTCTCGAGGGGGCATCACCACATCTATCCATAATTACATTTTCTCATGACATTTTTGTCTTGGAGGATACTATGACATCCGTCACTCACCACTTTCTATTCTCCCCAACAAACATTCGCTCTACTTTTGCTTAAGAAAAGTAGATTGAATTCTTCCCCCATCTTGTCTACTTTCTTTGAAAGAACACTACTTTCATAGTACCCTTCCAAAGAGGGGAAAATGTAGACACCCTAATTTCACATCTGTCCTAAATAAATTAATTCCCCTTCCTCATTTCCCACAAAAATACACTTCAAATTAATCAAATATAATTTGATTAATTATCCATTTCAAAATCTAAAAAATAACCCAATCCTCACCACATGTCATTATTCTCTATGTTTTTCTATGATTGAATTAAATATTCAAATTCAAATCCTCACCCACTCTTTGTGGTCCCTACTCACCTAAAATCCTCCACTTATGAATTAAAAATCCAAAATCAAATCCTCACCCATTCTTAGTGGTCCTGTCGACACTAAAATTTTCCTCCGTAATTTCTATTTCATTAATGTATGTATTAGGAATAGGATGTTGTTAAGTATAATTAGTAGTAGCGTCCCGATAGAGATAACGACGCCGGTCTGCAAGATTTACGCCACCAATAATGTATAGTACGGAAATAGTCAAAAGTACAATAGGAATGTTGTGGTAAAAAGTAAATAGTTGTCGTAAGTGGTCCAGTAATGTTAAAATGTCAAAGTTGGGGTAAGTAGAGAAGTAGGGTCTACATGATTAGGAATTAGAAATATTATATTAGTAATAAGGACAAGGAGTGAGGTCATAAATATTTTGTATATTTTATTTGTAAAAAGTCTAAAAATGTGGAACCCATGTGAAATGATAAGGTTTATCTTATCTTAAAAGATAAGCTTACATGTACAGATAAGAGTTAAGGTATGGAATATGATTCGTCAGAGTGGATTTCTTATCCTATCTTAGAGATAAGATGGATAAGCCTGGAAGTTCTATAAATAAAGAGGCCACCCCCTCATTTAGCATAAAAGGAAGTAGTGAGAAATATTGTATGAAGTGTGTAAAGGAAGCCATCGCTTAAAAGTGTGTTGAAGAAGCCATTAAGAGGTGTAATTGTAAAGTTTCTCCCATAGTATTGGTGGAAGGCAAGTGAAGTCAATAACACTTGAGTACCTCATGGGTGAGATTGTAACAATTTCATGTTAATATTATAATTTACTTTGATATTTCAGATTTGTCATCATTCCGTCTTATCATAGTCGATGGTATTCTTGTGTTATGTTTGTTGTTTTGTTTCCAGATTACATCCACCAAACTAAAGGTTGTGCATTAGTAAATAATCATAAGGACGAGGAGTTCCCGTGAAGAATTATCATAGTGCCGGATTGGTGATGACATTTTGGTTCCGTTGTCGGGACCATTCCTCGTTGGTGGATTTTCTGGAGAGATATTCCCACTTAGTCAAAAATCAATTGGAGGGTAACCTTATTTTTACTATGCATAGTAGTTACCATGGTAAAGTCATTTTTACCATGAATAGTAGTTACCATGGTAAAGTCATTTTTTCTGTGAATAGTATTTATCACAGTAAAGTCACTTTTTACCGTGAATAGTATTTACCATAAGAATTTCACTTTTTTACCGTGAATAGTGTTTACCACAGTAAAGTCAGTTTTTACTACAGTAAGTCAAGTTTTACCATAGTTTACCATGGTCATTTCTATTTTACTGTAGAAAGGTGTAAAGTCACTTTCTAGTATAGTGATTCCAATTATTTGTGCACATAAGTCTTGTTGATTGTACTTGTGGGTTGGTATTTCACGGTGGTTACTTTTGAAAATGGGAAAGATTCCTGTTTTTTTCAGCTCAATCTAATGAAGATGCTTCTTCTTTCATTCAAGAGTTTAAACGATCTTGTATTTGTAATGGCCTTATAAGAAGGGAACAATGGACTGAATTTTTTCCTACCTTTTTGGATGGTTCAGCCCTTAGGTGGTTTGAAACACTAGGTGATAATGTGAAAAACTCATGGGATTTATTAACTAAAAGTTTTCTTGAAGAATTTGGTGAACAACAGAGATATGCAGATCTCATGATCGATATCACAAAGCTAACCCAAGGAGAGAAGGAGAAGATAAGGGATTATCATGCTCGTGTTCTAGAGCTAAGGAGGAAGCTCGACGCCCAGATCCGAAAGGAAGGATTAGCGGATGGGTTGATGAATGGCGTGGATAATCTCCTATGTAAGCACTTCATTCTTGGGATGAAGCCGAGATCGACAAACGAGTGAAGTATGACCACCCAAATACCATTAAACAAGCAAAGGAGATTGCAAGAAGGCAAGAAGAAAGCATGGAAGAGGAGCCCAAAGAAATTGTTGCTAAAGTAGAGCCTACACCAAAGACCTTTGCTCCGTAATCCACAACCACTCTCGGTGAGCACAAATATTTCTCCTAGTACATCTACCGAGTATGAAGATCTCGCTCAAAAGATGGGTCGGCTTAACTATTAATCTTCTTCAAGGAAAAGAATTTAGTTCTCGGGAGGAGATAGAGGTCCAAAAAGAAATATTTCTCAAGTCAGATGTTATGGTTGTTATAAAAGGGTCATTATAAGTATAATTGTCCAGATAGAGCTTCTACATCTCGTAAAGGAGATAATGATAAAGGAAAAGCACCCGTGAATTCTTTTTGATGTAGTAGATAAGAGCAGAAATAATGAAGTAGATGTGTTTGTAACAAAAAGAAAGAAAAAAAAAAAGATAATCAAGATGGAAATGATCCTAAGAAGATGAAAGGAGAAACTAGTAAGAAACATAGGAGAAGAAAGTTGGGTGTGCAGGATTTTTGATTTCACAGGGGGGGACCATACTCCATCTTGGAAGATCTATCCAAAAGGCCTCGCAAATATTACATATGGTCAACTCTTGGCTATGTCTTCTGAGAAGAGGCAGGAGATGCGAAGTGGACTCAATGCTCGACGAAGGAAGGAGGTTGAGGTCCCTATTTTGGAGGCAGAGGCGGATCCCTATGCTCCACAAGCTGAGGTATTATGTAATGGTATTTCAATTCATGATGTCTTAGTTGATGGAGGTGCTGCAGCTTAATGTAATGACCGAGTCCAGAATGAATATGTTGGGTTTAAAATTGATCGCCCTTCAACACTTATGTTAAGGTCATTAAATAAGGGAAAACTAAACCAGAAGGTGTAGTTTCAAATGTGGCAATATCTGTTATGGGTGTTGTATGTGTGGTAGACTTTCGTGTGATGAAAAATGGTACTATTACGTACCTAATGTTTTGGGAAGACCATGGCTAAGGAGAGTTCATGCAAGAAACTACCGGAATGAATGCTTCATGAAACTTGGACGTGGTAGAGAGAGGGTGAAGATAAACGTGATCCCTCGACATCATAAGGCGTAACCTGTGGATTCAAGTGATGAAACCGATGATCGGACATCCTCTCGATTACTTTAGTACCAAAGTGAAGTGGACACCAAGATGAAGAAAGTGAGGTTGATGTTTCAGTCATGGATATCCTTCCAAACACACCAACTCATGACCCCATAAAATTATCTCAAGAAGAAGTTGATGATCGTCTCCAACAAATAAAGATTGGTGATGTTGTGATGAAGAGTGAGAAGGAATCCTACCTCCACCACTTTTTCAAGGTACATAAACATATTCACTTTTGATTACAAGGAACTCCACAAGTAAGTTGGGTAGAAATTCTATTGAGCCGGTAGATGGTGCTAAGCCCATAAAGCAAATGCCATATAGAATGAATCCTAATTTTTCCAAGACCGTAAAAGAAGAAATAGATAAGTTGCTTGATGCAGATTCATATTTGTCATGGAGAATTCAGAATGGGTTTCTCCCATTGTGATCTCAATAAAAGAATGGGAAGCTACGCATTTGTGTTGATTACAGGAAGCTCAATAAGGCAACAAAGAAGGATCATTACCCTCTTCCATTTTCGATCGATCTTGACGAAGTAGCTAGGTCAGAGTGCTATAGCTTTTGTCGATGGATATAAATGCTGCTACAACCAAGTTCGTATAGCAGAGAAAGATCAGTCAAGACCACGCTCACCACTCCTTGGGGAACGCTTTGCTTATAGAGTTATGCCTTTTGGGTTGTGTAATGCTCCGCAACATTTCCAGCGTTTGATGAATAGGGTGTTCGAACCCTACATCGGGACCTTCATCGAGTATTTCTCGATGATTTTTACATCTATGGGAGCAAGTTGACCACTGCACTAAATGGAGACAACATTTCAAAGGTTAGATGAAGCACAAGCCTCACTAAACCCTACAAAGTGTGTCTTTGGATGTTCTAAAGGCATTTTGTTAGGGCATGTCAGTATCCAGAGATGGTATTGGTACCGATCCTCGATAAAGTTTCAAAATCAAAGATTTACCATTTCCTATGAATAGAAGTAAGTTGAGATCATTTTTAGGCCATGTGGGTTACTATAAAGGTTCATCAAGAATTTCTCAAAGATTGCACATCCACTAACCCAGCTTCTTGAAGAAGGATGTTACTTATGAACCAGAAATAAGGCACATGAAGCTTTTGACAATCAAGGAAGCCCCGGTGTCTTCACCTGTTTTAAAGAATCCAGATTGAGCAAGCCATTCATCAGTGTACACTGATGCCTCGATACAACACTAGGAAGTACTTTGAGCCAAAAGGATGAAAATGGGAATGAACATCCAATTTACTTTGGGAGCAGCATAAAAATGAGCAAAGGCTTTGAGGTAAATTATACTTGTAGAATCGAAAAAGAGGCTCTAGCTATCATTTTTGCTTGTAAAGAAGTTTAGAAATTACTTGTTAGGGCAGAAATTTATAGTTGTAATAAATCATCGGCTCTAAAATATATTGTCAATAAGCCTAACCCATCGTGAGAGGATAGCAAGATGGATAATTTTGCTACAAGAATTTGAATTTGATATTATAGATAGGCCAGAAAGAAGCATGTCAATGCAGATGCACTCTCTCGAGCCTATGATGGTTTAGGATCATCTTGTGATGATGATGATTTCCCGATGCAACATTGTTATCCTCGACACAATCCCTAGTGAATACATAGATATTTGGAATTATCTCAATGAATTCAAGTTTCTTGATGGTGCCAATGCAAAGACTAAGAGAAGATTACTCAAGCCACTCGTCCATATTCTATTCTCGCATGGAGTATTATTTCGAATAGGACCGATGGACAAGATAAGAGGGCAAATGGACGTGATCAAGGGAAGGAACTGCTAAAGAATTCCACAATGGTACATGTGGAGGGCACTTCTCTGACAACTTACAAAGTTAGAAGGATCTTGGATGCAGGTTATCACCGCCCACTCTTTTAAAGATTGTTATAATTATTGTAAGACATGTGATATTTGTCAAACACATGGTAACCGTAAGACTTCATCACTCCATTATGCCCTATTCTTCCACTTGGTCCCTTTGAAAAGTGGGGAATAGACATCAGAGGTCCACTTCCAACTACCTCACGCCAAAATAAGTATATCAGAGTTGCTACAGATTATTTAACCAAGTGGGTTGAAGCTAGGCCATTGAAAACAACTTCCATGGATGAAGTGGCAAGGTTCATATATGAACGCATTGTCACCGATTTGGTTGTCCATTAGAAATTGTAATGATCAAGGAAGCCACTTCATTAATGAGGTGGTAGAAGCCCTAGTCAATAAGTTTTCTATTAAACACAGAAGGCAACAACATACAAGCCAAGCACAAATGGACAGTGTGAATGAACAAATTTTGTGTTGTGTCAAATTCTAGCAAAAGATGCAAATTTGCAGTACATAAATGGGATAAAAGGATTCATGCAAAGATTGTGGGCATATAGGGCAACATCAAAGTCAGCAACAGGATACTCCCCATTTCGGTTGGCTTATGGCATTGATCCAGCTTCTTCCTATTGAGTTTGATATTCCCACTGTCGAGTAATGAAAAATGAAAGAATGGATGAAAGTGATTCAGTAAAAGAAAGGTTGGTACATCTTCATTTGCTAGAGGAAATGAGGGAAATAGCAAAGGATACAAGCCATAAGAAGAAAATGAAGCAGAAGGAATACTTTGATCAAAAGATCCATTGGTCTCCATTTCATGTGAATGACTTGGTTCTAGTATATGATTCCAGATACAAAAAAAGAAGACAAAATTTCTTCCAAAATGGATGGGGCCCTACAAAATAAAGAGTTGTGCATGAAAATGGTACGTACTGAACCGAAGGAATTGGATGGCACTCCCATTACGAAAATGGGTCAACCACGACAAGTCAAGATTTTCCAAGCACTGTAATAGTCTACTCCGAGGATGGAGTAGAAGCTAGGAAGGGGGAAGATGTCGACACTAAAATTTTCCTCCATAATTTCTATTTCATTAATGTATGTATTATGAATAGGATGTTGTTAAGTATAATTAGTAGTAGCGTCTGATAGAAGATAACGGCGCTGCAAGTACGACGCCGCCAATAATGTATAGTACGGAAATAGTCAAAAGTATAATAGGAATGTTGTGGTAAAAAGTAAATAGTTGTCGTAAGTGGTCTAGTAATGTTAAAATGTCAAAGTTGGGGTAAGTAGAGAAGTAGGGTCTACATGATTAGGAATTAGAAATATTATATTGGTAATAAAGACAAGGAGTGAGGTCATAAATATTTTGTATATTTTATTTGTAAAAGTCTAAAAATGTGGAACCCATGTGAAATGATAAGGTTTATCTTATCTTAAAAGATAAGCTTACATGTACAAATAAGAGTTAAGGTATGGAATATGATTCGTCAGAGTGGATTTCTTATCCTATCTTAGAGATAAGATGGATAAGCCTAGGAAGTTCTATAAATAAAGAGGCCACCCCCCTCATTTAGCATAGAAGGAAGTAGTGAGAAATATTGTATGAAGTGTGTAAAGGAAGCCATCGCTTAAAAGTGTGTTGAAGAAGCCATTAAGAGGTGTAATTGTAAAGTTTCTCCCATAGTATTGGTGGAAGGCAAGTGAAGTCAATAACACTTGAAGTACCTCATGGGTGAGATTGTAACAATTTCATGTTAATATTATAATTTACTTTGATATTTCAGATTTGTCATCATTCCGTCTTATCATAGTCGATGGTATTCTTGTGTTATGTTTGTTGTTTTGTTTCCAGATCACATCCACCAAACTAAAGGTCATGCATCAGTAAATAATCATAAAGACGAGGAGTTCCTGGTGAAGAATTATCATAGTGTTGGATTGGTGATGACAGTCCCCACTCACTTAAACTTGCCCATATTTTCAAACCATGATTACTTAAATTACTCTAAGTTAATCACTCTCCCAGGCTATAAATACAACCTTACCCCTCCCCTTTAAACACACGGAGAATAAGCTTGAATGCCATATCTAAGTTATTGCATCCTTTGAGCAAAGAACATCCTTCTACCTCATCATAATGCCAAAATAGCCTCATTTTGAAGCACCCCAAGTCCATAATCATTTTTCCCATCTGATGCAAAGTAAGAGGATCGTTGTTGCAGGAAGGCCTTGCTCCGTCTTGAAGAAAAGAACCTATATATCACACAATCAGGGCTCAATCCAAGTTTCCTAGCCCATTATGAGGTTTGCTACGGAACACAAAGGAGGAGGTATGCTTATTGGTATTTTACTTCCTTGTTAGTAGTGCATTTTTCCTATCTTACAGAAGAAATAACAAATGATGAAACAATATAACATGTAATGTATGAAAGTAATAAAGGTAGACACCTCCAAGAGCCTCAGTGGGATTGACAAGGATTCAAATTAGAGCATCAAACACCATGTAAGGAGTTGTAAGAGATCTACATTCACATCTAGAGACCAATTGAATGCGCATGTGTATATGATAAATATAATGGCATACTAAGTATCTCAAGCTAATATAGTAAGCAAAGTTCAACATATAAGTAGTAGAACCATAACAATAGTAAATGCAACCAAGATATGTAAATGTTATGAGTGTGATGGTGTGATATGTAACGTGTGAAGATGATAAGAGCAATATTTCCCCCATGTGGATGTGTATGAGATGCGTTTCATTTATAAAATCCCCCTCAATAGTCAATAATGAACCATAAAACAAGAGTGTGTCATCGGGAAATAAGTGTGTTATGTGAGAGTAGATACTATAAAAGATGTATCATGAAGTGTAGAGCACGAGGTGTAAATGATGTGAGGTTCATTTTAGAATTAGACCCTCGGCCAATTGAGTACGAACCATGAAATTATAGTGCATCATCGGGTAACAAAGGCTTTTATGCATAATAACATTTGAGATGCATCACATTGAGTGGGTTCTTAAGTGGTTTACCAAGGAGAGTGGCAAGATGATAGACATCACCCCCAAGCTTGTCGGTGATGACATAGGGACCAAGCCAATTAGGTTTGAATTTCCCTTTTAGATGAGCCTTGACTTTAGTGTTCTTTTTATTTTCTTTTAAAACAAGATCACCAATATTGAATTCGTGTGGGTGGATTTTCCTATTGTAAGCTTGTGCAATATACGCTTGATATTCATGGAGATGTTCTAAGGCTTGCATGTGGTGAGAATCAAGCATTTCAAGTTCATGTGTAGTCATTCACGATACTCATTTTCCTTGAGAATGCCTTTAAGTGATACATGCAATGAGGGTATTACCATCTCTAAGGGAATGGTTGCCTTAGTGTCGTAAACTAGCGAAAAGGGTGTAGCATTAGTGGGGGCGCGCACACTTGTGTGGTAATCCTAAAGAGTGTATAAAATTTTACTATGCCAATCGTCAACACTGGTATCAATAGTTTTTCGTAATATTTTGACAATGGTTTTATTAGTGGCCTCTGTTTGGCCATTACCCCATAGATAATAAGGAGTGGAATTTTTTTACTTGATCTTGAATTTTGCATAAATCTTTTTGACATTATTATTTTTGAAAGGGGGTCCATTATCAATGATAATGGCAGAGGGAATGCTGAAGCATGTAATAATGTGAGTTGTGATAAAATGATAGATATCGGGACCAATGGTAGTTTGTAAAGGTGCGACTTCAACCCATTTGGTAAAATACTCAAGTCAAGTGATAATAAACTTATGGCCATCAACTGATTTAAGAATAATTTTTCAAATGAGATCAAAACCCCATAAGGAGAAGGGACATGATGGGGTAATGTCTTTGAAGTCCATATGCAGGTATGTGATGGAGATTAGTATGCTTTTGACATTTATCATAGCATTTAGTGTATTCCAAGTAATCTTGTTCCATAGTAGGCCAATAATAGCCTTGGCTTAGAATCTTGTGAGATATAGCTTTTCCAGAAAAGTGACCACCACACAAACTATCATGAACTTGAGATACAATCATGGGGATATCGCTGAGGCCTAAAAATTGTAATAATGACCATCAAATGATCTTTTAAATAATGAAGCACTAATGATTAAGTATCGTGTGGCCTCTCGTCGTAGATGACGAGCTTTATGAGGTTGAAAGTTGTTAGGAATGGTTTGTCGGTATCGAAAATTAGAGATTTGAGTAAATCATTTCGGATGATCATTATTGAGTGTGACAATGCAGGCTTTCAAGGTCAGACTATCAGTCGATGGATGTCAATGTAAAGGATGATAAATGTGGTATTCTCATTAGTGATTTCTTGAGGAATGAGTGATGCCACACTATCCATAACATTTACATGTCGATTATCTTTGCGATGGATGGTAGTGAGAAAGTATAACTCAAATATAGCCAATATAGCTTTTACAAGGTTGTTATACGGGACAAGACACTCCTCTTTGGTTTGATATGTGTCATTAAATTGATTAATAATGACTTGAGAGTCGCCATGAATTCAGATATTTCGAGTAATAAGTTTGTGGGTGATGGCAAAGCAAAGAATGAGGGCTTTATACTCAACGATGTTGTTAACACATGAGAACCCTAAGCGATACACAAAGGGGAGATGATCACCATATGGGGTGATGAACACAATCCCAACCCTGACCCATCCGAGAGGAAATGAGACTCATCAAAACATGTAGTCCAAGTGTTAATGTCGATGGTGTAAGTAGTAAAGTCATCTCAAAAAGTATCACATATGGGTGAAGGATCAGAAAGAGGGGTGTCAATGAGCTAATCAACGATAACTTGACGTTTGATGGCTTTTTGTGGGATGAATTTGAAATCAAACTTTGTGAGCAACATGAACCATTGCGTAAGGCATCCAAATAGGTGTGTGTTGGATAAGAGGTATCATAAAGGATTGACTTTGGTAATTATGTGAACCTCATTATTGAGAAGGTAGTGTTGTAACTTATTTACAACAAAGACGAGGCCAAGGCATAATTTTTCAATGTAGCTATAATTACATTCGTAGGAAAGAAAAGTGTGACTAATGTAATATACAACCCTTTCATGTTGAGAATCATCATGTTGTGTTAGAAGGGCCCCTAATGCATGGAATGTAGTCGAGATGTACAATAGGAAGGGTCAATTAGCCGTGGGAGGCATTAGAACATGAGGATTTAACATATATTCTTTGATAGCTTCAAAAGCACGTTGGAAATGATCATCCCAAAGGAAATTAGTGTCCTTTTTCATTAGATGCATGAATGGTTGAGTTTTGTCAGTGAGCTATGCAATGAAGTGAAGAATTGTGTGGATCTTACCTTATAATGAGCGTAATTGATGTAAGTTTCATGGTAGAGGCATATCAACAATGACAGAGATATTTTTGGGATTAATTTTGATTCCACCTTGGGAGATGATGTAGCCAAGTATTTTTCTAGTTATGACACCAAAAACACACTTCTTTGGATTTAGACATACTTTGTATTATCGTAAGTGTTCAAAGAGTGTGTGAAGATCTTGAGCATGGGTGGAGTGATGTCGTGATTTGGCAAGTATGTCGTCAACATAATCCTCAATAATTTTATGAATATAGTCATGGAAGATATGCATCATTGCACATTGGTAAGTGACCCCGACATTTTTAAGGTCAAGAGCATAACAATGTAACAAAATGTACCCCAGGGTGTGGTGAATGAAGTCTTTTATTGATCTCATGGGGTTGATTTTGATTTGATTGTAACTAGAAAAATCCATCCATGATGGAAAGAATGTCATATCCAATAGTGGAATGGACTATAACATTGATGTGTGTCAAAGGGAAACTATCTTTAGGGAAATCTTTATTAAGGTCACGAAAATTGATGCAACAATGGACTTTGTCATCCGGTTTCATAATAGACACTATTTTAGACACCCATTCAAAATAGTCAATAGTACAAATAAATCCAACATCCAAAAGTCGTTTTATTTCTTCCTTAACTAATCATGCAACTTTAGGATGCATTTTTCAAATTTTTTTTTGAATTGGTTTAGCACCAATATTGAGGACTATATTGTGCATGGCGATAGAAGGATCTATACCAGGCATATCACTATAATCCCATGTAAATATGTCTAAAAATTCATGAAGCACCTGTTTAATATCAATTTGTTCGGAAGGTTTAAGAGAAGCAACCAATAAAACCATTTGAAGGTTGTTGGTAGTACCAAGGTTTTATTGAATAGTTTCCTCATTTAAAAGAGTGGACCGATTTTCTATGTATGGATCGATAGGATTGGTATAAGGAGTATCATTATTGACATTAGGTGGATCAGATTCACCAAAGTAGGTAGAAGTAGTAAGAATATATTGGTATCATTTTTGTGATGATAAGAGGGAGATGATCGCAGGTCCCCATGTATTCTAAGAGAGAATCGTCAGTAGTGAGTATCCAAATCAGGCCAATCAGTGGAAGCAGGATTTCTAATGAGCTCCGGGTATAAGAGAGTAAGTGTAGAAGCATGTGAAATAGCATAAACCTCTGGAGAGGATGTGGTAGGAATTAAAGAAGTGGATGGGAGATGATATCTGAGGCCAAGTTTAGTAGATTGAGTGGGAATGGACAATGATTCTATGACCCTTGACATGTTAGCCTAACCCATGCACTGAAAAGTCAGACGAAGCATATACTGATAATGTGACCATATTTGGAGAAATGAGGATTAGATGTAGAGGAAATGTGAGTTTCTGGTGAATGTTTAATATTGTTACAAAAGGCGAATAGAGAGGGATCTGCTAAGACCTCATAGATAACTATTTGATAGAGGAATTTAAGACTTGTATGAAGAGTGGAACCGCATGCATGGCATGGATCCAAGGCTGCCAAAGAAGAATGTTATAATTAAGATTATTATGCATCACATGGCATGGGATAAGTAAAGTGCATGACCCAACAATAATAGGAAGTGTGATAGTACTTAAGACATGTTTAGGGATGTTATCAAAGCTACAAATAGAAACAAATGAAGGAATTAAGGAGTCTTGAAAAGGCTAATTTGGTGAAGGAATGCTAGATTACATATATTAAGCTCAAATCCATTATCAACTAAAGCACATTTAACCCCTACATTATTGATACAAACATGAATATAAAGGGGAGGATCATTATCTAAAATATATTGAGAAGGAATTTCAACATATGTAAAAGTAATATGTTCTTCATTAAAAGATAAATTTGTAGTAAATTTATGATACACATATTCAGGAGAAGTATGAGGATGAATATAAGTATTAGCCAAAAAGATTTTATTTCACTCCCACAATCACGATTAGCCTACAGAAAGGTATGGAAGTATCGATTGCTCTACGAGTATCAATATAGACCCCCATGCACATCGAAAAAGACTACACTTCTAATGGTTTCATGAACACTTCACGTAGTAAGCAAGAGATTGAATCACAACATGAGAATCAAGTAGAAAAATACATAGTGTTTGTCATGCTCATGGATCAAAAATAAGAGGTATATATAAGAGTGTTGTGTAACTTATGTAAATAACACATGGACACAACCCTAAATAACCCTAATGACCTATGACCTCACTAAGTGAGATGACTAACCATATATGGTGGACAAGATGTTGAATGACAATGAAACAAGTCATATACACCAACACCCCCTTCATCGAAGCTGAGGTAGAGGTCATGACAAGTTAGAACAAAAGAGAACTCCCTTAAACAACTAAGAAAGATGTGTCAATGGGGCCTAACAACTAAGTTTGATAAGGTACCCATGTACAAACAATAATCTTTCTGGAAAAGAAGAATAGGAGAAGGGAAATGGGTCCTAAAAACTAGTCCTGATGAAGTACCCATGTACAATAAAGATCTCAAGTAATGGAGGAAAACCCGAGGGAAAAACATCCACTTGCAAGAGATAAAAGACATCCATAAACAACCTACGAAAGATACATCAAATGAGTCCCGACATATAAAGGCCTAAGGTACCCATGTACAAACTGTAATCTTCCTAGAAGAAGAGAAGAAGAAAAGCTATCCTTCCTCCCAAGATGAAGAACCTATCAAAGACCACCTTGTATCAAGTGTAGAAGAAGAAGATCCCCAAAGTGACAAGGCGTGGTTCCTATCTAAGGAACGATGCTCCATATATGAAGTGGAAGTTTAATCTACTCCATGAAGGGATGGTGAATCCAAATCAATGGTGAAGAAGGAAGGTGGAATGTCTTGTAACTGTATAGAAGAGTATCCAACGTTTGATAAGTCTCGAATCAAAGTACTTGCTCCCTGAAAAGTTTGTAGTGGACCAGAACTAGGAAGATCAAGAAATAAATCCTCAATATGTGGTAGATGATAAGTTGATGGTGGAGGGTCCTCATCACTATGGAAATTAACCAAGATAGAAGAGAAGTCATCATCATCAAAAGAAAACTTAGAAATATCATCAAGTCTAGGTGAATCTGATGAAGAATCAAGGAGGAACAAAGTGAGAAAAGGAGTAAAGCCAAGTGTGATGATCAATTGTACCAACTACAATGATAATGTCACCATGTAACTCTCTGACATAAATAAAATCTAGAGTGAACTCAACCCACATGCCTTGACTGAGGTGAGTAATCTGATACACTAAAAGGAGATTAGTTGAAAGTGAAGGAACACTAAGCACATTGTTGAAAGTTTCACCATTCACTTCAATAGACCCTCTCCCAAAATTGGTGTAGAAGTGTTGTCACCAAGCCGAATAGAAAACATGTCACACAAAGTGTAATGAAGAAAACTCAATCTCAGATGAGGCCATATGATGAGATGCACCAATCAATCACCTTTGTAGGAGTAGGTGACACAAATGTAACTAAAGCTCTTGCCTTTGTTTTCTCCTTAGTTGATTCTTTTTCTTTTTCTTTCACTTTTCCCTTTCCATTGACTTTTTCCTTAGAAATTTCGTGAGTTAATGACGAATATGGCTTGAGATAATCATGAACTTCTATGTTGTTCTTCTTAAGAAGACTCATGAGGAGTTCAATCTTATTCTTTAAACATTTTTCTTCTTCATGCCTACCACTGTAGTACCCACATTTAATCCATTATTTAGGAGATTTAGAACTAGAAGAGGAAGTGGAAAAGTTTTATTTTGTGGTGGATTGGTCCTTTTATTCTTATGATCCTTAGTGTTACGATTCTTCTCTTTTGAAACCCTAGGTTTTTCATGACCAACAATGAGAGCATGGGATTTTGTGGATCTAAGAGTACCCATCTGAATTAGCTTATCCTATTCTCTAGTCAAATCAACAACAAACTCATCAAAGGAGGGCATAGTCCAACTTGTGCCAAGTGCTATTTTTGTAGCATGGAAGGTTGAGATAAAGACATAATAGTCGACCAAGTTTTTCAATGACAAAAAATATGAGTTGTGAGTCCTTGTCAATTCCACAATTTTTTAATTGCAATCTTAAAGATTTGAGTTTGATGAGAAAGTTCTAGAGAGTGTCAAAACTACTAGGGATGAGACTAATCAACTCATTTTCTAGTTCATGCCCTTTCATATCATCATGTTTTCCAAAAAAAAATCTAAGGCATTCCAAACTTCCTTGGGTGATTTAGATGTGTTAATATGAAAGCACGCAGATTTCGGTGATACTGAGAAGACATAAAATCCCAAAAGCTTCATCACTCCTATATGTACCTCTTATTTTTCATCTATGACCTCACTAAGTGAGATGACTAACCATCTATGGTGGAAAAGATGCCGAATGACGATGAAAAATCCATATACACCAATAGGATGGAGACACTCATGGTGGTAGGATCCTGTGGGTATCAAGCTAGGAATAAAGAAGGAATTAAGAGTGTTTGAATGAGAGTACGAGTTCACCAAATGATTTAACATAAATTGAATTAAATATTACTATAAAGTAGCTACAATAAATAATGATGTACAAATCCTAATATATAGTGACACATAAGCAAACAAGCATGTATAATATGAAACCATAATCAAGAGAGGGAGATATGAAGACTTGGCTAATATCCGCATAGGTGAAAGGTGATCTAGGTAGTATAAAGTACTTGAACAAAATATAAACAACATCATAAATTATCCCTAGAAATTATGGGACTCAAAACGACGATACAGGATAAGGGCATCCACGTGTGGGGCGGAGGTTCCTTGGTGCCGACGACTAGATATGGGTGTTGGTGACCGCACAAATGCTCAAGATTTGGTTTCTTCGTGTCACAAGGGCTTTGTTGTTGATTCATGTTGGTCACTTGATATTCACTCCCGATCACTAAAGGTCCCTGTAAATTATAAGAAAGAAGTTCACCTGCATATACCCACAAACCACATCAAACCTAAAAATAAAAATACAGAATGGGGATTTAGATTGACCTCGACGGTCACACCAAGAGTGAACTTATGACCGAGAAATGCACTATATCTCAGACTCCATGTAGTTCTTGTGTGTGTGTGTAGAAGAATGATGCCCTAGGATGCCCTTGTGTAACTTGTATCTTGGATAATGGGATAGGTTTTCTCAATGATGCAAATGCATGGGATGGAATAAAATAAAATTCCCCTCCCATGATATGTATGCATAAATGATGCAACCCTTGTCTCTTGAATGAGTGTGCTATATGGATGCATTTGATGTTCTCTTTGTGCCTTTGGATGCAAGCTTAGGTGATAATAGTAATTCTTAGTGCTTGGTCCCTAATTTTTGAGAAGTAACTAAGTATATATATGATTCCCTTATTTGAATTTCGTAATTGACAACTAGAAGGCCAACCCATAAGTGAAAAATATGCCCAAAAGATAAAAGAGACCCAAAAGAGTGAGAAAAGGTGAGAGAGGGTCAAGAGTGCCTGTGGAGGGATAGAAGTGCCTGGCGATGGTGTTTTATCCGAACGCTTTGTGTTTAAGGTCATAAAAGATAAATCAATCGGTTTTCACAGGATGTAGGGTGTGTAAGACCAAAGAGAAAAAGAAAAGAGGTCAAAGATAGTTGTTAACCACTAGTTTTCTTGCTTAGGAATAATGTATACACTAGTATGCTTTAGGACCTAGAAATGTACCCAAGTGTGTGATTTTTTGTCTATAGAAATCAAGGAATTGAGTTGTGTACTTGGAACAAGAGTACTAAACAATGGTGGAAATCCTTGGTAAGGTGGATTAATGAGTCCAAATGTGGTAAGGTGGATTTGTCAATTCCAGTCTTAAGGGCATAAACATGTATAATTTGTATACCTAAAATGAATGTGTTAGTTATTTTTTTGGTTTACATAAGGAATGTATCATTTCCTGTTCTCCAATTCATATTCATACTTATTATGTGTTGCATGGAGTAGTTGCAGTATTGACTTATATACACATTTTCATTTTTCCTTGTCAAAAATTCTATATCTACCCTTATCATAAAGGTGAGACCACCCTCATTGGATGAGAGGTGCATGAGGAAATTTGAAGGAATTTGTGAACAGAGGTAAAACCCTTAATAATACTCACCCTTTCCATTTCTTGCACAATTACTCTTGGCTCCATAATTGGTCTCCTAGATTTTCAATCTTGGTATTGAGTAATACTTGTTGATTACACACATCTTTCAAAACGAATAAAAATAAAATATATATTCTTGGATGATTAATTAATTTACATGTCATCCTTTGTAGATTTATGGGACTACTCTCAAATAGGGAAGAGTATAAAGGATAAGTTTGGTATGAGAATGGAAAATAAAATGAATAAGACATCTCTTTCTCTCCATCACATGGATGAAATTCCATAGAAACCTTCTTATAAATGATAATATGTATCATAAGTATGCTTCCATCTATGGAAAAATTCATTTGAGCGAGTGTCTAAAATCAACATTTTCACTATTAAGTCTAACAAATAAAAAATGACAACATAACTTGGTTATGGTTTGAAAAATCTATCTTTTGGCATATGTTAAATAATGATTGACAAATTGTCATATAAAATTTTCCTCTTTCATAGGAAAATATCTTTATATGTTTCTCTCTAAAAGGGTGTGATCACTCCTAAACATGAAAACTAACGACCATAATACAAGAATTATGCATATAACATGTACAAAAAAGTCTTATAGTTATACGACACAAGGCTAATAGGTGATAAAATTAAGGCAAATGACCATGTGAAAAGTTAAATGACACCTTTAAAAACTTCTAAAAATATGCCTCTAAGAAGAAAAGGGAATTTAATTGAGATGAACATTTTTGTAGATGAGAAGATGTAATCACTTTTTGCAAAGGCAATTATCTTAGTTATTTAAACTATAAAGAGGGACTTTGAGCTTGAGAATGATTCTAATTTTTTTTCCTTTGATAGGAATTCAAATGGAAGTCATGCACCTAATTTTTGAAAAAAAGTACTTTAAATGTACTACCTGATCAATAGTATAGTTAGAGAACTATAAGAAAGTCATCTAATGCCTTTTCCCCATCTTCTATTAAGATTCACCTAACTAAGCCACCGAGATGACATATTTTTCAAAGGGGGAAGGATGTCGCATCCCATTTTTGTATTACCTACTTTTCTATTGAACTGCACATTATATTAATGATAATATGAGTTACATTAGCGAGGTCATTCAAACAACTCACAAATACACAAATGCCATAGAGGCAACATAGAATGCCTATAGGGAACAACAAAAAATAGACACCTCAAAGACAAATACAATAATAAATGCCACGAAGGTAGAGCTAACAAGGTCCGGGCCTAGAAAAAGTTGCAAATCCAAAAGTAAACGTAGAAGCGACGCCAAAGTTGACACCAAAGTCGATTTGAGGTCTAAGGAGAAGAAAGGGTGCTTTGATTACCTACTTTATACGTCGCGAGTGAATTAATTATTGTTATCCTATCTCCAATTTTTATGAAATGCAATAAAAGGAATTAATTGTCATTTGGATGAATTAATGTTATGTAATTATGAGATTATAATTGTCATTGTATATTATCATCCTTTTACCATCTCTTATCATGTGAATTTGATATCATGAATTAGATAACAACCTTTTGTTTATTTATTTTTAATAGAGGTATAACCCTCGGTGTGAAGGAGAGTATCATCAAAGAGAGGGATCTAGATGTAAATTATGGGTAGTGAAGAGAGAACACTGTGAATTAGTATGAGACCAATCTAGTTGCATGCTAAATATAGACAACATCCTTCACTTTTTAGGCATATGTAGTGTCCATTAGGTTTGGGTGATTGAATACATGTTGATTATTACTTTTTCACCTTGATTTAACAAGGTAGAGGATATCTTGAGTCTAGAGAATTATTAAAATTTCTTGCATTTACTATCAATTGTAGTAGACATCATTAGTCATGGTGGAATTTGGAACAATTGAGAAACCCTCAAGAGGAAAATTACAATTTTACATTAAAAAAATATAGTTTTTATGGGTTTTCCTAAAGGGGTTCTTACATTGAGAAGGTGAAACCTTACATGAGGGTTTTGTAGAAATAGTTTTCGCATAATCATGCCAAAAATTGTGATGAAAAAACAAGAACTAGTGTCTAAATTAAAAACATCCATGAATAATGTGGTTTGGAGTGGAAGATTGATAATCCCATTATAAATAATAGAAAGAAAAATTAACAACCGAGGAAGAAGAGACAAAGCAAACAAAGGAAAAGCTAAGGTAAAAACTTTGGCCATCCTCCTTCAAATTTTGAACTATGCATGAATAAAAATTACAAATATTGAAAGGAAAGTAAATTTTGAAATGATAGATGAATTATTGAAGTAAATGGTAGTATATTCAATATGCACATAAACTTAATGTGAAAAAAATCTTTTCTCAATCATCTCAAAATGGAGGGTCATGCTCTAGTTTGGTGGGAGAGTTATGTAGGGTTTATAAAAAATGAAGGTTGTTATATGGGATGTTATGACAAAATTGTTAGTACTTTTAAATTCAATAGAGCATAAGACTAATCAAGAGATTAAATGGAAATGTTTTAGGCACAGCTTATCATCAACTTGTGTAAGTTTATATTATAGAATTTTGAATACAAGTTACACAAATGGCCCCAAACTTGGAAGAATAAAACATCTTGACTATACTTTAAAGGTATCTATAAAAACATAATTATGTGCACCATGCTTTGTTATCTATAGTAACTTAATTTTGGTTTGATACACTTGCAACATAAATTTTACATTATTTAGTACAGTTGGACCAATGACACATATTTAAATATTTTGAAACACATTTTCACCTACGGATTACCTCCATATCACCTTGGTTTCCTCCATCTACCAATTTTATACATGCATCATTTCCAATTTGTATAGGCTCATCAATATAACTCTACACACAATTATGCATTTTGTATTCATTTGTTTTTGACCCATGGATTAGGTTCAATACTTAACTTTATTGAAGCACACTCGGACCGAGGGGTAGGGTGAATCAATCCTTATAAAACCTTAAATAATTTCATATTTGCTTATTAAGCCATAAACCATTCATCCATTCTTTAACGTGTGCAAATAACCATACAACATACATTCAAATAACCATGAACAAGAGAGAGAACACCAAAACATAAGATATAAGTGGGAAACCCTCAAGGGAAGAAAACCCACTGAAAACTTTGCTGATATTACACACAATAAAGAATCATGTGAATCTTACACATCACAAGAGATTTCTTTAGTGAGGCACCAACCCCAAAAGGAAAACCAACCCTAAACCCTTGTTGATATTACTCACAACAAGAGACTTACATGAATATGAATCATCACACAAGATTTTGATGAATTATGACCATTGAAAATATTTTGATACCACAACTAATAGCGATCCAAAAATTCAGCTCCAAATTTCTTCAAACCCTTGCTCAAGCACACCTTCTTCAACTTGCTCTCTCTAGGTCTTTCATGAACTAATTTAGATTCCAACCCTTACACACATATTCTCCATAAATCTTCAGAAATTTTCATACATCATCAGATCTCTCTTTATGCCTTCAAACCTGTTAAACTCTCCTTCTTGGGTCACACTTTTCCGTCATGCACAACTAGCTCACAAAATGGGCTCAAAATTTAGTTTTATAGCCTTCTATTCCTTATAACCCAAGAGAGGTCGGTAATTTATGATAATTAAACCCATACAACTTAAAAAAATTCCATTACATCCAATATAATGGTAAAAATGACTCATATAGGCTGACCATGCCAAAAACCATCCAACTTGTACAAAAATGCTTAAAATCCTAACACTAGAATGAGAAAATCCACTCATTCCAAAGCCATAGTTAGTAAAGCTTCAAAATTCACCACACATGAGTAATATAACATAACATAATCATACATGGTCACACATTTACTTTAACCAATCAAATATTTCATTAAATGGGCCCACTTGCTCCTATCCTTCACAAAACATCTACTTCTAGCATCTTGATTTTACCTTTAGACATCAAGCACACTCCAAAACACCTCAACTATGGCATGTGAACACCCTATGGAATTAAAATAACCTTTAGAATAATTATAATCAAGTTATACATCATGAACCATCCATATACTCAAACCACAACTACTTTTTTCTTCACCAAAACAAGCCGCCAAAAACCAATTTTGCAAACTCAATTAGTTTTCACACTTGATAATACTTTAAAGGTGTCTAAATGCGTTCACTAGATGCCAAATTCACCCTCTTCATTGATCCAAAACCGAGGGGTTTCAGATTTAAAGAAAAAATTAACAATTGTGCCAAATGAATTGAAAAGAACTATCTCTAAAAAGAGATGTAAATTGTTCAAAATACTTCAAATACATCAATTATCTCTGCAAGGATATGCCTATCTTCCCTTTACGGGTTACATATGCATTTATACTATTTTTAGATATACTAAAGGGTACCTAGAGGAATGTGGAAGGTCACTGGTCTTGAGGAAGACGAGGTGTTTCATCTTCCAAGAATTACATGTGTGCTAATTTTTGCTGAAAACATATTATTTTTAGAATTTACTATTTTTAGAAAACACTACAAAAATCACAATTTAGGCCCTTTAAACATGGATTTTGGGAGTCAAACTTTTCCAAAAAAAAATTCACACCCTTTCATCATGCTATACACTTTCCAAGATTTCCATTGCACTTTGAATGAAGTCAATTAGAGCTACAAAGATCTGTAAGTTATGGTCCCCAGAAGTTGCTCCACTGTAATTGTTGCCTGGATCATTCCTCCCTCCTTTAGAAGCAATGGTCCCCATTGCACCAAGAGGTCCCATTAGATGTGGAAATTTCTTCTTTACCTGGTACACAGTGAGCCACTCACCTTGATGACTGAGATTTCCTTTCTTGATCACCCGATAGAGTTGAATAGGTTGTCCTTTGGTGGTCTTTGTCAAAGTGTCCACAATCTGATCTTCTTCAACTGGGGAAAATCTTTATGGGTTGAGCTCGGATATGTCTAATTGTTCTACTATGATTGAAGTATCTAGTAGAGGTGGGTGATATGGCTTGAGGAGGTCCACATTGAAGATGGGGTGCATACCAAGGTAGGGTGGAAGATTCAACTCGAAAGCATTTTCTCCTACTTGTTTGGTGAGAGTGTAAGGACCATACCAAAGAGGCCGAATCTTCCGTGTGGACTTACAAGCCTTTCCTTTTGAAGCCACAACCAAACCTTATCACCAACCTAGAAATGATGTGGAACCTTGTGTTGATCATGGTGCTACTTATACTTTTGACTCATTTTACGTAAATGTCATGGACTTGTCTTGAGTGTGTTGAATATGTTCAAAAAATCTTGTCACCTTTTCTCGCTTCGCTTTTTATAGAAGCGTGTATTCCATGGCATGCATTGGGATGCATACATTAATGGGTGTCATAGGTTGGAATCCGTAACAAAATTGAAATGGACTATTTTTGGTGGAGTTGTGCAGGGACTCAATTATATCCATGTTGTATGTATGGCAAGGCCTCATCCCAAGTGCGGGAATACTTGGAGTGGTACATATGAAGCATGTGAACAATTAGGTGGTTCACCACTTCTGTTTGTCCATCAATCTGGGTGGAAGGATGTGGACTTCATCAACTTTGTGTCCATCATTCCCCATAAGGTGGACCAAAAGATGCTCAAGAACCTGCTATCCCTATCAAAGACAATAGACTTGGGAAGCCCAAAGTTGATCCATACATGACTGAAATAGAGTTTAACAATATCTTCAACAGAAATATTTTTCTTACAAGCAATCATTATAGCCATTTTGGAAAATCGATCAACTACAACAAAAACACCATCATTCCCATGTTTTAAAGTTGACAAACTTGAGAGGAAGTCCATCAAGACAGATGCCCAAGGCTTGGTTGGTTCCGACAATGGTGTGTATAATACTGTTTCTTGTTAGTTGTCTTGGAAATCACAAAAGGGGTCCAAAATTTAATATACTTAACCACATAATTCCTTAGATTAGGCCAATAGAAATGCTTCTAAAGTATTGCCAATGTTTTGTCCACGCCAAAGTTCCTGTGGTCTAGTTGAAGTGTGTTTCCCGTATCATATTTTTTTGTTCACTTGGTGGAACATAGATGTGCCCCATGTGGCAGAGGAGGTTTTCCTATAGATAGAAATTAGTGACATGTTTTCCTCCATGGAGGGCCTGATATGTGTCCAAAAAGTCAGGGTCCTTCTCATACAAATTGCACCAACTGTAAGTCTCATATCCATACAGATCAAGGATAGTTGTGAGGGCTGTAATTGGAGGGTGGATCGTGAAATCTTCTAAATCGAACTTTCCTTATTATGTTTTACTATCGTGTGAAACTCTTTGCAGTATGTGGCCCATTTCTAGTGTCTCTCATTCCTTAGCTTGCTCGATCTCGAAGGAAATCCAAAGGCATGTGGTCTATGTGGATTACTATCTCCTTCCCCATAATGTAGTGTTTCCATTGCTTATAAGCCTAGATGATGACATAAAGCTCATTATCATATGTTGGGTACTTCTTGACTGTGTCATTGAATATTTCATCGTGATATGCAATAAGGTGGCCATGTTGCATGATAATAACTCCCAAGGTGTACTCAAATGTGTTTATCATCAACTTGAAAGGTTGATGTAGATTAGGAAGGGAGAGGACAGGGTGAGCATAGCATTTCTTTCAACCCTTCAAATTCTTTCTACTGTTCTTCCTCCCATCGAATGTAGCCTTGTTCCCTCCTTTAGTCACTTGATTGAGTGCCCAAGAAATATGTGAAAAACCCAAGACAAACTGGCAATAGAAATTGGCAAGGCCTAAGAAGTTTCAAAGTTCTCAGTAAGGTTTTTGGGGTAGGTAATCCCTAAATAACCTGAATTTTTGTGGGTCGACATGGACTCCTTCCTCATCCACAATGTAACCCATGTCTTTGGACCTTTCTCATCCCAAATGTGCATTTGTCTAGATTTTCATACAACATGTGCTTCTGAGGGTCTAAAGTACTTCTCAAACATGTTGTAGATGCTTCTCCTAGGTATGACTATAGATGAGTATATCATCTAAGTATACCACCGTGAAGGAAATTGTGTAGGATCACAGGATGTCATCCATCATCCGCATGAATGGTGCAGGTGCATTAGTCAGTCCAAAGGGCATGACCAACCATTCGTAGAGACCTTTCTGAGACTTAAATCAAGTTGTAGACACCAAATTTGGGTCACACTCCCTTGGTCCCCTTTAATTAATTAACGTAACATATTCACCTAACCATGACCCCTTACCCCGCATTCATATTAATTTAATTACTTATAATTGAATTAATGTTCATCCTCACATTATTAATTAATTTAATTACTTTAATTAAGTTAATTTACACATCACCTAGACACCTCACCATGGACTTATTCCTATCCTATTAATTAATTAAGACTAGGTCCCTACTTATCCCAACCAACTGGGACTTAGTCTAACCCTAAAATTAAAGTCTTATTCCTTCTCCAACAACACTCCCACTTATCTAAGCACCAACCCTCACTTGAGACCCAGATTAGCAATCAAAATCACGCCAAAAATAGTAAAGATCAGGCTATTTTTGGTAACTTGGACTAATTCACCCTAACCGACGCCATTTTATCCTTGCTCAACGTTGGTCACCTAAACCACCATTTGTTCTTTTATATACAATTTTACAACTTTTTACCCGGGTTGGTAATTTTGAGTTTTAAGAGTGCTATTGTAATCAAGCAAAGATCTTAGAGCCATTTCTTCATCCAAATGATGTCTACACACCATCAGAGAGTAGCACAGCCAAGGATTCCCTTCCAGATCATTGGAGCATTCACAGAGCACACAGGTCATAATATCACAACACTAAACCAACTACCACCTCACCAATCAATCACCAACCTCCATCCAACCATGAGATCTTCATAGCAGCAAGTAAGTAATGTGATCTTAATCATTTGTGCTTCCTTTATTACAGATCTCTTTCCTCCTTCATTATTTTTAGTTTCTATTGTTATCCAGATATCTTCATCTTCTCACCAATCCACCAACCCAACCAGTTCAAGTCCTTTCACCTTTTGTGACCTCTCCATCTATATTCTTGAGTCTTCTCAGTTATATTACAAACCTAACCACACCCTCCTCACTCTCTGTGCAATCACAGAGAAGGCCAAAAACCATTTTTATTAAGTTATTGCCAATTTCCCCTACTAATGCGTCAGTTTACCCTACCACCTTCGGTTTCATCCTTGAACCGACATCGGTCACCTGACCAATATCGGTCTACTGTATTATGTATTCTCGAGACTAGCAAGCTTCCCACTCACCCAAAACCAACCTAGACCTCAACCAATCAAAGTGACGAGCCTTACTGGACCTTTGATAGACACAGTTTGACTGAACAAACCTCGGTTCTAATTAGATTTATTGTTATTTTGATATCTAGAATAAAATATAGTGTATTGTGTGTATGAGAAACCTAAATCATTACATTGCAATAGGACCTATTTATTTTAGTTTCTTAATCACACCGAATTGTTATTAAACAGTGGATTAGTAACCTCTCTAGAAGCACCACGCTTCTTGGATCTAGCATACACTAGGCAGTTCACTATCATATGATATTTAATACCCTTTTGTGGTCTTGCTTTGAATCTATAGGTATTCCTTCCCAAAAAAAAGGATTTCTCTACGATCAGCTTGGATAACATCAACAACGTGCACATTCTACCTTCCACCTTCGCCTCACAGGTATTCCTTCTTAACTATTTACCTTCTATCTGTTTCATCCTAGAATGTGTTAAACTTATTGGTGAAACATTTTGGCATGCCTAGTGGGACCCATTTGGGGTTATTTGCATTATTCATTCTTAGGGAATCATTGTGTGTTTATTTCTTTTTGAAAGAAATTTCACATTAAAATATTCTCCCTTAGAAACATTCTTCTTCTCCTACTGATCTTAGTGAAACTTGTATTTTGGATTAAAAAGAACACTTCTTTTTATTTTGTATTGCATTAGTGAAAGACATACTCTTTCCTATTCATTATTGCTCTCATCGAATTTTATTGTGGATTTGGGTTTAAAATCTTTGCATCTCATTTCTGTATGCTACATTCTAGCTCATCTAAATTGTGGGCAACCTATATGCTAGAAGTCATGCCCAGTTGATGGTTGACAAACTAAACCATAGTTCACATTTTGCACACTCTTTATACCAAATCACTTTGAAAATAAACTACACATTTCTTAAACAACATCTTTCCCGGAAGAAGCTCAACGATCACATGATCAGAGGATTGACAGTGGGCTCCAGCTAGTTTTCTGGCCAGTTATCATATCAGAGAAGGATCCCCCGCACCAAAACATACCCAAACCAACCATAGTTATAAGTTTCTGTAGTGCACCTTCGGCACCCAAAAAATCTAGTTTACTCACAAGTCAGTCCTAAATGGCATAATCCATAACATAAAAATCTACATCATAGGATTTTATGTTTTGCTAGCTTTTGCTTGATTTGTGTTTTGAGGTGTGAGTTCGTTCTCTTCATTTTTCTCTCCCTACACACTCCACCATCATAGTTGGTGTATTCCAATTGTTTTTGAGTGTGTTAGGGCTGATCATTTCCATACTCAGTCTCTGAGTTGGTCTTGTTATTTGACCTAAATCACCAAAAATTCACTTTTTCCATCTTTCACAAATTTCACAATAACCAATGTCATCCCAACTACTAATCATCGCTTCATCATCTTACCACCATTGGTTCACTAACCACCATCGGTTTTAGGTTTGTTTTAGTCATTTTTTCCAAAGTAGCATCAAATCTTCATTTATTTTCTTTCTGTGGCTTCCTTGGTCATCTTACTAGTCTCGAGTTTTGATATTACCTTCAAAGTCTAATTCTATCTTGTTTGCACCATTTATTGCCAAAGTTACCAATCTGACATTTTCCCACAGTCAATACGACATCGATCTATCTGATTGGTAGTGGTTACCCCCTCATACCGGCATCGGTTACCCCACCGATGTCAGTCTCTCTATGTTCTGATTTTTCAATCGGAAAATGATCAAATCACACATTTTAGACCCATTTTCTCCATTCCTTCTATGTTTTTGCATTATCAACAAAACTCAAAATACCTATTCTATTGTCAGTCACATGGTTTTGACTCGTAGACAAGCCAACACTCTCGTGTTTCATGCTAGCCACCAGCCGCTCCCACCTAGCCCATTACCCCCTTCCATCTTATCACATATGGACCCCAATCAGGCTCTTGCCATACCCACTGGTGATGAGGAGTTCGTGAGACTCCTTGATCACAACCCCACCGCTCAAGTATTATCTCGCTCATTCATCTACCCGTGATTCATCAGGCAACTTATATATGACATGCCTATGTCCATTCCTCCTATTCTCGCACCCACTTCTGCATCAACTACTACTAGCTTGGCCTTACCCTCTTCCACCTTACCACATGTGGTTTCCCAACTTGACCCTACATCATTGATATCTATCTGCACCTACAACATTTGTCATGGCTTTGACATCTATCGCTCCTACGATGTCAACCATGCCTTTATCAACCACCTTGAGTGTAGTTCTATCTACACCCGTCACCTCTCATATGCCTATTGCACTCAACACCAAAGATTGGTGTCACAGACCCAGACTCCTTCCAAAACATCTCCACCTCTCGATTACTACGAGAGTATTTACGTCCACTCCACCTACCTACACTTATCACCAAAAACCCCCTATTTAATCTAGCACTTATTCAAGAAACTTTCCCTCTACATCTATTCCAGCCTATGTTCCTTCCTCACAATTTTCATGCTCGGCACCACCACATACTAGGATTCCATCCACATCATACCCACCTTATCTACCCCCTTATACTACAAGGGGTGCCCCATCATCATAACATACTAATGATCTTATCAAAATGATGATGGACAAGATGTAGACATTAGAAGCATTTATCTCGACTCACGTAACTCTCTGACATACGACGAGATTTGCAATGAGCCCATTCACCCATCCATTCCGATTCATCCATACCCTGCCCATTGGGAAATGCCTAAATTCAACTGATTCAACAACAAAGAAGACCCACAACAACACTTGCGGTCTTTTAAACATGTGTGTTATCTAATCGCTCACGATGACGCTTTGCTCTTGTGGACATTCCCAATGTCCTTGACAGACTGACTTTAGATTGGTATAGTGCTCTACCCAAGCATTCCATCTTTTCATTTAATCAGGTAGCTCAAGATTTTCTAGACCACTTTTCTATCAACATTGTCAAGAAGGTCACCATGACTGACTTATATGCGACATGCCAATATGAAGACGAATCTATCGCAGATTTTGTCACTCGTTGGCAGAGCTTGATCAACCAACTCACATTCCAACTACCTCAAATTGAGTTAATAGATTTGTTCACTAGAGCTTTTGCTAGACACATCTCACCAACTCTCCAAGTTCAAACCTTCTACACATTTGACAAGGCATTCACCATGGCTCAAAACTTGAAATTTGTGCCATTGAAGAGAAGAAGATACAATTGTGTAACAAGAACATTGTGTTTAAATCAAATGATACCTCTTCTTCTTCCAAACCATAAAATAATTATTCTAAAGCAAAAGGATCTGCCAACGCAGTAGTTTTGAAAGCCGTCCCATCTCATCCATCCAACCAATCAAATCCTTCTTCCAATCTTTCTCTTGTTTAGGCTTTTCAATTCAAATGGGAGAAAGCGAAAAAGTATACTTCCATAGGAGAACCCTACTCTTCAGTTTTAGAAAAACTTCTAAAATCCAGAGCACTCAATTTTCCACTTGTCAAACCACATATTGTTTTTGACCTCTCTCGTTCTATGCCTGCATGGTATAAAGAAAATGATTACTGTAACTATCATCATGTTAGAGGTCATAGTGACGATGGTAATTGTATAACTTTCAAAAACATCATCCAAGAAATGTTAGATGATGGAGATCTCATCTTGGATAACCCTAACACACCGGTTAATCAAAACCTTCACATCTTCAAGAATTCATTCCCAAATCACACCTCGTCGTCTAACTAATTTGGTGAAACCTCGAATAATGAAAGTAACATTTGTGAGGTTTATGTCATTTTCGACATCATACCAGTTCTTCCTACTCAATTTTCTCCCACTACATCTATCTAGGAGATTCTTGTACAAGCTCCTTCATCCACTGAGGGACCTATTTCATCTACTACTTTACCCACAGAGAGAGTCTCCTTATCTTCTCCTTCACCCACGAGAGGAGTTCACCATATTTTCCGATGTAGTTTACCCACTCACCTCTCAAACTGATGAACAATCCACAATACTTACTCTTCTACCCATGGGAGAGTCATGTTTACCTTCTTCTTTACCAAAAGATGAACTTACCTCATCCAACTTGCCATCTCCCCTACCCACATGGGATCCATTAACAACGTCCCTTCATATTGGTGACAATTCTCCATTAGCTTTCAAGGATCCTGTTGATATGCTCTCATCTCTTCTACCCACAGAGTTTGAAGCCAACCATTTCCTTGTCTCATAGACATTATTTATAGGGATTACTACCAAATCAACATCATCCTCCTACATCGGTGCCATTCTCATGTTTAGCTAACCACTTGGATTACGTTGACAATTACATGCTTTGGGGATGCCTTCGACTTTGTGTCAACTCAAATGTAGATGTTTTCTGCTGACACTTCCATGATCTATCCAAAGGTGTTTCAGATAACCAAACCCACCATGCCCATGCTAGTTGTAGCGACCCCTTCTTCATCACCCTCACCCACACCTAAACCTTTACTATCAAATAAATTTTTTCCCATGTCTAAAACCTTACCCACATCTATATCTTCCTCTGCATCAAACCCATTACCACATTAGGAGTCATGCCAACATCAAGCCTAGTCCATCCTCCTGTCAAACTAGATTTAGCCACGTCCTCACATGTTGTCGTAAAGACTATTCCCCACCTAAGAAGAAGACCCAACCTCTTAGGCCACATACACCAGCTTCACCCATTACCCCTCTGTCACCTTCACCACTTCCATCTATCCTAGGTCCCCACCCATCAATCTTGGTCAAGAAACCTCCTACCTAAAGTAAAATAAAAACACAATAGCCCACCTCATCACTATCCTCTATTACACCCAAATTACCTACACAACTTATGCCTTGTTGATAAGAGAAAACACTTAGTTGAACCTGTAATCAGAATCCGCACGAAAGAATGACACAGGAGAAAAGTGCGAAGTTATAGGAAGGTGTCACGTGTGGAGGTGTAGAGTAAGAATCTCAAGGACTTAGCCAATTTTGGAGATCAGGTCTATTCTTAGAGATTGGCATGCGGAGTACACAAAGTGGTGCCGATATTTGCACGCCACTCTTCGTGAAGATTTTGGGAGGACATGTCAACTCACTCTTGCATGGGCATAAGTTAAGAATAGATCCAACACTTCAGTTAACTATCAACAATCTATAGATAGCATACTTGCATGTATGACTATAATTGTAAAAAGGCGTGTGGCTGTTATTAGCATGTGACCTATTTCTGGTAGAGTTAAGTGGTGAAGGGTTAGTTCCCCACCCTATATATATATGTGTAATGAGCTACTTAAAGAATAGAGAGACATACATAGAGATACGAATGGAACCATATGTTTGGAGGAGTGGAAAAACACGAGTACATGTGACTGGATAGTTGTAACAGATCCATGTGCGCATGCCTGGTATTGTATGAAGCTACTGTATTGTTGGTTTAATGAATAGATAAAGGAAATTGGCTGAACAAAGTGTGTGATGTTTTTATCAATGCATGTTATTACTTTCATGATGATTTACCTTTAGCGCTTATAGATCTAGTTGAATATAAATGGTGAATGGATGGATTAGTTCCTAAAATATATGGTTACTATTTTATCATACCACCATTCTCTTTGGAACTATTAAGAGGGACCCAAGTACCTTTGCGTGCTTCGGATGAGTGCTTAGCCCAGCCGAGTGATGTGCCGGCGTGACTAGGTGTTAACTAACAATTCTAGGCTGCATCATGCCTTGAACGTCACATACATCTTTTATACCTCATATACCTACACCACTTCTAGTATCCTCATCATTACCCATGCCATTTCTTCTCCTCAACCAGTCCCTTCCACATTACCTCTTATCACAACCTTCACCACACCTCCATTATCACCTTGGCTAACCCGTCCCCTTCCGCCATCTGCCTTCCCTTCTACATCATGCATTTCTTCTTCACCTTTACCCAAGAAGTCACAACCAAATCCCAAAACCCACTACCTTCCAAAGAGGTAGTTAAACCTACACCACCTTCAACAACTAGTTCACCTGCTACACCTTTACCCAAGAAGGTGCAATTCAAACCTAAAACCACACTATCTACCAAACAAGTAGTCAAATTTACTTAACCTCCTATTCCACCTCCAATGATGCCTCTCCCACCAAAGTCACCCACACTTCCATCCAGACTCACACTTACTTCACATTGTGATCCATTGGCAAGGTCTTACGCCAACATCTTAGCTAACCTTTTTGAAACCTTTTGTCATCACATTGCCATTGCTAAGATCTTATGACCAACTAAAACCTAAACCAAAAGGGTTTGATGATACCAAAATTTTCACTTATCATCGTGTGCTAGGGCATGATGTGGAAAGCTGTAAGGCTCTTAAGACTATTCTTCTCCAATTATGTTCTCTCGAAGAAAACTTTAACGATGATGATATTTTAGATGAGGGCCTGTCATCACCAATCCGACACTATGATAATTATTCACCGGGAACTCCTCGTGCTATGATTATTTACTAATGCACAGCCTTTAGTTTGGTGGATGTAATCTGGAAACAAAACAACAAACATAACACAAGAATACCATCGACTATGATAAGACAAAATGATGACAAATCTAAAATATCAAAGTAAATTATAATATTAACATGAAATTGTTACAATCTCACCCATGAGGTACTTCAAGTGTTATTGACTTCACTTTCCTTCCACCGATACTATGGGAGAAACTTTACAATTACACCTCTTAATGGCTTCTTCAACACACCTTTAAACTGATGGCTTCCTTTACACACTTCATACAATATTTCTCACTACTTCCTTCTATGCTAAATGAGGGGGGTGGCCTCTTTATTTATATAACTTCCAGCTTATCCATCTTATCTCTAAGATAAGATAAGAAATCCACTCTGACGAATCATATTCCATACCTTAACTCTTATCTCATACATGTAAGCTTATCTTTTAAGATAAGATAAACCTTATTATTTCATATGGGTTCCACATTTTTAGAATTTTTACAAATAAAATACACAAAATATTTATGACCTCACTCCTTGTCCTTATTACCAATATAATATTTCTAATTCCTAATCATGTAGACCCTACTTCTCTACTTATCCCAACTTTGACATTTTAACATTACTTTGACCACTTACGACAACTATTTACTTTTTACAACATTCTTATTGTACTTTGATTCTACCATACTCTACATTATTGGCGGCATCAGATCTTGGCAAATAGCTATTATCTTCTATCGGATGCTACTACTAATTATACTTAACAACACCCTATTCCTAATACATACATTAATGAAATAGAAATTACAGAGGAAAATTTTAGTGTCGACAGGCCCGTTCCACCTCGCACCTATCACCACACATCCTCATCCCTTACCTATTCAACAACCTCCATCTCCACCTCCACAACCCTTTTATCCTCCTCTAACATTTGAGATCAATATGGTCTCGCATAAGAGAGCTAGCCAAACCTCCACCAAAATGCCAATGTGCCGCATTGCTTTCACAAAACCATTATATTCCCTCACCATATTTTTTCCCATCCTGTTGTTACACCTTTCACAACTCACCTTCTCCTTCACTACAGATCAATATGGTTCAAGTTGTTACTCGATCCCAAAAGACAAAGGAAAGGAGAAAATAACCAGTACATCCGCTACTTTTTTACCCAATATTCCATCTTGCACTTGCACCCAAAATCACCATTCGTAGACCTACATACCCTATTTCTAACAAGGTTTCCCATCATATAATGCTTAAACAATTACACCAGTCTCCTCTCAAAATGTCTTTGTATGACCTCGTCCAAACCTCTGAGTCTCATCGTCAAGCCCTCATTGAGGTCTTACAATCTATTGAGGTTCTACCTAATGACCCTATGCCTATTGCATCCATTATCACTCCTCACCATGTTGCCTCTCTCACCATTTCCCCCATTCCTCTACTCCTACTACCACTCATCAAGTAGCCACTCTTAGTTTCTTTGACGATGAGATTGTACCTCTCCAATCGATGATCCTGACCCCGCCCTATTTATTTCTGTCTACATTGATAATATACATTCGACATGTTATGATCGATGGAGGTTCTAGTATCAACATCATTTCCTCCCATGTGTACCACCAAATGCGCATCTTTTCCAATTGCATGCATAATAACCCAGTTATACTTGCATTCATTTAACGATGCCATGACTTCCACCCTCAGCACCATCATTCTCCACATTCGTGTAGGCCCCATACCATTCTTGAATTATTCTATGTCTTAGAGGGGAAAATGTAGACACCAAATTTGGGTCACACTCCCTTTGCCCCCTTTAATTAATTAACGTAACGTATTCACCTAACCATGATCCCTTACCCCGCATTCATATTGATTTAATTAATTACAATTGAATTAATGTTTTTTTGGAATTGAGGGTGTTGAAAGGACCCACATCCTTATACAATTGAGGATTTTTTTGAGAGGATCCACAATCTAGGTTATAATGAAGGGGACCACTATTAGGAACCCAATTGAAGCAACCATGAAACCATAGTGAAGATGCAGTGACCAACGATGACTACAACAAGTGGGACAACTATCGCTGTGATTGAAGCGAGATGAACAACCACCAATGTCGAAATGAGAGGAGTAGCCACCGTGTCGTCGTGCAGCAGCGGAGAAGCCACCGGTCTCGGCAAAGAACAAGAGGAGCATCGGTAGTGAGCAGAGAGCCACCAAAGATCAACAAAGGTGAGAGGAATAGCCACCAACATCAGCAGTCGGAGGAAGAGCCACTAGCGTCGCAACGGGAGGAGCCACCAGGCGTTAGCAAGAGTAGAGATACCACCTCTAGCGGTGAAACCTCCTCCGAGGAGGATCATGCCTCGGGGATTTGAACATGGGTGGGAAAACAGAAACCATGTGACTTGACCGCACGACTCCCACCCCATCGACACAATTAAATTAATGTTCATCCTCACATTATTAATTAATTTAATTACTTTAATTAAGATAATTTACACATTACCTAGACACCTCACCATGGACTTATTCCTATCCTATTAATTAATTAAGACTAGGTCCCTACTTATCCCAACCAACTGGGACTTAGTCTAACCCTAAAATTAAAGTCTTATTCCTTCTCCAACAACACTCCCACTTATCTAAGTGCCAACCCTCACTTGAGACCGGGATTAGCAATCAAAATCATGCCAAAATAGTAAAGATCAGGTTATTTTTGGTAACTTGGACTAATTCACCCTAACCAACGCCGGTTTATCCTCACCAATGTCGGTCACCTAAATCGCCATCAATTCCTTTATATACAATTTTACAACCTTTTACTGGGTTGGTCATTTTGAGTTTTGAGAGTGCTATTGCAATCAAGCAAAGATCTCAGATCCATTTCTTCATCCAAATGACATCTACACACCACTAGAGAGTAACACATGCCAAGGATTCCTTCCGGTCATTGGAGCATTCACAAGAACACACAGGTCATACTACCGCAACACTGAACTAGATACCACCTCACCAATCAATAAAAAAACCTCCATCTAGCCACGAGATCTTCATAGCAGTAGGTAAGTAATGTGATCTTAATCATTTTTTCTTTCTTTATTGTAGATCTCTTTCCTCCTTCATTATTTTCAATTTCTACTATTATCCAGATATCTCCATCTTCTCACTAATCCACCAACCCAACTAGTTTAAGCCCTTTCACCCTTTGTGACCTCTCCCTCCATATTCTCGAGTTTTCTCAGTTATATTACGAACCTAACCACACCTTCTCACTCTCTGTGCAATCACAGAGAAGCCCAAAAATCATTTTTATTAAGTTATTACCAATTTCCCCTATCGAATGTCGGTTTGCCCTACCGCCATTAGTTCATCCTCGAACCGACATCGCTCACTTGATCAATATCGGTCTCTATGTCATTTTGTATTCTCAGACCAATAAGCTTCCCACTCACCCAAAACTAACCTAGACCTCAACCAATCAGCCTCAGACCCTTACTGGACCTTTGATGCACTGGACCGATCAACTTTGAAAAAACCCCAGTTCTAATTAGATTTAGTGTTATTTTGATATCTAACATAAAATATAGTGTATTGTGTGTATGAGAAACCTAAATCATTACATTGTAATAGGACATATTTATTTTAATTTCTCATCACATTTAATTGTTATTAAACAATGGATTGACAACCTCTCTAGAAGCACCATGCTTTTGGATCTAGCATACACTAGGCACCCACCGTAATATGCTATTTAATAATCTTTTATGGTCTTGCTTTTCATCTACAGGTAGTCCTTCCTAGACAAAAATGAGTTCTCTATGATCAACTTGGATAACGTCAACAACATGCACATTTTACCTTCCACCTTCGCCTCATAGGTGTTCCTCCTTAACTATTTACCTCTATCTGTTTTGTTCTGAAAGTGTAAAAATTATTGGTGAAACATCAGTCTTCCAAACATCAGTGGGCTCGATGGGGATCTGGTGATAGCTAGATTTGAGATCAATTTTGGTGAAGAATTTTGCACCATGGAGTTGGTCCAGCAAGTCATCAATCCTTGGGAGGGGGTAGCAATTCTTCACAATGATTTTGTTCAAATCCCGATAGTCAATGCAAAGTCTCCATGTTCCATCCTTCTTTAGTGCCAAGATAATTGGAATTCCACAGGGTGAATAGCTTGGCCTAATATGTCCCTTTTGAATCAATTCTTGGAGCTACCTCTTGATCTCCTTGTTTTCAAGGACTAACCTGCGATACACATGGCTATTGGGTAAATGAGACCTTGGGACCAAATAAATAACATGTTTTACCTGGGATCAAGTGCCACTCCATGAGGTGATTGGAATAGATCATGATACTCAGTTATGATTTGGTCTATATGCTTCGTCACATTGCCTTTGAATGTGTGTTCACAATGACTACAATAATTTTCTTTGTAGATTTTGGCATGATCATCAAAATGAAAAATTGCTTAGTTTTCTCCACTAACTTTTTACATTGTTTGTCACCGATGAGGAGAAATAATTGGAGGGAATGACCTCGGGTATATGATAACATCGACTCCCAATGGTAATGGTGACCCTTCGAGGTCGTCACTCATAGATGCCATATCTATCTCACATGAATGGCGGCCTAAGAGCACATCACATACATCTAATGGAGCAACATCACACTTGACTTCATCATGGAAGGGATTGATTGCATACGAATGAGGAATTGTTGTGTGACTTGGAGGTCCCTTCCTGGGTTTAACTACGATACTATATGGTTGGGGATGTGACTTTACAGGAAGGTTCAGACTTTTCACAACATCAACATAAAATTAAATTATTTTGACTTCCACTATCAAGGATAAAATGTAGAGGCTTACCTTTTACCCAAAGCTTAGAGTGGAAGAGTCTTTCCTTCTCATCCATCTTCTTGACTTGTGAGGTGGCAATGATCACATCTGGTTCAACATCTACAATTTCATCCTCTTCATCTTTGACCTCGGGGTTTGAATCGCGGGTGGGGCGAGGGTGTTGAAGAAGACGACTCAACGAGTAAGGACTTGATGGCTCAACATTCTTCCTTAGAGGGGAGATTTATTTTGTGGAGGTCGCACCACTTCTTTATCTTCTCCTTCTGTGTCTTATTTCCTTGTGACTTCTTCTGTTTCCAACCCTGGCCTCGGGTATGGTATTCCTTATCATTTTCCCCCTCATAGGCTAGTTCTTAGTAGTCTTCCTTTTATGCTTTTTCTCAATCTTGACCGCAAACTTGTATGCCTTGCCAAGGGTCCATGTCCTCCTAGATGTTCCATTGTAGGCCACTACAATATTTGAGAATCATGTGTTGTTCTATGTCTTGAATTCCCAATCTTGCAGATAGAGAATGAAATTTATCAGTATAATCTTGAACCTGAATGGTCCTTACCTTGACGCAGTTTCACCACTGTATGTACAAATCATCATAGGCTCCAACAAGGTAGTATTCTTCCTTTATGGCATCCAAAAATTGTTCCATGTGGGTTCCTCTCGATGCCCAACTCATCCTTTTCAAACCATTCTTGTACACACCCCACCAATATTTGATAGCAAGTGACGATTTCAATAGAGAAAATGTTATCTTTTCCTTATCAGTAAAGTGATTGACAAAAAATAGGTGGTAAATTGGTCCAACTAGTTTTCTACTACATTAGAATTGATCTTACCCTAAAAAATAGGAATGTCAAAATTTACTTGCACCTTGAATGGAGTCGGGCACCAAGGACTAATTTGTAGATAAGGAGGCATGATTTCCCACTTGAAGTTGTTGCAAAATTTGGGTGAATTGTTGTAGCATCTACTCCTTCTGCTCCATGAGAGCTTCATTCACCATCTTCTTGAGAGGATCATTTTTCATGGTGTTGTCTGCCATTAGAGGTCACCTGTAATGAGCAGACAAGTATTCTAAAGATCTTGTGTGGACCACCCAAGATTTTTGTATCCCAACCTCATTCTGGGATCATACACTCTCAAGAAAACTTTTCTCTTATACCAATGATCCAAAACTAAGGAGTTTTAGATTTAAATAACAAATTAACAATTGTGCTAGATGAATTGAAAATAACTATCTCTGAAAAGAGATGTAAATTACTCAAAAGACTTCAAATACATCAATTATCTCTGCAAGGAGATGTCTATCTTCCCTTTTTGGGTTACATATGCATTTATACTATTTTTAGAAATACAAAAGGGCACCTAGAGGAATGTGGAAGGTCACCGGTCTCGAGGGAGACGAGGTGTTTCATCTTCCAAGAATTACATGTGCGCTAATTTTGTGAAACATACTATTTTTAGACAACACTACAAAAATCACAATTTGGGCCCTTTAAACATGGATTTTAGGGGTTAAAATTTTCCAAACAATGTGCACACCCATTCATCACGTTCTACACATTCTAAGCTTTTAATTGCACTTTGAACGGAGTCAATCGGAGCTATGGTGTAGAAGTTATGGTCCTGGAAGTTTCTCCATTGTAATTGCTACGTATATCATTCACTTTCCACATGATATCAACCTTCAACTCATCCATTGCATGCCTTAACTAACTCATTCTTTCAAGATAAGAATTTTTTTTTCTGAAATAGTAGCTACATTCTTCTTCACAAAATAACCTAAAATAGAAAACAAATCAACTCACGAAGACACGAGCCATACATCACTTGAAATCCCTCTAAATCCTCTTTCCTTAACATATTTAAACTCCATTCAAATCCAATTAGAAGGCCTTTAACCAAGATAATTGCTTTAAACCGCTTCTTATGCCTTCTTGACTCAAGAAATGACTATGAACTCAAGTTTCTCTATCACCTCAAAAATCACTTCCACACTTGACCAAAGCATAGAACACCCTTATAAAAGTTTTCTAAGAACTCAAAACCTTCAACAAGCATGAAAAATTCAGAAATATCATCTCACCTCATGAAGCCATTTCGCACCTCGCTAGAACAATCATCCTCTAGATTTGACACTCAAAGATCAGGTCATAAATTTTACATACCATGTCAAAATTTCAAGATTGATACACCATTGGAAATATCTATGAACCAAGATCACAAAAAACTTGAATCAACTCCTAAATCTTCTTAGCTCTGTAATGTCAATTTGCCAATTTTATGAAAGATGCTCCAAACTACCCCAAAAATAGTCTTCAAAAATAGGGCACACTTTACACTTTTCTAGCATCACCATGACTTGAAACCTTCATATACATCTAGAAAAACATTATGGCTAACATAAATGCCACTTTATTCTTTACCTTCATTGGGAAACTTCTCCTTAAACTGGAACTCTTCAGAAACAAGCCTTTTCGAGTGGGGCCCACATACATTCAAATGCTCTAATTCATGTTTATGGAAATATGGAGGAGTCATATATAACATCCAATCTTAAATTTTTAAAATCAATCAAGATAGTCTTTGTATACTCATTTTCTCTAAGCTACTCTTAGCTAAGGTTTAGCTAGGGTTTCAAACCAACTTACCTTCTTAATGATCATTCATAAAAATGTGACAATAAAACCACCTCATTATTTTTGTGAAAGCTTCATAAATAACCTAAGAATCTATTCCAAATATCTCAGGTCCCCATACAAAGCATACAATTCACAATGACCATCAGAAGGTCCGCATTTGCTTCAATCACACATTGTAACCTACCTGGTTTCACCAAAACTTGCATATATTCAAATTACTTCAATACTTTGACCTTAAAATTGTCATAAAACATAATGAAAAAATCCTCTAAATGCTAAAACTCACCACATAGCTCAAATACATCTAAAAATCCCCAGCCATTAAGACTTACCTATGCTAACTTGCTTGTTTCTCACATGTTGCTTCCCAGGACCTCAAACATGCATCATACCTCTGAGTTCTGACCTAATAATCACCATACATGATCTTTATACCATCATCATGCTTCTACCATGCTTCAAAAATACTAATTAGCTCCAAAAATCATGACTCTAACTCATTCTGCATGCTTCGGGCTAGGAATAAGCATGGAATGACCTGACTCAACCATGACAAACCAAGAACTGACCTTGATGAATGTATTCAAACACTTGTACACCCTTGACACATCATATGGACCATTTAAGACCTCATGAAAAACTTCAACCAACTCATGAGGACTCATACAATGCTATGCATACTAGACCATGAACCAAACAACACCGAACTCACCAAAACTTGATGTTAGGGTTAGCACACCGGTTGTATAGAAAATATATCAGATCTAAGCATACATGTAAATAAAAGTGGATATTCTACCAGAAGAAATATATAAAACAAGAGACATAAATCAACACCAGATTTAACATGGTTCACCCAGTGTGGGCTACGTCCACCAAGAAACAAGCCAATCTATTATCCAAAGCTTTGACAAGATATACAATGAAGATTTACAATCTTCCACACCTCTCAGATGTTTAGTACTTTCTTCCTTCAAGATTTTCTTCTTTTTCACCAAGAATTATCTCTCACATAATTATCTTGTAATTATGATCCACACTCTTACTTCTAAACCCTAAATTTAACTTCATATAGTCATTTTTAGCCTTAGGGCACTTAGCCATGCAATTACAATTAATAAATCTATTTTAATGCTAAAAATAGATATAATTCCCAAGAGTTAATTAAAACTTTGTCACACAGGTAACTGATGCTGGTTTTCCTAACCATCACTAGTTCCTACTTGCCCTTGACCGATGTTGGTCTTTCCTGATCGATGCCGGTCTTCCCTTAACGATTCCGTGCCCCTTAACCGATGCCAGTTCATTCGTGGTTTTCAAAAAGTTCCATTGCATGCTAAAATGAAGTAATTGAGCTCCACAACTCAACAATCTCCCACTTGGAGTTTAATTACTACACCATACTTGTATAACATCATTCTTGGATTCTTCCTTAGCTTTGTTTCTTCCTCTTCAAGTCTCAAACTCAAAGACCAATAAAAGTGGAGTGTAGCTCCAAATTCTCCTTTACTAATGGATTCGTTAGCATATCCATAGGGTTCTTGCTTGTATGAATATTTTCCAGATTCAATTGTCCATCCTCTAATACCTACCGTATGAAGTGATACCTAAACTGAATGTGTTTTGTTCTCGAATGAAACACTGAGTTCTTTGCCAAATGAATTACACTCTGACTGTCACTAAACAGTTTACAATCACTTTGCTCCTTTCCCAACTCTTCCATGAACCTACTCATCCATATCATCTCCTTGCTAGCCTCTATATCTACAACATACTCTACCTCTGTAGTAGAAAAATCCATAAACTTTTGCAATCTCGAAATCTAGCTAACCTAATCTATTCCACCTACTATGAAAATATATTCAATGGTGCTCCTCCTACCATCCGGATCTCTAGCCATATCGAATCAACATAGCCATGTAATGAAATATCCAAACCTCCATAACATAATTATATGCTAGATGTCCCTTTTAAATACCTGAGTATCCATTGACTACTTTACAATGCTCTTTACATGCATTAGCCATATATCTACTCACAACTCCCACTACCTGTGTAATGTCTAGTCTAGTACAAACATATATCGTACATGAGACTTCCAATTGTTGAAGCATATGGCACTTGGTGTCATCTATTTGACCTCCTCATGTGATGAAGGACACCGGTCTTTGCTCAATTTGAAGTGTCCAACCATAGGTGTGCTAAGCAGGTTTTGCATTCTCGCATGTTGAACCTTTCTAACACCTTGTAGATATAATCCTCTGAGACAAATACAGCTTTCTTACTTTTCTTGTCTATATGTATTTGCATGCCAAGGATTCTTTTTATAGCTCCTAAATCCTTCATAAAAATGTGTAAGCTAGCTTTCTCTTAAGCTCACTAATGTCCTACATATTAGATCCTGCAATAAGCATATAATCCACATACAAAAGAACAAAATACTATAGCTCCCATTTTCAAGCTTCTTGAAATAAACACAATGGTCAGATTCACATCTCAAGTAACCATGCTCATGCATAAAGCTATCAAACATCATGTACCATTTCCTTGGAGCTTGCTTTGAGCCCATATAGGCTTTTTTTTCAACTTGCACACTAATTTCTCCTTACCCTTGACTTCATACCCAAGCGGCTACTGCATATAAATTTCTTCATCCAAATCACCATGAAGGAAAGCCATCTTCACATCTAGTTGCTCTAAATGCAAATCTTCTACTGCAACTAAACTCAATACAATATGAATAGAAGTCATCTTAACAATAGGAGAAAATATTTCACCAAAGTCAATACCTACTTTCTATGCAAATCCCTTTACTACAAGCCTTGCCTTGTACCTTTTATCCACCCTCTTCTTCCTTAATTCTGTAAACCCACTTGTTCTACAATGTTCTCTTACTTGCTGTTGGCAACTTAACCAAATCCCAAGTCTGGTTCTGTTCCAAGGAGTCCATCTCCTCATCCATGCCATGCTCCCACTGAATGTGAGTCTTATCCTGCATTGCTTCTTCAAAGCTCTCTGGTTCACCACTATCAGTCAATAATAAATAAAATAGAGAAGGTGTAAATCTTTTTGGAAGTTTACTTACCCTTTGTGACCTTCTCACAGGAGTTTGGGGTACCAGGCTCAATCTGGGCCTCCTGAACATTAGTATCAACTTTTGACAGTGACCGACGCCGGTCACCTCTAACAAAAGTCAATTCGGTTAATGATGATCTGGTTCGATCCTCTATAACCATGGCGGTTCATCGGCCGATGTCTGTCGGGACTAACTCGACCACTATTCTTGTGTATTTCGTTAGTGTTTCTTTAAAACCCGAGAGTTTATTTTCATCAATAAACTTCTCAATTTTCTCATCCTTGGGTACCATAATTTAATCCTGTATAATCTCTTTTCATTCCATTCAACATCACGAATCCTAATAATTTTAGAATTCTCCAAATCCCAAAAAAAACCAAAATCACCGGATCCATAACCAATGAAAGTGCACCTCTTGGATTTTGCATCCAACTTTTTCTATTTTCCCTATCAACATGCACAAAAGCTTCTAAACCAAAAACTTTAAGAAAAGAAAGATCTTCCTCTTTTTTGGTCCATGCTTCCTCGGTATTCCTCATTCTAGTGAACTTGAAGGCCCACGGTTAATCAAATAAACATTGTATCAACTACTTTTACCTAAAAATGCAAGACAATTTAGAATGTATCCTCATACTTCTAGCACGTTCCATGATTGTCTGTTCATTCTTTCGCAACACCATTCTCTTGTGGTGTTCTTGAACTGCTTCTTTCTCTACATATCCCATTCACTTTGAACAATAATAATTGAAAGCCTTATTACAATATTCACCACCATTGTCGAGATCTAAGGCACTTTAACTTATAATTTGATTCATTCTCAACAAGGGATTTCCATCTTTTAAAAGTCTCAAAACATCAGATTTACATTTAATACAATAAACCATACCTTTCTTATAGCATCATCAATGAAAGTAACATAATACTGGGATCCTCCATGAGAAGCTACTTGAGCTGGTCCCCACACATCTGAGTGTACAAGCTCCAATTTATGCTCCTTCTTAGTTGCCCCAACTTTGAGAAATCTCACTCTCTTTTACTTTCTAAAGATACAATGCTCACATAAATCAAGATCTAAATCTTTCAAATCTGATAACTTACCCTTAGCCTTTAAGATCTGCATTCCTTTTTGACTCATATGACCCAACCGATTATGCCACATGCATGCATCTGAATCTGAAGTAGATAATGCAGAAAATGAATCAATAATATAGTAGATAAATATAACGTTCCTACCTTCTTACCTCTTGCCACAAAAAAAGCACCCTTGGTGACTTTCCAAGAGTCTCATGTAAAAGTAACCATGCAACCAGATTCACCTAGTTTCCTTGCAGAAATAAGATTCCTCCTGAGGCTTGACACATGCCTCACATCTTTCAATACCCATGTATTTCCATTCTGCAATTTTAGATGAACTTCCCCTTTACCAGTAATACTACAAGGTTCATCATCACCCAAATAAACATGCCCAAAATTTCCCTAGACATAATTTTTGAAATAACCCTTATTAGGGGTTGCATGGAAAGAAGCTCCTGAATCTAAAACCCATGATTCAATTCTATTGTCCAAAGAAAGAATAAGAGCATCTTGCATTACCTCTGATGAAGCAAGATTCGCCTCTTTACCTTTGTCTGGTTGTTGATTCTCTTTATCCTTTGACCAACAATATTTCTTTGCATGTCCTTTCTTTCCACATTTCCAACAAGTAATTCCCTTACTTCTGGATTTAGATCTGCTATCCCTTGACTTTGATTTCCCATTACTCTTACTCTTGGATCTCTCCTTCTACCTGCCCCTGCTTTCTACATTCAAAGCATTTCCAGATGATGTTTCCTCTATACTCTTCCTGTGAATTTCTTCATTCAAGATTATACTAACCACATCATCAAAATTCAAAATATTATTAGCAGATGTTGTATTACTAACAACCATTACCAAGTTGTCCCAACTATCAAGCAAAGAACATAAGAATAAAAGTGCTTTTACTTCATCATCAAATGGTATAACAACCAATTTTAACTGATTTACTATAGATCGAAATCATTCAAATGACTAGAGGCAGATTCACCTTCATGCATCTTAGAACTAAATAGTTTCTTCATCAAATAAACTTTATTTGAAGCACTAGGTTTTTCATATAAATTAGCAAGAGATTTCATTAAGTCTATCATAGAAGCACTTCTGTAATATTAGAAGCCATGGATGCTTGCCAGGCTCAATCTTATAGATCCCAAAGCCTTTTTATTAAGAATCTTCCATTCTTCATCAATCATCTTCGTAGGTCTAGACTTCTCATCCAACGGTAAGTACAAATCTCTTTGATACAAATAATCCTCAATCTACATCTTCCATAATTGATAATTTCAGCCGTCAAATTTCTCTACCTTGTATTTATTATCTTCTGCCATTGTTGTAGCTCCCACTCAATCAAAAAACCCTCTGTGAGTAAATTTTTCAACACACAAAACCCTCAAACAAAGCTCTGATACCAGTTGTTGGGGTTATCTCACTTGTTGTTGCAGACAATATATTAGATCTAAGAATACATGCAAATAAAAGCGGATATTCTACTAGAAGAAATATACAAAACAAGAGACATAAATCAACACCATATTTAACGTGGTTCACCCAGTGTGGGCTACGTCCACCAAGAAATAAGCCAATCTATTATCCAAAGCTTTGACAAGATATACAATGAAGATTTACAATCTTCCACACCTCTCAGATGTTTAGTACTTTCTTCCTTCAAGCTTTTCTTCTTTTTCACCAAGAATTCTCTCTCACATAATTATCTTGTAATTATGATCCACACTCTTACTTCTAAACCCTAAATTTAACTTCATATAGTCGTTTTTAGCCTTAGGGAACTTAGCCATGTAATTACAATTAATAAATATATTTTAATGCTAAAAATAGATATAATTCCCGAGAGTTAATTAAAACTTCATCACAGTAACCGATGCCGGTTTTGCCTAACCATCGTTGGTTCTACTTGCCCTTGACCGATCTTTGGTCTTCTCATAGATGTTGGTCTTCCCTTAACTGATTCTAGTCTACTCTCAACCGATGCTAATTCATCAATTTTCTGCAAGTTCCAATTGCATGTTAAAATGAGTAATTGAGCTCCATAACTCAACACTTGACACTACTAATCAACCTTCATGTTTGACCATTGACTAACACCTCATGGAGACACATACCACACCATGACACCATTTTCCATCAATGGAGTTGACATCAATGACAACACATCACATAATGGCCAACAATCTCCCCTTTGTCATTGATGACAACCACCTTTAGAAACATTGATGACAACCAACATGACCAACACCAAACATGACATCTTTTCCATGTTTTTGATTCCTCTCTCCCCCTTTTCCATCTATGAAAAAGGCTATACTGACTACTAGACATGGAAAAATGACAACACAATGATAACACAATGACAACAATGTACAAAACCAACTTACTTGACTCAAAAGACTCCCCCTTGGATTATATTTGCTTCTCTTTTACTCGTTTAACAACATATGATGATCCTATGGACCTGATATGAGATCAAAATAGCTCCCCCTAAACATATGCTCTCCATTTTTCCTTTATTCATACTCAACACCATCTTCTAGGTCACACTCATGCTCAAGGACTCAATATTTTCCTCCATAGCTACCAAAACCACATTTAGGGCTACTTTCCCTAATCAACATCTTCAGTATCTGAGCAAAATTTGTCAATCAATAGAAACCCAATCACAACATGACTCAACTACTTATGACTCCCCTTGGGTTCATACAATCAAGCTCTAACTAGAAATGCAAAAACTTGGGCTCTTACCTTGTTTGCATGGCTTGAACATGGATCAAACACTTTACCTTTGTCTGAATCAATACATCAGTCTTCTTATCCTTCTTTGCATATGGTTATACTTGTTTGAGTCAAAAACCACTTCACCTTTGAAGAGATCCATAATCATTTGTAGTACAACTCTACCAACCTATTTTGTAACTTCCAAACTTAATTTACAACCAAACATGATCCCCTAATCGATGAGATTTTTTAGTCCTTCATAGGCATGTAGATATGCATTTTATATCTCCATACAATTATAGTACCTACAACATAGATGATCATTCAAGATCCTAGTTATCTCATTCAAGCTTTCTCTTCATTCCACTAATACACTTGTTGGAGTACAAACCAACTTCCTCTGACTTGTAGAACCTGCTCACACTTGTACCTTACAAGTTTTCTTTCTTTTCACAATCATTGAACCACAAACCTGGGTAATTTACTCTTCTTTACTTTTGATCTTGACACCATGCAATATGACATTCAAAACAAACTTAGCCTTACATACCTTCTAGACATTTGAAACTCTTACTAGAGAAGAAACTCAAGCTCCCCCTATCTTGGTGAGCAAATCAAACCTGTAGCATACCATCTTTCCTTATACACAAACCTACAACACTCATATGTAGGCTTGCTTAGATTACACATCAATTTATAATCCTCTATACCATGTTTAAAAGTAGTAGAATCACAAAAAATGCAACAAAATTGTAAGCTTGATTGTTAGAATAATGTTAGTCAAAAATGCAACAAGAAAGTCAAAAAACACCTTGCACTCAACTCAAATGACTTCCTTTACTTTCTCCAATCAAACTCTTATGAAGCATAAACACTCTGACACACTTCAAGCTTGAACCAAGATTCCAATGACCACCTTGTAAGCATAGTTAACTCATGTACATACCTTTAAACACATGGAGAGCATCTCTAAAACCATAATTTACATAGTCCATGCCTTATGTAGTTTGTTTCATGAACACCAACCTGTGTATAAACTCAAACCTTCATGAAATCACAGACATAGATAGGAACCATACCTTGGATCAACCCTATAACCATCTTGGGAGCCCTTATCAAGATCTTGATAGATCTGATCAACTTTTACACTTCTTTATATACCTCTAAGTCACCTGATACTCTAACAACACTTGAAACTTCTCACAATGTCATATCATCCTCATATACCATATAGATCCTCTACCATCAACAAGACATCAAGATAATCTTCCAAGAGTCCTTTAACATACCTCTATGCAAATCACTTTGATTCATTTCTCAACAACCACAATGCCTTCAAGGTTTGAGTAACTTCTTCACACTAAGAATCACACTTTTCTTCTTGCAAGAATTTGGTGAACACTAGAACTGACATCATTTGATGGTGACATACTCTATGACAAGGCTTAGACAATACTTACTAGGTCATCACAAACCTAACCTCCTTACCTGAACCTTTTCATCTTGACTACTAACCATCTAGATGACTCAGACCACAAGAACACATTGAGATACAATCTTGACAATAACACATATCCACTCTCGGACATTCAAACTTTCTAACTCGAGACAAACATACCTTAGAATCATAGTTTTCTATACACACACTCATACTCTTTTGAAAATGGAACCCTAACACCATGAGACAAAGATTTATGATGCACATACTATTTTTTTATGACAAGGATAGAGATACATCAACATATAAGACTCATTCTCTGAGCACTTTGATGAGTCCATACTGAAGACATACAACTCAAGGAACAACTTTGAACATCCTTTTCTTGATACATTTGAGCATTAAGATTTAACTAAGAAAACAATACACCCTTTTCAACATACCTAGACAAGATGAAGTATAATATAAACCTAAAGATTGCTCGGAGCATCAAACCGAGACATACAGACTTACTTACCACATAGCTTCTTCATCAAATTTCAAACTTAGACTATGAATTTTGACTTTCTATGAAAATATAGACTCATTCATGACACTATCTTGGAACACAAGGACTAAAAACACTTTGAGACCTAACATATCAGACACCTATCAATGAAAAGGACTCAAAAACACATGAATATGTCACTTCACATACCTTATAGCTCTTAAAGTATCCAAAATCTTTACTTCTTAATTTTTCATGTTGAAAGCAAAGGTGAGGCACATATGATCTTCTTCAACCAATGAAAACATACTTCCTTGACCTGAATTGGGCTTGAGAAACTTATCTTCCATCATGATGGCACTAGAACTATCTTTAACAAACTTCAATGGATTAGGCTTCATGGTGTGCGATTCAGTCTGAGAATCAATTTTCTTAACCTCTTTGACTTGAACATCCTTCTTGACCATAGGAGCAGACCTGACTATCTCATCATCATTCTTAGGACTGATTTTCCTCTTGAACTCTTTCTTTTCTTTCCTTTTAGATGCTTGAAACTACTAGTATACCATGAAGATTCTATTTGGTGAAAATATCTTGCAATATGCTCAAGCTTATGACACTTGTGACACATAATACCATTCTTCTTTCCTCTTAGCTCATATATACTCGTTATTCCACCACAATCCTTGGCCTTATGCCCAAACTCACAACATGAATAACATTCACCTTTGAAGAGACCAATATCATCCCTAGGAGGCCTCCTCTTACAATATCTAGCTCTGTGACTAAAATCATGACAAACAAAGCAATATGTTATGTTTGTGGAGCTCAAGCTGTTTCATGTTAGAGTGTGGTACACCTTCTATGTGTTACACTCGTGTATTTTTAGCGGTCCCGCTTGCCGGTGAGTGGGTCAAGGGGTTCGGGGTGAAGCCCCAAAGCAAATTTTCATGGGTGGTTTATTAACCCATGGGTAATGGGTAACCATTATGGGCTGTTTTGGGCCCATGGTTTTTTTTTTTGTACCCATTGTTTTGATACCCATGGTTTTTGCCCATGGTTTTGATACCCATTTTGTATCAAACTGCTTAAGCAATTGTCTATTTATATGGTCTTATGCATATGATAGATAGACAAGCAAATGTATTGCAGATGTGCTTTGAATTTGGGTGTGAATTTCAGTAGAGTTTGTTGAGCATAGCTCTAAACGGATCTGGGTATTGTATTGAGAGAGTGGAGGCTTGTAATAAAATCTGAGCAAGTGATTCTTGGTGGACATAGCCCAAATTGGGTGAACCACGTTAAATCTTGTCTCTCTGTGTTGTGTTATTTATTCTGCACTTTTATTTGAGATCTGTAATATTTTTTGCATATTAGTTTCTACTGTTGCGATTCTGTAAGGGATTATTCCACATATTTTATCTCTTATTCCCTAACAATTGGTATCAGAGCCTGGTTTGGTTTGCTGAAGTGTTGAATCACAGGGAAAGTTTTTAGCTTGAGTGGGAGCTATGGTAGATGATGGAAGATCTAGGGTTGATAAATTCAACGGGCAGAATTTTAGTCTTTGGAAGATGTAGATGGAAGATTACCTTTATAAGAAGGATCTTTATACTCCACTGTCTGAGAAGGTGAATAAACCTCGAGTATGACAAATGTGGAATGGGATTTTTTGGATCGGAAGGCACTTGGAACGATCCAATTGTGTCTTGTATCTTCGGTATTATTTAATGTTTTAAAGGAAAAGACTACAAAAGAACTGATGGATGCATTAGGGAAGTTGTATGAAAAACCCTCTGCCTCTAATAAGATATTTTTAATGAAAAAGTTGTTTAATATGAAGATGTTTGAGAATGGTTCAGTAGCAGATCATTTAAATGATTTCAATATGGTTGTGAATATGCTAGCTTCGGTTACAATAGAATTTGATGAAGAAGTTAGGGCTTTATTAATTCTTGTGCTCTTTACCTGAAAGTTGGAATAGCTTGGTAATGGCGTAAGCAACTCGGTTCCAGCTAACTCGAAGTTGAAGTTTGAGGATGTTGTAGGGGTGATTCTAAGTGAGGAAATGTGAAGAAAAAGCTCTAGGGAATCTTCTACTTCAGGGAATGCTTTGACATTGGAAACTAGAGGGAGACAAGAATAGAGGAAACCGTGGAAAATCAAAGGATCGGGCAAGGTCAAAATCTAAAAGCAAGATAGTATGCTGGCACTGTGGAAAGTCTGGGCATGCAAAAGAAGGACTGTGGGAGTTTTGAGATAAGAAGAAACAACAGGAAGAAAACAAGGAGGCAAATGTGGCATCGGGTAATGTATGCTAGGATGCTTTGATTCTTTCTTTGCATAATATTAATGAATCTTGGGTTTTAGATTCAGGGGCTTCTTTTCATGCTACTCCACATAGGCATTATTTTGTTGATTATGTTCAAGGGGATTTTGGGCATGTTTTTCTTGGTGATGATGAGCCTTGCAGTATAGTTGGAAAAGGTTATGTTCATGTTAAGATGTAGAATGGGAATACATGGCTATTGAAGGATGTCAGACATGTGCCTACATTAAGGAGAAATTTGATATCGGCGGGCAATTGGGAAGTGATGGTTGTACTGTGATATTTACAGCTAACTCTTGGAAGGTCACCAAGGGTGCTCTTGTGGTGGCAAGAGGTAAGAAGGTTGGAACCTTGTATTTAACCACTGATAGTACTAATGATTGTAATCTTGTGGCTTCATATGCAGATACAACATTATGGCACTATAGGCTTGGTCATATGAGCCATAAGGGCATGGACATCATAAAGAAGAATTTTCCTGGATATACAGAAACATGTTTGGATTTCTTGTGAGAACTACATATATGGGAAATAGAAGCGAGTAAGGTTTCTCAAGGTTGGACCTACGAAGAAAGAGAGTAAGTTAGAGCTGGTACATTCTAATGTGTGGGGGCCAGCTCAGGTATCATCTCTTGGGGGTTCAAGTTATTATGTTACTTTTATTGATGATGCAACAAGGAAAGTTTGGGTTTATTGTATTAGAAACAAATCTGATGTATTTGATACTTTTGTTAAATGGAAAGCCTTGGTAGAGAATGAAACAAGCCTTAAGTTAAAATGTCTCAGGTTAGATAATGGAGGGGAGTATTGCAATAATGAATTTGATGATTATTGTTCTAAGAATGGAATCCACAGGAAAAAGATGGTTCCAGGAACCCCGCAACAAAATGGGGTGTCAGAAAGGATGAACAAAACAATAATGGAACGTGCTAGGAGCATGAGGATACATGCAGGATTGCCTCTTTATTTTTGGGTAGAAGCAGTGAGCACAACTGTGTACTTGATAAACAGAGGACCCTCAAGTGCCTTGGATGGAGGCATACCTGAGGAGGCTTGGTACGGTAAGAAAGTCGATTACTCATTTCTTAGATTCTTTGGATGTGAGGTGTTTGTTCATATTGACAAGGATGATAGGACCAAGCTAGAGGCTAAATCAGAAAAATGCACTTTTATTGGTTATGGTGGTGATGACTTTGGATTTAAATGTTGGAGTATTAAAGACAAGAAAATCATTCGGTCTAGGGATGTGGTCTTTAATGAGAAAGTCATGTATAAGCAACAATTCATGAGGAAAACATGGAAGAATCCAAGAAAGAATATGTAGTGGTAGAGGATATTCCAGATGGGAAAGTGACCCATGAATCGCCTCAGAACCTACTCAACAGAACCCCAAACTCCTACAATGAGGAGGTCTTCTAGGGTAAGAAAAGAACCTGAACGTTTTTCTCCTTCTCTTTATTATTTATTACTCATTGATAGTGGAGAGCTAGAGATCTTTAATGAAGCAATGTAGGTAGATTCTAGTAAGAAGTGGGAGCAAGCCATGGATGAGGAGCATAAGTCTCTCATGGAGAACCAGACTTGGGATTTGGTGAATCTACCAGAAGGCAAAAAGAGCATTGCAGAACAAGTGGGTCTACAAAGTTAAAGATGAAGGAGGAAAGAAAAGATATAAGGCCCGGTTGGTGGTCAAGGGGTTTACACAGAAACAAGGTATAGATTTTGATGAGATTTTTTCTCTTGTAGTAAAAATGACTTCTATCAGAACTATTCTTGGAATAGTGGCAGTAGAATACTTACACTTAGAAAAGTTAGATGTAAAGACCGCATTTCTCCATGGTGATTTGGAGGAGGAGCTATATATGCAAAGCAGCCCAGTAAGGATATGAATTCAAAGGTAAAGAGGAGATGGTGTGCAAACTGAAGAAGAGCTTGTATGGCCTGAAACAAGCTCCACGTCAATGGTATAAGAAGTTTGATAGCTTCATGATGGAGCAAGGTTATATTAGATGTCATTCTGACCATTGCGTGTATATAAAGAAATTTGAGGATGGAAGTTATATTATCATGTGTTTGTATGTTGATGACATGTTGGTTGCAGGTAAAAACATGCAGGAAATAAAAGTACTCAAGAAATAGCTAAGTGAATCCTTTGATATGAAGGATTTGGGGGCAGCCAAACAAATCCTTGGTATGAGGATAACTCGGGATAGGAAGGAACGAAAGCTGACTTTATCTCAGGAAGAGTACATTAAGAAGGTATTGGATAGGTTTAACATGCAGGATGCTAAATTGGTTGGGACTCCTTTGGCAGGACATTTTAAGTTATCAAAGGAGCAGTGTCCCAAGATAGAGTAGGAAAGAAACCAGATGTCCAAGGTACCTTACTCATCAACAGGTTGGTAGTTTGATGTATGCTATGGTGTGCACTAGGCCTGATATTGCCCATGTAGTGGGAGTTGTGAGTAGATTTATGAGTGATCCAGGTAAAGAGCATTGAAAAGCAGTAAAGTGGATCCTTCGGTATTTGAGAGGGACCATGGGGATAGTTTTGTGCTACAGTGGATCAGACACCACTTTATGTGGTTATGTAGATTCAGACATGGCTGGAGATGTTGACAACAAAAGGAACATGACAGTTATATTTACACTGTAGGTGGGACAACAGTGAGCTAGATTTCATGACTACAGAAGCTGGTGGCTTTATCAACCACGGAGGCTGAGTATGTTGTTGCCACAGAGGCAAGTAAAGAGATGATTTGGTTACAACAATTGCTTGAGGAGTTGGGGCATAAGCAGAAGGAATGTAAGCTACATAGTGATAGTCAGAGTGCTATACACCTAGCTAAGAACTCTACTTTCCACTCCAGGATGAAGCATATACAGTTGAGATATCACTTCATCAGGATAGCTTTGGAAGAAGATAAGTTGAAGTTGGAGAAGATTCATACCACATGAATCTTGCAGACATGATGACCAAGGTGGTCACAAGGGATAAACTAAAGCTATGTTCAACTTTGGTTGGCCTTCATGGATGACAGTGAAGGGTTGAGAAGCTTGCTCAGTGGAAATCAGTCTCCAAGTGGGAGATTGTTATGTTTGTGGAGCTTGTTTTCATGTTAGAGTGTGGTACACCTTCTATGTGTTACACTCGGGTATTTTTACGGTGGTCCCGCCACGGTGAGCGGGTCAAGGGGTTCTGGGGGTGAAGCCCCAAGCAAATTTTCATGGGTGGTTTATTAACCCATGGGTAATGGGTAACCGTTATGGGCTGTTTTTGGGCCCATGGTTTTTTGGTACCCATTGTTTTGATACCCACGGTTTTTGCCCATGGTTTTGATACCCACGGTTTTGTATCAAATTGCTTAAGCAATTGTCTATTTATATGGTCTTATGCATATGATAGATAGACAAGAAAATGTATTGCAGATGTGCTTTGAATTCGGGTGTGAATTTTGTAGAGTTTGTTGAGCATAGCTCCAAATGGATCTAGGTATTGTATTGAGAGAGTGGAGGCTTGTAATAAAATCTGAGCAAGTGATTCTTGGTGGACATAGCCCAAATTGGGTGAACCATGTTAAATCTTGTCTCTCTGTGTTGTGTTATTTATTCTACACTTTTATTTGAGATCTGTAATATTTTCTGCATATTAGTTTCTACTGTTGCGATTTTGTAAGGGATTATTCCGCATATTTTATCTCTTATTCCCTAACACAATACCATTGAATGAAAAACCATAACTCATAACATTAGGTTGTCTAACTAGGCTAGACCTCAAATCAGCTTTCTTGGTCACCTTCATAGCAAATTTAGTACTTGGACCAACATCACCATCACTCTCCACATGTTTTCCTTCAAACACTAGACTTGTTTTTTCACTAGCCACCCTTTGGCCTTCTAAAAATCTTCAAGAGCTTTAGATATCTTCTCAAGTCTCTCATACATATTCAACCTACTAGATGCACTTTCCAAATTTGATTCTAGGGCTTTTAATTTTCTTCATACCTGAACAAGCTTCTTCTTTATCCTTTAGGGATTTAGACATACTTTCCACTTGAGATTTCAAACCCTTGATGGATTGATCATGCTCTATCTCCATATCCTTGATCTAATATTGGTAGGCATTAATCACTGACTGAGCTACTTCATTCCTCTTCCTTAATGTTGCTTCAACATCTGAAGACTTACCCATTGTTTGTGCTTTAAAGGATCTCCTTCAAGTTGCTAAAATTTCTTCACAAGGACTTTCTTAGATACCAATTGTTAGAAGCAAAATGGAATGAGAGCGGGGGAGTGAATCAGCCCTTATAAAACCTTAAACAATTTTATATTTTCTTATTAAACCATAAACCATTCATCCATTCATTAATGTGTGTAAATCACCATACAACATACATTCAAATAACCATGAACAAGAGAGAGAACACCATAACACAAGATATAAGTGGGAAAACCTTAAGGGGAAGAAAACCCACTAAAAAATTGTCGATATTATAGACAACAAAGAATCAAGTGAATATTACACATCACAAGAGATTTCTTTAGTGAGGCACCAACCCCACAATGAGCACCAACCCCTAAACCCTTGTTGATATTATTCACAAAAAGATACTTGCATGAATATGAATAATCACATAATATTTTAATGAATTATGATCACTAAAAATATTATAATTCCACAACTAATAGTGATCCCAAAATTCAGCTTTGAATTCCTTCAATCCCTTACTCAAGCACACCTTCGTCAACTTGCTCTCTCTAGGTCTTTCATGGACTAATTTGGATTCAAACCATTACACACATATTCTACATTAATATTTAGACATTTTTATACATCTTCAGATATCTATTGATTCCTTCAAACCTATTACATTGGCCTTCTTGGTTGTACTTTTCTCTCATGCACAACTAGCTCACAGAATGAGCTCAAACTTTAATTTTATAGCCTTCTCTTCATTATAACCAAAGATAGGTTGATCCTTTATGAGTAATTACAAATTTTTAAAATTCCATTTCATCATTTATAATGGTCACAAATTACCCATATAGGTCCGTCATGCTAAAAACCATCCAACTTGCACCAAAAATGCTCAAAACCCTAACACTAGAATGAAAAAATCCACTCATTCCAAAACCATACTTAGTAAAGCTTTAGAATTCAAAACACATGAGTAATATATCATAAAATTATCATAAATGGTTGAAAATTTAATTTTGCCAATCAAATATTTCATTAAATGGGCCCACTTGCTCATATCCTTCACAAAAGAGTCACTTTTAGCATCTTGATTTACCTTTGGACATCAATAACACTCTAAAATACATCAAATATAGCATGTGACAACTATATGGAATTACCAATACCTTTAGAACACTTATAAGTAAGTTAGAAATCATGAAACATCAATATACTCAAACCACCGCTACTTTTGTCTTCATCAAAAACAAGTTTGCCCAAAGCCCAGTTTTGAAAAATCAACTAGTTTTCACCTTGGCTAATACTTTCAAGGAATATAAATGTATTTAATAGATGAAAAATTCATCCTTCTTAATTTTCCAGGTGATATTAACCTTCAACTCATCCATTTCATGCCTCAACTATCTCATTCTTTCAACATAAGAAAACATGTCCTGAAATAACAACTGCATTCTTCTTCACAAACCGATGTGAAAAAGAAATAAAATAAACTCAACAAGACATAATCCATAGATCAATGGAAATTCATATGAATCATATTTATATAAAATATTGGAAATCCTTCCAAATCCAAGTGGAATGCCTTCAACCAAGCCAATTGTTGCAATTTTCTTCTTATGCTTTCTTGGACTCAAGAATTGACTATGAGCTCAACTTGCTCCATCACCTCAAAAATCACTTACAAACTTGAAAAAATCATGTAAAACCCTTATAAAGTTGTATAATAACTCAACAATCTTCAACAAGCATGAACAACTTAGAAATATCATCTCACCTCATCAAGCCATTTGACACACTCTGCTAGAACAAACATCCTCCATATTTAACCCTCAAATATCAGGTCATAACTTTTTCATACCATATCAAAATCTTAATTTTGATACACCATTATAAATATCTCTGAACCAAGATCACAACACAACTTGAATCAGCTCCTAAATCTTCATGTAGCTCATGTAATGTCAATTTTACTGAAAGTTGCTCCAAACTGCCCCAAAAACCGTCTTCACAAATAGGGCACACTTTTCACTTTTTCAGCATCACCATGACCTGAAAAATTCATATAAATCTATAAAAACTATAGGGATAACATAAATTCCAATTTAGTATTTACCTTCTTTGGGAAACTTCTCCTTAAACTAGAACTCTTTAGAAATAAGCCTTTTCAAGTGGGGCCCACATACAATAACATGTTGTATTTCAAATTTATGGAAATATTTAGGAGTCCTATACAACATCCAATCATCACTTTTACAAAATAAATCAAAATAGGCTCTGTATACTCACTTTTCTCTAAGTTACTCTTAGTTAGGGTTTAACTAGGGTTTCAAACCAACTTATCTTCTTAACGATCGTTCATAAAAATGTGACAATAAAACCACCTAATTATTTTTGTGAAAGATTAATAACTGACCTAAGAATATATTCCAAAGATCTCAGGTACCCATGTAAATCATACAATTCAAAATGAGCATCAGAATGTCCATATTTGCTTTAATATCACACCGTAACCTACCCGATTTCACAAAAACTTACATATCTTCAAATTACTTCATTAATTTGACCTAAAACTTGTCGAAAACATATTTAAAACATCCTCTAACTTCTTAAACTCTCCAAATATCCCAAATACATCTGAAACTCTCCAACCATTAAGACTTACTCCGTGCTAACTTGCTTTTTCTCACATGTTGCTTCCCAAGTACCTTACACATGCATCATACCTCTGAGTTATGACTTGAAAATCACCATAAATTACTTTTATACCATCACAATGCTTCTACCATTCTTCAAAAATACTTATCAGCTCCAAAAATCATGAATCCAACTCATTCTGCATGCTCAAGGGCTAGGAATAGGCACGGAATGACTTAGCTTAACCATGAAAAACCATGAACTTACCTTAATGACTGTATGTAGACACTTGTACACCCTTGAAACATCATATGGACCATGTAATACCTCATAAAAACTTTAACCAACGTAGGAGAACTCATATAATGACCATGCACACTAGACCATGCACCAAACAACACCGAACTCACCAAAACTTGACACTACCAATCAACCTTCATGTTTGACCATTGACTAATAGCTCATGGAGACATATACCACACCATGACACCCTTTTCCATCAATGGATTTTACATCAATGACAAAAAAATCACACAATGGCCAACAAACTTATCCACCTTTTTCAAACTTGTCCTTTTCACTAGCAACAATCAAACTTTTTAATCAAATACTTTCATTATGTCGGCCTAGGCATGTTTTTTGGTTCAGATTACATGAGAAATTGATGAAGAGTATACATCAATATACCATATTAGAGATCATCACACACAAAGGATACACATATCATAAATCTTCATAGGGAATACCATAAGATGATTTTAAATTTGAAATACATGCAAGTCTATATTACATGTAGCTAAGTGTCTTATGCCAAGATAAAGATCATCTTATTTGCATATTGATTTCATGGTTGCATAAAATGAGCTTATAAGAACATAATTTCAAATTACAAAAACTTCACTTGCAATGGGAGAATTGGATGATCCCTAATCCTTACTATATAGAGAAATGATTTCATATAAAGCAAAGCATGGGAGGATAGTTTGGGTTGTGTTTGAGGATTATATTCTTATGTTGTTTTCATGATTCATAGGGTTTAAGTGAAGGAGAAGAAGATTCATAAGCATCTCATGACATCACAAAAATTATAAACCATATTTAAGTAGAACAAAGACATGTAAATACACACTATAAAAATCAAAAGGGTCTACACAAAAGGATAGGTTCAATACCCTCATATAGGTTCAATATCGAAACTATCCCTCATCAAAGACCTTGACCCAAGTATTGTTTCGGGGATTAAATTTTTTGTGTTAATTTATGTGTGTGTTTTAAACATGTTTTCGTATTATGAGTTGTTGACATAATCACTTCGTCAACATAATCAGGTTGGGAATTTCCTTACTCATGCTCATGAAATTTTCTTTTTCGTTTAAAAATATTATTCTTTTGTATATTTGAGTACATATTTAGGATCATATTTCTATTCGTGGATACCCAAAATGGCACAATACCTTTTTATGATGTATTTTAGATGATTTTATGTGCATAGGTGGTTAACTCGAATAATTGGGATTGATCGGTGCATCACCACTCGTGTTTAATTCAAATTCTTCCATAAAATTTTATAAACACCATTTGAATCATTATTATTTTTATCATTTTGATCTAGGATCATTTGTTTATGTTCGGGACATAGTAGGCTTTCCTATAGAATTATTCCCAAAGAATTTGTCCTACATGGCCAAATTTTTCCTCACTTGTTTAAAATAAATATATTCATATGGGTCTTTTGGGTTTCTTTATTTTAAATTTAACTGAATTACACACCAAAAGGTTTGAAATTTGAGGTTTGATCACTATATAAACACATCACTAAAAACATCGTGAATGGGGAACTCATTACATGAAAATTTCAAGATTGATGCACTAGCCAAATGTCTAAAGATTTATTACACGCTTAAGTATACAATTGATTACTCTTATATGTGTATCTAAAGCACATCCATTACATGCATTGTCTCTTGTGTCATTGGGTTATATTTAATGACATGTAGAATTACATTAATCATCACATGTTCTCACACACCTACGAGGAGGGAGAAATATATTAGTTATAGGCCTCTTCAAAGTAGTGTTATATAGGAAGCTCTCAACTTTGTAGGTGGTTGATGAAGCTTGACCATTGTGGACTAACCCCTTCTTTAAGTTTTTTAAAAAAATGATGAAGTTAGGGTTTTAGTAAAGAATAAGCCCTAGATATGTTACAGATGTTAAATCATAGATAAGCGAGATATAAAACACCGCTCCTAAAATACATATATAGATTGTGTAAAAGCTTGAATACAAATTAGAGTCACATAAATCCATCGATATAAGATAAATTCACCTAGATTACTTTGATTGGAATATGTGAATTTTTCTTCCTTGCAATTTCATATTCCCAAAATTTTAGGATAGCTTGATGACACCCTATAAAGCCTTCTGACATACTTTCATATCGTGTTACTCTATTTTAACATCAAATAAGTGCAATCTCTTGTAATCAGTGTTACTCTATTTTAACATAGGTTTATACATTTGACACAATGATCTAGACACAATTTAAGATCTATGCATTCATTGCACCTTTTAATATTAATTCATCTTTACACAAAGTAATATATCTTAGTTAGATTAAACCCTAATATTTGTATTACATTTTGGTGAACCTCGTTCTTTGAACACATTCACTTAGGGTTTCATGCCTCACCATCAAGGGTTTAGTTTATTTTCCCTAGGGTTTATGATTTCTTATTTGATTCCATGATATGACCTCTTCTCTCATATTAGGGTTTACATTTTTTACTTTTTCGATTAATCATATCTCTCTACTTAGTTGGGAAACCTCTACCAAGGGTGCCATTTCCACAAGCCTTTTAAAGGAAACATAAACTTGATTAGTAACCTTACAAAAGCCACAAGTGTGTTCCCTATCACCACCTATCTTAGATGTCAAAAAGCCTCAAGACTATAATAACCCTTCTAGTTGGGATGCAATCTTAATGCGGAATCCATTTCTCATATAAACATGATCCCACCTAGTGTTTATGATACAACCCATGTTATGGATAAAAATTCAAATAGCCATAATTTTTTTCTTATTAACAATGGAAAATTTCTCCATGCAAATAATAAAAATATTATTTCTAGACATGTTTCTTCCATAAATAATAATGTTCCTTCTACTTTGATTTTTTTAATGTTTTAGATCAAAATAATTCCTTTTTACAACCACATATGAATATATCTTATCATAGTGATAGTTCTTTAAATTTATGTGTTAGCAATCCATCTCTTTCTCATAAGCTTTGTGTTGATCCTCCCGGGCCTACTCCACCATGTGGCACATCTTTCCAATTTATTAATATTACAACCAAACAATCATAATACATAACGCAAGCCATAGGTGAATTGTAAAATAGAGTTAAAAGCTTATGTTTACCTTCCAATTTATATACAAGTTGTGTTATAACAACCATGTTTCTAATCAATCAATAATGTGTAATATTTAACTTGATATATTCCCATCTAGATTTTTTATTACCATATTCATCCTATTTGTAGAAAAAGAGGACCCCTCTCAATACATTTATCATTTTCTATATGCCTACAATTTTATGTGTGCACCGATGGGAATTTTCTTAAATCTTTCTAACATTGTCTTGAACTTTTTTCAGTATTACTATGGTTTCCCAATTTATGTACTACTTTAGTTAATAGTTATCCAACACTACAATATCTCTTCCTTTTTCATTTACCATCCCTTCATAATACCCATTATGATTTTAAGCATTCAAAGTAACTAACCAACAATTTTGACAAGCCTATTTATACCTATTTCACACAATACACATCTTCAATATATGAATATGCATTCAATCCAAGTTATAAGGGACAATGAAGTATGTTTTTCCAAGGTTAGTAGCTTCATTTCCCACATCATTTCTTAATCAAGTAAGTTGTTTACACCTGGTTAGATTATTTAAACTCCAAGATTAGTGAAATGCGTACACTAAAAGATGTAAGGGTTAACTATATGAGGTTATTCTAATTAATTGACTTTCAACATTAATTAATAACATTTAAAAACACATTAATACTTTCAAATGATGTACTAAACAATATATTAACTTGAAAACACAAGGATATGAGTACATTTGGTTGATTACAAATGGTTTTGAGAAGTATAGGGTGTGTAGAATGCTAGAGTAGGGAGATCGAGGAGAGCATTGTTTCTAGAATTGCGATTGGAAATTAGGTTGGTGCAGAATAGTAAACTTCTACCAGATTGTACCATTTGGTCTTGACTCTTCTATATGGTCTTATACCTGATTGTATTCAAGCTCTACAAATTCTTAAGATGGTGAGCTGCTTAAACGTGTCTGTCATTTCTCTAATTCACGATCATGCAACGAAGCTATTTGAACATCTTGAATGATGTCTCAAACCCTAACCATGAGTGGTATACCCTGTAAAATAAACATTATTTGGGTTGTGGGTACCCCTTTACACCACTAATGTTGACACTATTCTGAAGAGGCCTATAATCATACGTCATTCTCTATCTAACACGACATCTAAGAGCTCCATTGCATCCATCCAGACCCATCACAAGGGACACAAGAGATGGTTCATGTGCATACACTTCATAGGAGGGAAGTTCATTTTATTCCATGCACACATTTACTAAATTTCTTTACATCTATCTACTTGCTCGCTATCCAAACACAACTAGCATAAGAGGAAACTAGGGAAAAGATCCACACACACAAAAAAACTACATTGGGTATGAGATGTAGTGTAAACTCAGTTGTAAGTCCACCATTGTGGTGGTGAGAGACGATCCCACCCCTCATTATGCATCTTTCTTTTTAGGATTTGATGTCTATTTGAGGTTTTGTAAGTTTATTCTTCATTGCAGGTTTATTGCGACCTCGACGATCTTTGTGTGAATCCGTAGCGACAAAATGCGAGCATCAAAAAACATCTTGCGACCCTAAAAATTTAGGTTTCTAAGCATTTCTACGAGACCCGGACACCCAAAAGTAGTACCCGAGGCACCCACGGGTGCCCTTGTCCTTCTCTAAGCGACCCTATCTAATCCATTCCTCTATATCTCAAATTTTTTGAGCTCGGTTCTTCAACTTTCTTAAGTTTCCAATCTTGTACACCTTTGACGACATTATTATGATCACCCGAGGCCTTTTACTCTTTCTTTGCACTTAGGGTTTACATATTCATTGCTTAGTTTTCTTTGGTATATTTCTATATTTCATTATTACATTCATTTACTTCTACTATAACATCGATTAGGTTTGTAGATTTTACATTTTAGCTTAATCATTTTTCGCGATTTTGTGAGCTCACACAACTTAAACAAGGATCTTGTAACACTTAGTAGATTATGTCTTGCAATACAAAAACAACTTAGCTAAGATGTCAAATGTGCTTGCGGACTTATTCATTTAGAGTCTATTACCACCTCTCCAGGAGAGTGTTCTTTTGAGACATCTCCTCATTTGATCAACTATGTCATACTCTTAAGCTTTGTGAAACTAAGCTCTTATCTATAGGCAAGATTAAATATCAAGAGCAAGCCTCATCTTCTACATATTTTCAAAATAAATCAACATTCAAACCATCAACAACTAAGCCAACTAACACAAAATCACTTTGTCAATGCAATATCCACCACTAGAGAGCTTCAATCGCAACCACCTAGGCATACATTTACAAAGTTAACCATTGCTCCACAAATTATATTACAACAACTGCTTGAGAGCAATCTTATTACACTTCCTCCTCCACTTGAATTAGACCCATCTCATCCAAAAGGTTGGAATTATAATGAGAACTTTCAATGTGACTATCATCAATGTGTGGGACACTCTACAAATAGGTGTTTCAAACTTCACACCATCATCCAAGATCTTATCAATGACAAAAAAATTGAGCTTCCAAAGCCTTGTAGACTCTACACTAGTCAATGAAAATCATAAGCTCAAAATATTCAATAATCTGCTTCCAAGATATGATAAGAAATCGAATGAATCCTTAGCTAATCATACATATCACGTAGTGCCTCCTCCTACATCGGTGGCTCTTGATTTCTTAGTTGCTAATACAAATATGTCTCCTCTAATCATTTCTTTCTCTGACCATGATTATCACATGAAATTTTCTTCTAATCACTTACACATTAGTGCCTCTATCGGATCTATCCTTATCAATAACACCAAGTTTGATCCGTCATGGCCCATTAGCGCGTGTTCTATTCCACTTCTTTTATTATTGACTATCAAATTTCACAAATTTCCTATTTGATGAACAATTCCTATGGTGTCATCAAGCTTCATGTTATAGTCAGTCATCTTACTATGATGGTGCCCTTTCTTATGGGACAAGCATTTGACGGGTGTGACATGCTCTTAGGCCTCAATTGGATTCATAGGTCTAAGTCTATCATCTTAATGAATCATTTGCGTATAAAATTCATTCACAATAATCAAGTCATTTATATCAATGGTGTACCTCTGTCTACTCCATGTTTGCACTCTCCTCTTGCAGTTTCCAATGCATCACCTAGTATATCTAGTTACCCGTGGTTTATCACTCCTAAAGAATAATCTTCTCCTAGCTCACCTACTCACACATAACCTAAACGGTTTCATCGCTCTACTAGTCTAGTACATCATTCTATATCCCTCACTAGGACAACTCCTACATCTAGACCCAAGCCACAACCTCATTTTATTCCATGGCAGTGTCCATCACCACCATGTCCTAATTCACATAGATCTCCATCACCTACACATTGTGTTATACCACGAGTGCCCATAATATACTCATCAATCATATACATATAGACTTCGCTCACCTGCACAACGTCTATCTCATATACCACCACTCTTAGAGCATAATCAAACATCTTCACTTTCACCAAAATCAAAGTGAGGCTCTCCATCTTTCACTTTTATCGATTAATGCACTCACCACCACACACTTCAGGGGCATCATGCTTATTCTCTCCCCTTATAACATCAACACAAGTCTTATCCTCTCATCACATCACACATAGATCTTTACACACAACATATACACCAGTATCGCCATTTCCTATGACACACTCTTGTGCTACGGTTCACACTTGATTGTTGAGGGCATACTACACACATGAACCTCACACACTACATAGTAGACACTACATGTTACACATCCTCACACATTCTACACCTTTGTACATACACATCATTTTCCTCTTACATCTACTATGCATCATTCACATTTTGTGCTTTATACATCTATACATCATACACATTCTCCACAATACATTCTTATACATTTTACATCATTCACACTTATATAATCTACACATCTTACATTACACACTACACATTTTACATTACACATTACCTACCTTACACATCACATGAAATTTTCTCACCACCACAACTATTACACATATTACACATTTTACTCATCTCCTTTTACACGCTGCACTCACTACCCAATGACGCACTTTAGTCCCTCGGTCCATACTCGACTGCTGAGGGTTTACCAATTAAATGGACCTGATCACACTCACACATTTGATCAAAAATATTTTTATCATACTATGTAACATTTTTAGCCACCACCTTCTTCACACATATTGTGATATACACTCTTAGGCTAAATCATCACCCCTTTCTAACATCTTATCCATACATTTCGTGATATACGAATTTTTCTACATCATCACATTTTCTACCATCTTATTCATATATTTTGTGATATACGCTTTATGCTACATCATCACGCTTTTTGGACATCTTCCTCACACATTTAGTGATATACGCTTTAGGCTAAATCATCACACATTCTACCACCTCATCACTTTTACTTTGTCGTATTCAATCCTACGCATCATACAACATCTTACAATCACCATCTTTCTTCTCACACTTTTCAAACCATTTTCTCGATGACACACTCTTGTTTACTATTCATTCTTGATTGCTGAGGGGTATAAATAACATAACCTCATTGCATACATACACATCCACTCGGGGGACATGCTAATCCTATCATTCACATTGCTTTCCATTCCTTCTCATCCACAACATACTTGCATATACTTGTTGTATTTAATATTACTTACATTTATTTATTACATGTTCATATTATTACACATGCTAGAAATATTTCTTGTATGTCATTATCATTATCATATACACATGCGCGTTCACTTGTATTTCTAGTTGTGATCGCAAACCATATAGATCCATTACACACAACATGGATGTTTGGTGCAATACCTATTACCAGTCCCATAGAGGCTCCTGGGGGCATCCACTTTCGTACACTACAAGTGCTATTATTTCATTTTGTACTTAGCACTTTACATTATCAAATTATACACGCTTTGACATACTTTTTATCTTTCTAACATGCTAATGGGTGCTTCATGTGCAACATTTGTTATGTAGGGCTATTTGATTCCATGGTTATTTGTTTCATTTTTGTCATTTCTTGTCATTGTATGCTCTTGTTTGCGGGCTTTACCCTTTGTCTTGTGTGCACACTTGTTTGTTTGTAACCATTATGACCTTGATTGTCTTGCGACATTGTGAGTGATGTCCCATGTTTACAACCCACTTTTTGTGGTCTACATTGTCTTCTTGTGTGTTTACACATTGTCTACATAGCTTACATTTCATCTTATACATGAGTGTTTGTCTTTGATTGTACTAACACTTATTTTTCCTAGCCACTTATTTACATGTGCCTTGGTTTATACCAAACACATTCCCTTCCCCCTACAGGGCACAATTTCAACACAATAATCAATCCTCTTTTGGGCCACATACTCCTTCAATGACGCGTGTATGCACCCCAAATGAGGGGAGGCATCATATGGGTGAATCAATCACCCCATATAAAGTTACACACAACATGTTATCAATATAAAACAATTTTCAGTTTTAGTAGACATGGCTCGAATGAGACTTGGGTCATTAGTACACATCATCCTTCCATGAGTGCCAGTAATAGGGGCAATTACACAGTTCTTCGACATGTCACAGAGGATTTTGATAGGGCAGAGAGTCCTTTAGCACTGGGAATTTACATAGTGGATTTTATAGGGTAGAGAGTCCTTAGCACATACACACCATTTGCAGTGGTGTTTTACATAGTGGGAAGTAGTTAAAGGTTGGTGGATGACACTAGAAAATTCTCCCTACACTTCTTCCATTACATTGGTGTGAGATTGCCCAAAAAACTCACACATCAACATCATCTTCAGGATCCTTTCTACACCCTTTTTCTCATCACAAATCAAGTGCACATGTTCCTTTTTCACACTTTTTCATTTTACATACTTTCCTTACACACTTTTTACATATTTTGATCATATACATGTGTATTTGACTACTTGTCGGCTTCTCTTTTGCAGGTTTGTTCGTATGGGAAGTGGTAGTCAACATCACTACAACACCACCACCAAAAACAACATCACACACATAAACATTGCCAATGGTACATCATGAAGGCTACATACGTGTCCTCCTCCCTAGGTTCATTTTCATCACTTTTTGCACTTTCTCCTCCTTAACATCCATGCTTCACATTTTTATCGTTCCATGCTTTTATGTAGTCCCTCGACACATTTATACATCAATCTACATGGATATCAGGTACACATCTCTATCTACTTTATGTTACCGAGATTTCCGCTCACCAACATAAAGTGGGGGAAAATGTAGACACAAAATCACACACTTTGGGTAATTATCTAGTCTTGATTACATACTACTATTCATATGATTCCTAAGTAAGAACCCATGTATTTGGCCACCTTTCTTTGCTTTCTGTTGTTACTTTTAGTCTTACACCCTTACTTGCTCAATCTAACTTTTTAGTCTTTAGCATTTTTCATCCTAGACACTAGCGCCCAGACTAAGATGCCAACGCCATGTGCCCTTGTCCAATCTGGGAACCCCTATCCTCTTTGTACTTTTCTCACACTTTTTGGGTCCTTTCTAGTCATTTGAGCATCTTATCTTTTTGGTAGTCATCCTTTTCAAGATTAATTATGAAATTCAAGCAAGGGAATCATATAAATATAAAGTTATGTGATCATAATAAAGGACCAAGCACTAAGTATTAGCTATCACCACCTAAGGTTGCATCCATCAAGGCATCTAAGAGCTTCATTGCATCCATCTAACACCATATATTGGACAAAAGGGATGGTTATTCTACATAAAAATTCATAGGATGGAATTTCATTCTATTCCATGCACACATATATTACATTTCTTTACATTTAGCTACTTTCTTCGCTATTAAGTGTGACTCGCACGAGAGCCACCTAGGGCACAATTCCACACACACACATAGAACTACATTAGGTCTGAGATGTAGTGCACTTCTCAGTAAGTCATAAGTTCAACATTTTGCATCTTTCTTTTTTAGGATTTGATGTCTATTTGAGGGTTTTGCAAGTTCATTTTTCATTGCAGTTTATTATGACCTCAACGATCTTTGTGCGAATCTATAGCGAAAAAGGTGAACATCAACGAACATCTTATGACCTTGAGATTTCCAGGTTTGAGTATTTTTATAGACCCAGGCACCCAAAATCAGTACCCGTGCACCCACGAGTGCCTCTGTCCTTCTCTAAGTGCCTGTCCAGTCCATTCCTCTAGATCTACAAATTTTTGAGCTCAGTGCGACAATCGTGCTTCTTCAAATTTCTTCGCTTTCTAGTCTTGTACACATTCGAAACATTACGAATCAACTAAGGATTCTTACTCTCTTTTTGTACTTAGGTTTTACATATTTATTGCTTAGTTTTCTTTGGTATATTTTTGTATTTCATTATTGTATTCATTTACTACTACTATAACATCAAATTAGGCTTAGATTTTACATTTTAGCTTAATTAGTATCATGTGCACTAGATGACTAATGTAAAACTTTAGTGGAGTGAGCATGATGAAAAAAATCCCTGGGATGACAAATGTATGAGGAATCCTTGAGCCATGGGATGTATATTGTGTAATGGAAGGCCAATTAGGAGACCTAAGGTGACCAACACTAGGAGAGGAAGTGTTCGTAATAAGGGGTCAAAGAGTGTTTGTATATTTGGAACTAGAGTGAAAGATACTTGACCTAGGGAGTAACATAGAAGTGTTAGAGACATTTCACACTACCAAAGACTTATCTATGGAGGAACTAGAAGAATAGGTTACGGAAGGAAGACTAAGCATGTTAGGAAGAGTAGCCTCAAATGGAATACCTCTAATGGTCATAATTTGTTAATTGTGGATGAACTTAACACATTGATGTAGGATCAAGGGGATAACATTAAGAGTACATAACCAAGGGAGACCAAACTGAAATGCACCAAAACGAAGAGTAGATGAAACAAAAAGTGAAACTAATGTAGCGATATGCCAAACAATGATAGGTAGAGTAATGCAAAGGTAGTGAGGATTTGCATCAAATGTAAGATTGTGCATAGGAATGCCCAAATATTAAAGCAGCGTGAGAGAAAAAACATTGTCCCATTTGTGTGGATCAACCAAAACACCCCATACTAGTTTGTGATTAATAGAAACAATAATAGACAATGTATCACAAATAAGTGTAGCATCGATATCATAATTGCTAAAGGTGATAATTGGAGTAGTAGATAGTGTATGATTAACTGTGTCAATCATTGCATCCAAGGGGTGATCATAGGAAGGTGGTGGAGGCACCACATGATAAACATTATGGACATTTGTAGAATACTTTACAGTGTCATGCTTAGGAAGTTTATCATTGAATATTTTTAAACTAGCATTATCATTGGTCATCTTTGAAGATTTTATGGGCTCATCCCATTCAATATCTTGAGAATCAATAAGATCTTGGATAACACAATGAAGCTTGAGGAAATTATTGGTAGAGTGCATGACACATCAATGATAATCACAATGAGCATTAATATTGAACTTCTTTCCCGAGGTTTACTCATATCAACCTCAAATAGTTGAGGGAGAGATATGAGATTGCACTCAAGTAATTATTTCAATACAACATGAGGAGGACTTAAAAAGTGAGTAAATTGATGACACACAGTTGTGATTGTAACTTAATAGGTTATGAGATGACATTAATGGTGTCTTTATAAGTAGTTTTGACATCATTAGACTTGTTATTGAATGTGGGTTCATTGGAAAATTTAATAGTAGATGCAGGAGGAGAATTAGTAATGTACTTGATCTTGTTCAAATGTAACAATTTAGTCTCTTCCTCTTTCAATGTATGAAAGAGATGGTCAAAATATTGAAACTTATCAAACATGAACTAATCTTGCAAAGGAGATAATAAGCTTTGAGTAAATAGGTATTGTAATTCATTATCAACTAATAGATTATTCATCTTGGTGAGAAGGGTCTTATAACACAACACATAAACATTAAGAGGTTCAATAGACCCTTGTCATTTTTGATCCAATTGTGTGTAATAAATTTTGTCCTCGATATTGATAGAGAATTGCACCAAGAAGAGATTTGATAAAGCAATAAATGTGCACACAAAATGAGTGGGAAGAGTGTAAAACCACTATAATTTGAATTCCTTAGGGAAAAATCTTGGTAAGCAAAATGTCATTAGAAGCATAATCGAAACAAGCAACATGAGATGAGAAAAGATGCTCAACAGATATCCTTTACCAACATAGATAGGGATTTTAGGAGAAAAAAACCAAATAGGTAGAAAATAAGAAACCACTTTAGGTGTAAGTGGATTGTGAAGTAATTGTGTAGAATTCATGACATTAGAAGAAGTGGATGCACCTTGTTGTAATTGTAAGATTTTTGCTTATAAAGCATGAAGAAGGGTTCAATAGCTTGTGTCTTTGGAAGAAGATACATGTAAACTATGAGGAGCGGATATAGGACATGTGGTAACAATTATAGTAGCAGAACATGTATAAAGATATTTGACATTGATAGGGAGGTATATCCAAAGAGGTAGGCATCAAATATGTGGGAACAATAGATGTTCTCAATATTAAAGAAGGTTGGGGTTTCCCAAAAAGAGATTCTTCACTACAATTCATATCATGAGTTTATTTGGTTGCAAGCAAGAAGAATTTAATAATGGGATAGATATGGAGATGGTTTTGGTGGAGTTTGTCACAAAAATAGACATAAGTTTCACTTGGCCAATATCCACAATGTTGTTATCAACATGGGAAAAGTCATCAGAATTCTCAATATAATTTTCAAGATCATGAAATGGTACCTCATTAACTTGGTCCAAGAAGGAAGGATTGTGCATTGGGGATGAGGCTATGGTATGATGATGCCTATAGATAGGAGGAGAAATCTCAAAATGTTTAATGGGATGATTAGAAATTTGAACACTTAGAAAGCTAAACATTATGCTAGAAGGAAAAAGAGTAAAGCATGTGTAATGCAAAATAATACAAGCCAATGAATAAGTCACAATAGCATTACCCTTAGGATATCTAGGGTTAGTAGATTAATAGACCTAAAACAAAAGGAACTAGATAGATCTCAAATTAGGTGAACATTTGATCAAAAACGGTTCGCCAAATTTTTAACCTAAATTAAATTTCTAGTTCAATTTTATTAGGTGTATGATATATTATAGTTGATTACTTTGCTCTAACAAGGATGATATAAATAAAAACACTAAATTAAATTTTTAACTCAGATCAGATAAGAAATACTACAACACACCACTTAACCTATCATGTAATTGAAAGTACAAAAATGAAGCTATAAAGTCAATTAGCTTACCACAACTGATTTTTGGAAAGATCTGGGACCTGTACAAAAACACGAAACCTAGAGAATTAAACTTGGGAAAGCCTCCCAAGATGGGATAGAAATTTAAATTTTCCTGGTCGATCATGCATGCACCGATGTATAGTCTTGGACCTGCTTTGAGAGAACCTCTTGTAACTTTTTGGGTTGCTCACCTTTTTAGATTTGTATGTCAATATCAAACCCTACTTGTCACACATGCAATACATATCTCTAAATGGAATGATCATCACTTCAAACCCTATCCATAGATGAAGAGTCCTATAAAATAAATATTATAAGGGTTGTGGACACCGCCATGCACCATTGACATTAGCACTACTTTGAAGAGGCCTCAAACTACACATTTTCTCCACCTAACATGCAATATCTAGATAGATCAATTAGATTTGGAAATTACTTTGACCATGCTTGATTTCACTTGGATATTGCTAAAAACACTCAGAGAGAGAATGTTAATGTAACATTAAGATAGAAGCTAAAATGAATGCTTAACTAGTATGAAAACAATGCAAAATCTAACTAAACATGCCTACTAATATGCTTTAATTACCTAACATGGGCCTAAATAGACCTAAGAGGGCAATCAAATGGTTATGGTTGCTACTCTAAACAATGGTGAAATGACCTCTCCAAATGACTTGTTAAGTCACTTTAGATATTCATCTACTAACCTTGTTGAAGGTTTTAGGCAAGGATTGAACTTGGCTATGAATCATATGTATTATATGAGATGCAAATCAAAGCATGGTGTAAAGTATAAAGGAATGAGGTGCACTCTTTTTATAGTTTTCCTTTTGGGAGAAACTTGTATTTTGGTGCATGTGGGACTAAAAGCCCCAAATTAGATTAGAATTGCTAATCATGATTAGGCCTTGCTAATCACAATTAGTGAATTACCAAGTGATTAAGAGGTGTGAGCCTTAATCAACCACTTAGGGTCAACTAGGAGGCTAGGATAAGCTTTTGAAGCTTGTTGAGATGTTGTGGAGGTGAATGGGGTGATTTTGAGTGGTTGGAAGAGGGGTTTGAGTCAATATTAGGGCATATTGACCAAATCAAGGGAAAAATAGGCTTAATTAGCTTATAATCACTAATTATTTGTTTTGAAGAGGATTTTGACTTACGATTCATCGTAAAGTGGCATCTTGAATGTGAAAGGGTTTAGTGATCAACAAAGTGCTTGTTAATTGACTAAAGTGGTAAGAAATTAGTTAATTAGTAAAATCACTAATTATAACGGAATTGGCAAGAATGAGAGTGATTTGTGTGTTTTTGGCAATAAGATTGCAAAAGTGGAATTTAGGTGTCTACATTTTCCCTGTTTGAGGTGAAGTTAGTGACTTCACTTCAAATATAGTAGAAAAGCATAAGCAAGTAAATTTTTGAAGAAAAATTAGTAGAATGAAGGATGCCCCCTCGAGTGTCGATGGGGTGATAGAAGAAGTCAATCGACGATCAAAAATATGATTGAAATGGATAGAAGAAAATAGGTTAGAATGGGCATGAAACCCTTGGGTATTGAGAAGGAATAAGGATAGGGATAAACATGGTTGTTTATTGCCTCGGTGATTTTTAGAAGAAAAATTAGTAATGGTAATAAATGATAATGGAGAAGAAATGATTAATGGAGAATATAGGACAAGCCCAATCTTTGCATCCAACCTTTCAATAAGCAACCTGTTTATATCATTTTTCCCCTAGGTCTACATCATCGCCTTTATTTAAAATAAAAAAAAATGTAAGATAACATGAAAAGCTAAATTACTAACATTTTTCCATTGCTACGTAACTCCATGCAACATACATAATGCAATGTAATACGAGAAAGTAAAATGATACCTAACTCAATGCAACATACACAATGCAATGCAATACGAGAAAGTAAATGATATTTAACTTCATGCAACATAAAAATGCAATGCAATACGAGAAAGTAAACCAACTAACCTAACAGAGAAACTAGTACAATCACACATACTCAAACAAACAACATTTAAGACAGTTGCACCAATGTTTTTGTTATCAAGTCTGTAGTTCCCAAATGTTCGTGTTGTAACGACAAGGGTTAAAAATGGTGCCCCAAGCAAGGATACATGCGAGGGGAATAACGGAGGACACAAGTAGTCCCATGGAAAAGCTTTTGTGCACTATGACATAGTCTCTGACAACTCACTGTTGCACATGGGAGTACCGACATAGCATGCAACCGAGCTTTTGTTAATGGAGGTAGATCACAATGATCCATGCAAGTCGTTTGAGACCAACAAGCAAAAACCATAGAAATATGATTTTTTGTAGACATATTTCATGTTTGAGGATAATGCAATTGACACAGGCTTTAGTTGTATATATGTTGTTTACCAATTTTTTGAAAAATTTAAATTTTTACAATTTTTTGGATTTTTAATGATTTTATCAATTTTTTTTTTTTTATTGTTTTAATTTTTTTTAATTTTTACGGAAGAAAATATTATAGAAGAGATAACAAAGTTGTGAGACAATGCTAAAAGTGACCGTAAGGCAAAAATATGCCCCAGTAGTAGAAAAGGCCGTTGGGAAGCAAAAATATGCCCCAACGTAGTGAAAATGGGCAAAAAATTATTTATTAAAAATAATCATCACGAAAGTGTTAGAAGACTTTTAGAAGAAATACAACGGTTTTAGGGCACTTCGGGGGTGAGAAACACACTCATGGAGGAAAAAGGAGCTCACGTGAGAAAAAGGAGCTCATGGAAATGCCGAGGTAGTGCTCAATGGGCAACTGGTGCTGAGGGCATGATGCAGGCATGCCAGGGCAGTGCACTACAAGGGCACGGGCAAATTGTGGGCACTATGCATTGCACTTACTAAAAAGATGCATGCTGTGCAACACTAATTTGCATAACCTATCTTCCGGAGGCCATAACTTTTGCTCTCGACTCAAATGACTCTTTTTTTTTTATTTGTTTGAAAGGTATTGAAGTGAACTATGCAATGGTAAGATAAATTTGAATTTTTTTTATTTATTTTTTGAAATTGGGACTAATAAATATCAATTTGTGTGCAAAGGAGCTTTGCCTGGGAGAAAAGGAAATGAGTGAGAGAAAAGGATGCTCAAGATTTTGAATTTGGTAGAAGAAATGCAAGGGCAAGGGTACCTAGGCAACTGTGCAAATGTATTTTTGCAAATTTTTGCATTTTTGCACACCATTTTGCATGCAATGCTGATTTTTGAATGTGCAAGGGTTGCTATTTGTGCACCTGTGTGCTAATGCAAGGGCAACATGCTGCACTGTGTAACACTAAGTGCACTACCTATCTTCCGGAGGCCATAACTTTTGCTCTCGACCTTGAAATGACTCCATTTTTTTTGCGTTGGAAAGGTATTGAAGTGAACTACACAATGGTAAGATAAATTTGGGTTTTTGAATTTGTTTTACCAATTTTTTTGGTTTTTGAATTTTTTTACCAATTTGTTTGGGTTTTTTGAATTTTTTTACCAATTTGTTTGGGTTTTTATGTTTATTTGGATGTTTTGACTTTTCCGACTAACATATTTGAATGTTTTGGGAGTTTTTGAAACATATTTGAATGTTTTTTATTTTTAGAAGTTTTCCAAAGCTATGTATAGGAAATGAAGAAATGTGGATGCCCCAATGACATATGGGATGTACAAGGGCAAATGCCATGCATATATGTGCAAAAGTGAAGATGTGAAATTTCCCCCAGTGTTAGATGGGAATATTCAAAGGAAAACTCTTCACGTACAAAATTTGGATCAAGGCCAATATGGATAGGTTCAACATGATGATGAACGTAACCCAATGACATGCTAGGAAGGAGCAAGGATGCCCCAACGTAAGCTGGCCAAGAAGCACATGATAGAAAGAAGTGGAAGATTATTTTTGTGAAGGGGACAAAGGTGTCCACAAACATGGAAAAAAGGAAATATTATACACATGGATGTTAATGAAATGAAGAAGAATGATGTGAATGTTGTGAATGTAGCTTAGAAGCCTCACGATGAAGAAGTGATTAGCCAAAGGCACAAATCATGAGACAAGATACAGACTAGAGTAAGAGTCTTGAACAAGGTCCAAAAAAAGACACTTGGTAACATACTAATCATGTTTTCATAGAGATCTAGTGTGTGCACATGTGGAAATTTATTACCTCTTGGAGGGAAGATTTGATAGACAACAAGTGAAGACACCCTAGCCAATGTGTAGGAATGATTTATTTTTCAAAGTTGATTTTTATGAATGGATTGTGGAAGGAGAGCCATACATTTCTCCGCTGCCACCAGGCAGGTCCATAGCCCTGATGGAGATGCATTTGATTCTAATCACAACATTTCTCTACTTCCAGTTCAGACTGTCCATAGCCCCGTAGAGATTATTGGAAATACCCCAAGAGAGAGTTATATATCAATTTGCTTTTTCTTTTAGCATTTGCTTTCAGCTTTGTGCTTTTTGATTTGATTGATTTTTTTTTTCTAAAACTTATTTCAGCTCTCTTGTTTGACAAGGGGTTAAGAACCACTTGATGGCTTGATGGAAGGAGGTGGAAGTGATTGTGATGATGACATTGGCTAGTGTCAACAAATATATCCAAAATTTCTTCACAACAAGTTTTTTAGATGTTGATTGTGATAGGATCTCTAAGAGGTCAGTCGTTCTTTAATTTACCAAGGTGATAAAAGACCAAGGTCAAATGGATACCATAGAGATAAATGTCACAAAATGCGTGTGAATAGGCTAACCAAAATATCACCAAAGGGATGAAAATGGTAGGAAGACTTGCAAGAAGAATAAAAGGAAGGAAGAAAGAACATCCATGTGTATGCAATACCTGATTGCAATGTGTGTTTGTTTACCTTTGATTTTTTGAAATGTTTTCTCATTTTTTTGTATTTTTGTCTTTTTTTTTGAAAGGTGGGACCGACAAGGTCACTTGACATGATAAGATCCAACAACAATGTTAGAATTTCCTTGATAAGGAATACTAGGCATGTTTTCTTATCAAGAGTCATATTATCCCCGATCTCAATGATCGTGGTGAGCTCATACTCAATAGATGACTATGTTTTATCATGAAACATGGATTTTGTGTGGGAGCTTGAGGTCCCTATCCAGAGGTTTCTACACTTTACACCATACTTGATGGGTGCGTTGATGTGCATTTTTGAATCATGTTTGATTCTAAACTTTAAGATTGTTTGAATTGTTGGGAGCTTTGGAGCTCTTGGAATTTTTGATCTTAGTTTGATGAAGAAACCATTTTGGTTTCTTATAAGCTACTACGTGACTTTTCTGATCCCAGAAGTGGGAGAAGAAAGTGGATGAATAGAATTGATGTGAGAAATGATGGTGGGTTTTCCAATCATTGATAGAAGAAGAAAAATGTGATGGACTGCAAAGGATATGGTCCAAGAATTGAAGAGGATGGGCTACCGGAGGTGTCCCATAGAATGAAGATAAAGGACTACTAGGATGTGGCCCTAAGATTGAAGATGAAGGATTTCTGGAGATGTCCCATAGATAGAAGATGATGGGATACTAGGATGTGGCCCAAGAATCAAAGATGAGGGGGTTTTAGGACGTGCCCAGTATATAGACAAAGATGGGCTACTAGGAGGTGAGCCACATATAGAAAGAAGTCGACTACTAGGAAGTGTCCCATAGACTAAAGAGGAAGGACTACTAGGAGGTGTCCCATATATATAAGATGAGCTACTAGGATGTGGCCCAAGAATAGATGAAGATGGGATACCAGGAGGTGAGCCACATATAGATGATGTGGGGCTACTTGGAGGTGGCCATATATAAAGAAGATGATGGGATACCAGTGGTGACCCAAGGTAAGATTGTGATGGAGGAATCTTGATAGATAAAGAATGATTAGGTAATGAGAAGATAGGTCCATGGATCAATGCTAGACCCAGGAATTTCATCACCCAATGAAGAATGTGAAGATGGAAGAATAAGAGGAGGATCATGTTTGATGATCTTAGGGTCTTCCTCTATTTTTTGACAAAAGGCATCAATCTCTTCCTCCCAATACATGAACATGATCTTAGGGTCTTCCTCTATTTTTTTACAAAAAGGCATCAATCTCTTCCTCCCAATATGTGAACGTGTATCGAGGTCTAAAGAGGTTTCTTGCTCAAAACTTCTAGAGGAATGTCTTCATGTACCCTCATAAATTCTCTAATGGCTTCTTCATTCTAAAATGAATCAATCAATGTGGGTAGTTTTTCTACCACAAGAGGTTGATTGGATGAATGTGACATGGGAGTCGACTTGGATGATTGATTAGAAGGACTTTGAGTCGAGAGCTCTTCAATGAAAGAAGGGGTCATTGAGGTGATTGAGAAATGGGGTCCTGCAAAGACAGGGAGGACCATGACTTAGGAGTCATATTAGAGGAATAATTTAGATTGGAATCTTTAGAAGAATCAGAAGACTTAGAATCATTGGGATTGGAATCTTTGGAAGAATCAAAATCATACCACTTACCATGAGTTGAAGATGGGGGAAGAGGTAAGTGAATGGGTTCTTTAGCATGAAGAATCAAACGAGGTCTAGTTGTGATAGGCATCCTTTGATGGGAATGTTGAAACCTAGGTTCCTTACTATCATAAGTATGTGGAAATACATGATAATCAGTCTTTTTGGCACATGCCTAGACATAGATAGTCTAGGGGATATCACAGGGTTATTGTGTTGACATGTTCAACAGTGTATCTACACAACCAATGAGAGCATCAAAATGATTCTCCTCATTAGACACATAATTAACATTCTTGTCCTGATTATGTTTAGGAAAAGTCTTCATATTGGGGGATTTGTTAGGAGTGGATGAATCCATCTCCACATCACCACTTTTGATTAAGTCTTGGATGTAGTGCTGCAACTTCAAACACTTATCTATTTTGACCTTTAACGCGGTGGAATTGGAAATATTCATTATCTCTAAACCATGATGGTTTAGGCATGTCATCCTCATAAGGCATAGTTTTAGGATATCTAACCATATTAACCACCTCTAGTTGTTTTAGTATTGATGACATTGAGTCGATAAAGAGGAGTGAAAGTATGACGCTTATACTCCATAGGTGGAGCTCCCTTTGCAAGCTTCAAAGGAGTGTTGTTTTGAATGGATTGTACTCATTTAGAATCTACTATCCCATCACTAACAACATTTTTTTCCTATTAGGAAAAAAATTGTTTTTCATTAGATTTAGAATCATTATGATCACATGGGAGAAAGGTTTTAGAGTCCCCCTAGCTAACAATGCACTTTTTTCAATTTGACTCCCTTTTTTGATGACCTCTTCAAATGTGTTGCCACAATGCATTTGCAAGTGGAACGTAATGTCTAGGATGGAGGTTGGGAAAAATATATTGATTAACTATTTTCAGGGTATGGAGCAAGGAAAGCAACTAGCTAATCCTCTCCATCATTGTAAAAATGCAGTGAAGTTTTTGTTATTTCATTTTTGGCATTGCAGAGATCTAACATGGTGACATCATTCTCAATATTGAATGAGAAGTGTCATACAAAGTGTTCTAGCTAATTCTGTCCATGTAGATATAGATCCCTTGGGATGTGTACACAAACCACTCTAACACATGTCCTCCTAAACTCCATGGGAAGAGAGATAAGATAATTGTCGCTATATGTGACTTCTTGGCATGCCATATAAAAATATTTATATGGTCACGAGGGTCACCTTTTCCCTTATACTTGTCAAATTTTGGAAAATCAAAGTGTCATGGGAAAGGTACCTAGAGCATGGCCCTATCAAATGGATAAGGGCACAACTCATCAAACTGGTATTTCTTACTATTACTAGTTTTACCTTCTTGTAATGCTAGAAGGGTGTTCTTCATAGTTGACCACTCTTGATTGAAAAGTGGATCTTGCGTGGGTGGTGTAGGTCTATATGTAGGATTAAATCTAGGTGTATTCCCACCCCTATTTTTGTGAGAATCTCTTCATAAGGATCTCTTTGTGCCTCCCATCGAGGAGTGTTTATTGGGAACTTGTGAAATGAAGCTTTAGGTTTGTCTTTCGGTATAGCTTGTTTCAAAACTTTTGGTTGTTCCTTTTGTATATGTGAAGCCAAACTTTCCATTGGTGTAAGGGCTTGGACTTGTTGTTCTAACGTCACCTCTTGAATAGGTATTTCATGATGATTTTTGTCATTAGGGGAGGTTGTGCATGATGAACATGTTCCTCATTGTCTTCACAATGTATTTTAACAATAGGTATTTGATAATCTCCATCATTTTCAAATGGTACCTCCTCATTATTCTGTCATGTAGAGTAGAGGCATGACTTGGATTTAAAATTTCATTAATAGTATGATGAGGTCGGTCTACTTCTTCTTCTCCATGAATCATTCCAGAAATGAGAGAAGGGTCCACTTGTGGGAGGTAACTTAGCTCCTAATTCCATAACACGCATAAGAACCTCATGTTTGTTTTGGAAAATGTAATCATCAAAATTAGTGGGACGATGCTCTAGATTCATACATAGGAGAATCCTCCTCTCCACCACTATGGTCAACCATGAGATTATCCTCTAAAAGAGGGTTATCACCTCCAAATATATCAACTCTAATCTTTGGGATCCCATTCTCATAGTAGGCATACTCGAGATAGGAGGTATAAAACATGAAATAATTTCCACTAAGGTTTACTAAAAAGGGACCTTAGTCAAATTTTGGCAGTGTAACGATGCTAATGTTGTCTCAAAAATGGTGACTATAGAATAGCCACAAATCCACTAGGTCAATGTGACCTAAGAACCAAAGAATAAATAATAATAACCTAGCAAGGTAATATATGACACAAGTTTTCTTAGAATAATACAATGATGTATAATACTCAAAATTTAGTCACACAAAAAGTTTACTCCTAAGATTTGTCTAGATAGGTTTTGACCAAATAGTGACAACACAATATCACCAGTTAGGTCAAGTTTGCAACAAACAAGGCCTAAATGATAAGATAATGTTGACATGATCTTCTAACAAGGTATACTAAAAACCAGTTTCTAAACACTAACAAAGTCTAAGTTTGTAAAATGGATGATACCAATGTGAGCAAACGTAACAACACTATTTGGACACGTGAACCAAGATTTTGAGAAAAGCAAGAATTTTTAGTGTCAAAATGATGTTATCGCGATGCTAACAATGTAACCTCAACACTCACAAAACTCAAGACAAAGCTAGGATGTAAAAACTACGTCTAAGTATAACAAGAAATTTTATGCATGTGTGAACAGCATAACTAATACAATATAGAGATTTAGGCCTAATTTCACAATGGAAACAAGACGTAAATATCTCAATTGTATGGCTATAATGTGGGTAACATAATAACTCAAAAGAAGACAAGGATGAAATCACCTAACTATGATGATAATAAGTCTCAAATATGGGTTTTGAGACAAGGGGGCCTACTAGATCATGAGTACGTACCATGCACACTTTCAACACTTGCGCTCCGGCATTGCAACCTAGTCACACAAGTAGAATACAAAAGTGGTGGACACATGATATCTAGTGGTATCTCATATATGTTGTTTCCTTTTGTCCAAAAATGGGAAAAAAAAAACAAGGGTGTAGACCAAATGGTGTTGAAATAAACTTGGTGTTATTTTGGCAGAGTTTCACCTTGTCTTAGGACAAGTGAAAAACTAGGACAAAATGACACTAAGTAGATTTCATGATGAAATGTCATGCGGTTTCAAATTTAAGAGATTCTTTCCCTTGTTTGAAAAACAAGAGTTTGAATCTAACAAAGTTGTCACTTTGTGAGAGCTCTCAAGTATAACAACTAAGACAAAAACAATGGCTCCAAGCCGAAAGCTTCCTAGGTGGTTCTCTCTCTATGTGTCACAAGATATTATGTGAGCTCAATTTACCAAGGTTTCCCAAGGAGTATCTCGGCTTTACTTTACCCCCTTCAATATAATGAGCACCGAAGTGCATTTAGTTATACTTTCACTGGGGTCATAATGGAAATAACTTTGACTCTAATCTCACCAAGGCGTACTAGACAAGTCGGTAGTGTGGAGCACTTTCTGTTTCATTCACAAGGTTCCCTCTTGCGTGAACTACTTTAGGGTTCCTAGGACCACCCCCATTGTTGTAGCTTAAGGCTTATGCCAAAGGGGTTATGTCCTAGTTTTAAGCGGATGAGCCGTAGCTCTTAACCAAAACCTGCAATACAATGTTTTGAATTTGTGTGTTGGTGTATTTTTTATCTTTTAGATTAATGTGGTTTTGGTTTAGACCACCTTTTGGCAACCTACAATCACACGTGTAATGTTAAATTTTTTTTAGAGTCCTCCTTTCTTTGACTAGCGTTTTTAGTCCTTCAAACAAATGATTAGTAGTTCAAAAAGGTTCACAATATCATAAAAAGATTAAGTGTTGTTTTTGTTTCAATCACATATCATAGCAAAAATAAAAATAATCCAACTAAATAGAAATGAAAAGCTTGTAAATCAACTAACTACCATAAAAATTTGTAAAAACAAGGTTTATTCCCAATTAATCCAAGTGCTTCTTAATGAAAGACTAAAATTGCTTTTGATTCCCAAGATCACACTAGGTGCAAGGGAAGAGCATACACAAATTTTAGCCTTGATTATTTATCAAATGAAAAATCTCTTAAACTAAAAGATCAAGCATATGTCAAAAATGAAGTTTATTCTCTTAAGCAAAAATGAATGATGATTGTTCCTACTTACTCCCAAGAAGAAAAAAAGTGGTTTAGGGTGTTTTGGTTCTCAAGATCACACTAGGTGCAAGAGAAGAGCATACACAACCCTATTCCAAACTCAAAAAAATGAAAACATATGAAAATCAAACCCTATCATCTATCAAACCTAAACCCTAAGCCAATTTTGTTAGGAATATTGCTCTAAAATCAATAAATTGACAAAAACAACATCTAAAAACCCTTAAAAATGACAGGAATCATAAAATTGAAATTTTGAATTTGAGAAAATTTTACCTTGATGCATGGGCACCCCTCTTAGTGCATAGGTGCACATCATGTCATATGCATGCACACACACAGTGCATGCATGACACTCCTCATCATGCACATGCATCACTCTCATTTTTTCACATAGTCAATGATGCATGGGCACTTCCAGTGAGGCACATGCACTCTTCTGCATGCACATGGACACATTTTTCACTCAGACCAAAAATTAAATGTTGTGTTGGGCAAGGCACTTTCATGAAAGTGATGCTCACATGCATACACAGCATGCACACACAAAATTTGATGCAGTGCTCTGCACATGCTCATAGTGGTATCATGCACATGCACCTTTTTCCTGTAGGTGGTCAAAAATCCAGTTTTTTTGAGAAGATTTCTTGAAAAAGGTCAAATCTTTGGGATTTTGGGGAATTTTGATAGGGCTTCACCTCCTTATATCCTGCAAAAACATGAAAACACAACTTCTACCACTAATCTAGTTGAAACAACTTTCAAAAATGGAAATTGATCTATAAAAAACTTGAAAATTACTCTAAAACTTTGAAATTAATCTAAAAATCTTGAGAAACTAATCTAAAAAGCTTGAAAGTACTCTAGAAAGCTTGAAAGTAAACTAGAAAACTTGAAATTAATCTAGGAAACTTGAAACTAATCTAAAACTTGAAATGAAAAACTTTGAAACTAAGTTAAAAAGCTTTAAAAATTGAATGCAATGGGTATTGTCCCACAGGCATGCCAAATGAAAGCACCCTAAACTTTACAAAGCAAATAACAAAGCTAATCAAGGAAGGCTAACACCATTTCCACCTAATAGCTAAGGATTCTAAGTCTAGGAATGTAACATTAAGATAGAAGCTAAAAGGAATGCTTAACTAGTATGAAAACAATGCAAAATCTAACTAAACATGCCTACTAATATGCTTTAATTACCTAACATGGGCCTAAATAGACCTAAGAGGGAAATCAAATGGTTATGGTTGCTACTCCAAACAATGGTGAAATGACCTCTCCAAATGACTTGTTAAGTCACTTTAGATATTCATCTACTAACCTTGTTGAAGGTTTTAGCAAGGATTGAACTTGGCTATATAATCATATGTATTATATGAGATGCAAATCAAAGCATGGTGTAAAGTATAAAGGAATGAGGTGCACTCTTTTTATAGTTTTCCTTTTGGGAGAAACTTGTATTTTGGTGCATGTGGGACTAAAAGCCCCAAATTAGATTAGAATTGTTAATCATGATTAGGCCTTGCTAATCACAATTAGTGAATTACCAAGTGATTAAGATGTGTGAAGCCTTAATCAACCGCTTAGGGTCAACTAGGAGGCTAAGATAAGCTTTTGAAGCTTGTTGAGACATTGTGGAGGTGAATGGGGTGATTTTGAGTGGTTGGAAGAGGGGTTTAAGTCAATATTAGGGCATATTGACCAAATCAAGGGAAAATAGGCTTAATTAGCTTATAATCGCTAATTATTTATTTTGAAGAGGATTTTGACTTATGATTCATCGTAAAGTGGCATCTTGAATGCGAAAGAGGTTTAGTGATCAATGAAGTGCTTGTTAATTGAGCAAAGTGGCAAGAAATTTAGTTAATTAGTAAAGTTCACTAATTATAACTGGAATTGGGAAGAATAATAATATTTCTATAAAAATTTATACATTGAATTCTCGTAGATGTCTTGACATGTCAATGTGTAAAGATAAAAATCTAAACAATGGACCTCGAGAAAGTTCTAAGTGGGAATGAAGAAGTTTTGTTTAGCATAATAGAAGTGCATAGTCAATCAATCAAGGGTTTCCAACGTACAAATAATAAATTTGGGTGTTTATAGATGGAAGTGGTGAAGGATCGATTGAAAAGAGGAAAAGTATGCCTAAAGGAATATAATTTGCACTAGTGATCCAAGTGTCCTAAAATGTATCAAAATTGTTATTACCGCATGCCTTACAATATGTTATTAGGTGTCTACATTATGCAATTTCAATTAGGAAGTTCCCAAAGATTTTTAAGGTAATTTTAGTTAAGAAAAGTCCAAAGATACAAATGTTAACATCAATAAAGACAACATCATGACCACACTTTATAAAGATGATACAAACAAAATGTATTGTCTACACACTTTATTGGGTCGTTACATACTATTGTATTTTACAGGACATTGGAAGTCATCATCATCACTAACCTCTTTTAATCATTGTCATTTATATATACTTTATTTATTTTGTAATATCAACATTTAACTCTTTGAGCCATTATGATGGTACACCCACCCATTTAACTTTATTTATATTTAATAACATTATCTTTAATAAAAATTAATTAAATAATTTTCAAATATTACTTATAGGTTGTAGATTTTAAGTGGGTTGACAACATAAATGTGTACACTTCATATTAAAAGTTATATATTGGAATTTTGATGGTGTAGACACTAAAATTTGGAAATTCACCCCTTTTACATTGCTTATTGCAATTATGCTTTTTGGTTAAGAAAAATACCTACATGCTATTCTCAATAAATTTAACTTGTCATCTCTTTCCTAAATTTCTTATTCCTACACACTGATGTGTCAAAAAATTATAAATACAAGTCCATAAAATTAATGCTTAAGCTCTTACCATCATGGTGAAAATTTCATACTACATTCACCTTCTCTGAGTCCAAATCTGCACAGTTCAGTTGGGTTGTATAATCTCATCCTAGCTGACATGTATGGTCCTACACCGACACATTTTTCAAATTTATTTTTGATGCAATATCATTTTTGGGTATTTTTATCCTCTTGGGTCATCCTTATCACAATAAATTACCTTTAGAACCATATATAAACAAGTTAAACTCACCTCATTTGATAATTTGACAATCATATGGAATTCTATTGATATACCCTCTTCCAACACTCACAAAAGGAACTCAAGGCTACCTAAATATTCCCAAAACTAATGCACATCCATAAGGGAAACCACTACTATAGTTCTGAAGCACTCAACCATATCATGGATTCTAACTTCCCTCACATCCAAACACACCAAGTTCTTATTTCCAAGTCTTAGCAAAAGCACAATCCAATCAAGCATGATCAAAGGGGTTCAAATTTCTAACTAATTACATCCATATAGACATTACATGCTAGCTAGAATATTCCAACTATTTCTATTATTCATTTCAAAATCCCATCCTACCCTTAGTCATATTAATACATTATTAATATTCACATTATCCCACTAACTAATCTCCATTAACTATTTTCTAGGAATTTAAAATTACCACCCACCTACCACCTACTCTATGCCTACTCTACACCTAGCCTCTCCATCTAATCACCCTACTAAACATAATTAATTCCACCTAACCACAAGCTAAATGATCCTCTAAATCTAGAGGCTTCTATTTCTAGAAGCCTCTCCATTTTTCCCTCTTTTAATTCAAAAATTCAAATATTTTCCTCTTCCATTGAATTTTTAATTCAATGGAGGATTCTTTCAATCTCTAGAATTTTCTAATTCTAGAGAATTCTTCATTCTCATGCATTTTCAACCATTGATCCATATCCTACATGGATCAATCTCAACCCTCCATTTATCCATCCTTCAACTATAAATAGTGATGCCACCTCCCATGCACACCACCTTAGAACAATTGCAAGTATATGCTGCCAAAATCTCTAAGAAAGCTATCAATCTCCTAAGCATTCTAATAAGCAAAAATCATCATCTCAAGAAGGGGAAGTGCTGCCAAATTGAATCCACAAATATGAAGCATTCAAGCATTCCATCCAAGAGCACATCCAAGTTATCAAAGAGGAGGATTTCCACTTGTAGGTAAGTACATGTATATGATCTTCTCCCTCTTTCTATCATTGCTCAATCTGAGGTAGGTAGATAGTTGTGTTAGTTTAGGATTTAAATCAATTTATTTCCTAGTTTATAAGTTACATACTAACACCACTTTTTGCTTACATTTTGGCACCCACCATGGGGCTTACCCCCAAAATTTAATTTCTTTTAGTAGCATTTCATGTTATAAACAAGTTATTCAAATTTGGAATTTTTCATTGAGATTTGCACTTTGAAATTTTGAATTTTCGTAATAGTCACCCATTTCAGTGCATTTGACCTGTCAACAAAGCTTATGCACATAAAACAATGGTTTGTAACCTAAAACAATGGTTTTGGACATATTACTAACTTCTATGGGTGTAAGGATTTACTTTAGTGCATTTTTCAAACCCGTGGCACGTTTGTTCCTAAATCAATGCTTTTGTGTTTCAGATCAAGCGCTTTTTGTGCCTACTAACCCCAGTATGTGCAAGATCAACGACTCTGTTTAATAAAATATGGTTTTTGTTTATACTTCAGCACGCATTTGTATCTATATAAATACTTTTGTAACAACTTTAGTACTTTTGTGTCTAGTAACTTTTCACTATGCGGTTTAGCACATTTGTCATATAGTGACTGCTTTTTTCATACTTCACGCATTTGTTACTATAATTAGTGCTTTGTGTCACTATCATTTTCTTTGCCTACGGATTGTCTTTTGTTTTATTATAGCATTTTTGTTTCCATTTTAGCACATTTGTTCTATAACAACACTTTTGACTTATAAACAACCGCTTTTGTTTTGATAATAGTTTTACATCAATACTAACTAATTAATCACACTTTTTGTTTTTAGTGGTATTTTTCAGCTTCTTACATTCTATTTTTGCAGGAATATCATGTAGGAATAAGGGGAAACTCTGTCAGTTTTAATATTTGATTAGTATTTTTCTAACACTTGTGGTTACGATATTGATTAATCAAAACTACTAACCCTTTGTCTTGCAGCTCGAATGGTCCAAGAACATTGGGGTATAAAAAAAACTACTAATCCTTTTTTCTTACAGTCCCCTTGTCAAAGGCCCCCATCATAAAAAAATTATCATTAATTTTAATTTTTTTGTGTATTGTCCTTTTGTAATTTGTGTTGTTGCTTGTTTTAACCCAAAGACGATGCCATGTATGCTCTCCTCTCGCGTCCTAGGATGATCTTGAGGATCAAAAGTAGCTATTCTTCCTCCCTTTTTCATTTTTAGGGGTAACATGATGTGGAAGTGACATCCACACACTTACCATAGTCTAGGGGTCTCGTGACCATGGGATTCACCTCCACACATAGACACACCTCGTGTTCCAGTGGGTATATAAATTCAAGGACAACTATCATTATTAGCTAAGCACTTTCTTGTTTTAAGAGCAATGTGAAGTGAGGGGCTTCCACGTCCCAAAACCCAGGCCTCAGAAAACATCCTTACAACACGGATTTGGGCCCCACGTACCACAAGGTATATTCGAGGACTCCCCTAGAGAGCTCATTATCCTAGATTAGGTAGCCCTTTTGGCCGCATATCGAACTATAGTGCAAGGAGGCCGCACTTCCCAAGATCACTCACTAGCCGATCACACATTGGCACATAGGTGGAGAGCCAATTGTGGCACCACCATCGGTGTGTGGTATTGAAAGTGAGCTATAGTTTAGTTGTAATCCCACTTGACTAGCTAGGATTGTGCTTGCATGATTGTACTTGTTTGAGTGTTTTTTTCAAAACCAATAAATAACCCTTACACTAATCCTTAAATTAAAACACACCTACTATTATCCATCCATTTTGACCACAACCTTTTTGACCTCAATTTTTTACTATACATCATCGACCTTTGACCATAACTTCCCCATCACATATTCACCATTAATTACACCTTCCACAATCATCATCACATAAATAAAATCCAAATAACCATCTTTTTCCACCTAATATATAAATTTTAACCACACATCATCCCCTTACCATTATACACACCTTTCACAAATAATAAACAATAAATTTTACCATAACAAAAACCTTGACCACATATCACCCATCCCACACTTACTATTATTCACACTTCCCATGTTACCCTAGTCCAAAATTCAAATAAATAACCCACCCTTCCACATAACTAATAAGCTTCACCACACATCCTTCATTCACTTACGATTAGTCACCCTCTTCTTCATCACCTTTATTAATACAAACCCAAATAAATAACAAACCTTCTCACCTAATTAAATAAATATCAACCAAGCCATACATTTTTAATAAAAATCAAATAAATAATAAACCGTTTCATCCCATTTCCATTATACAAACAAATATTACACATTCCCCATCCTAATCCACATAAGCCAAACAATCACCCCTCACTCATTATCACATGAATTTTTTCCTAATCATTCATCATTTCCATTAGTATCTCAATTAACTTAGGCCCATAAGACTCTAAAACTTGACATATCACATAATTCTCTTGATCACAACAATCATCATAACCTTACACCTTCATTCATACATATACACAAAACACTTTCACTCTTTACTTATGATTTCTTATAGACAAGACCATCTAATCTTGATAATCGACATCTTGTGAATAGACAAAATATACTTATCACCTATCCTATTCTTCTAAGCCCTTATAACAAGGCACACCCTAAGCCCTCTACTACTGAGGAAAATCCTTTCTTCTATCTCCTTCTTTCAAATTTCCTTTCATCCTATTAGCAAGGATCCGATTACTAAGATTATACGTTAAGTTGAACTAAGAAATCAAAACCCTCTTTCATCAACACATCCTTTACCAATTCAACACAATTTCATTTTCATCAATACATCCTAACATCACTAGAGTCTAATGGCACCTAGGAGAATGAAAACATGATCCCAATCAAGAAACAATGAAGAGAACATAAGACACATATTTAACCACAACTATTATGATGTCCAATGCCAAAGAAAATCATACTAGAGGAGAAGATGAGGAGACCATGGTCAATACTAGTAGTGATGATGACTCAAGTACATACTTTACAGGAGGAAGAAGACATGAAATGCTTAACCGCTTCATAAAAAAATAAAGATGCTCTCTTTCTCCAATTATATCATATGGGAGCAAATATTCCTCCTGATTACACCCATGACCAACTCCAAAGTCTTATCCATGATGAAAGTGATGGCATTGGCCAATGACCACCATCCACCACACCCATAATACAAACAACCATCACATTGTATATGAGTGGGATAGTAGAGAGAACAACCCACATCCATCCAAAGAAGTCGTGTTATCCCAACTACAACAAATGAGTAACCAAATTTCTTAGTTAGCTTCTCAACTCGGCCCACAACCATCTAATGATCATGGATCCCAACATTCCCAACCTAAACTTTCAATCCACCACCCATTGGCCCTCAAGAACCCACATTGGAGCAAGAAGTGAAGTCTATAAAGGAAACACTTCAAGGGTTGTAACTCAACACACATGGATGACAATATAAATTTGAGGAAATTTTTCCTTACCCTTTTGATCATGTGATATTTGTGAGTCCCTTTCCCACCATATTTCGAACCACCTAAATTCAAAAATATAAGGGAAAAGGTGACCCCCATGAGCATGTTAAGGAGTTCTATATGCTTTTCCAAGAGGTTGCTTATGATGACTCCTACTTGCTAAGACTGTTTTCACGAAGCCTAGGCGGTCCAACCCTAGAATGGTTTCCTTCATCTACCCAAAGGTTTTGTTACTACCTTCACTCGACCTATCTAAAAATTTCATAAAGCACTTCTCATATAACGTGGAACATGATGTAACAATGATTGACTTGTGTAATACTAAACAACACAATGGAGAAATATTTTCATCCTTCCTACAAATGTGTTGGCAAGCTCTTGCTAGTCAAATTCCATGGCCCATCCTTAAAAAAGTAGCTAGTCACCATTTTTGTCTCTAATCTCCACCAAGAACTAGCTTTCCACTTACAAGTCCATTGTGCCAATACGTTTGATGACATCATTGAAAAAGGAATGCAAATTGAGAAATCCCTTGTTGTCAAAGGCCTTATTAAGTTGTATTCCCAAGAAAATTACAATCATTCTAATCAACCCTCCACGTCTGAGAAGCCTAAGTACTTTAATAAAAATAAAAATGTTGTCAACATGATGGAGTAATAAAACCAAGCATATCCAACATGTCCACAGAATAACTACCATCTCTCATCCCTAAAGGCCAAACTCGGTCCACTCAAGACTCCAAATGTAGAACATACACCCCTCTTGAGTCTATGGAAGTGATCCTTGATAAACTAGTTGCTGCCAATATGGTCATTTTCCCTCAAACCCAACCAATTGATGAGTCATGACCTAAACCCTCATGGTTTAAGGAGAACGAGTATTGAAAATTCCATAAAATCAAGGGTCATGCCACCAATAGGTGTATGAAATTAAAAGAATTATATTCAAGATCTCATTAACTAAGGTGAAATTAAAATTGAGGAAAATGCATCCACTTCCTCTCAAAATCAAAAACTTGGGATCTATCAAAATCCCTTCCTAATCATGGTTAGACCCATGCTTCTACCCAAGGATAAACAAAAGTCTAGAAATAAACCCAAATCATCCAATCATCATTTCCAACCACATTAATTATCATCATGTACCATTCCAATACGAGTCACTTGTTGGCCACATTCATCATTATCCACACCAAGTAGCTACCATTAAAGTCAAAGCTCCCTCACAAAACCCTCAATGTGTTGTAACCACTCAAAGGATCCATGTGGTGGTCCAAGGAGCCACTCCATCCTCCTCTAATCCCACACCACAACCTCAATATAACATCATTGAACAACTCAAGAAGACCCCCACATAAATATCTATTATGGATCTTCTTAAAACATCCTCCATCCATAAAGATATCCTTTACCACCCTTCAAGAAATGTGTGTTCCAAATGACATTGACCCCACACAATTTCTAAGCCCTCATCACCATCTCTATCCCTATCCAACACTTCCACTCACATTCACTTAGTAGGACCTACCACCACACGGTCCCACACATAATCTTCCTCTCTATATTGAAGTACATATCAAACATACTCATGTTAAATGTGTGCTAGTAGACAATGGGTCTGCTCTAAATATTTGTACCTTATCTCTTATCCAATGGTTAGGGTACAATGAATTAGATCTAAAAAAGATATCATTACCATCAAATCTTATGATAATATTGAGTGTAAATCAGTTGGCACTATATATTTTCCTATCAATGTTGGGCCTGTCATGCTCCCCACCCTCGTGCATGTTGTGGACATACAGTTCCCATATAATCTATTGCTTGGCTAACCATGGATTCATGAAATGCATGTCATACCATCTACACTACATCAATGTCTCAAATTTGAGCATGTTGGCATAGAAGTCACCATCCATGATGATCCTCAGCCTTTCAAATATTGTCAAGCACTTGAAGCAGAAAGTTATCGGAACCATATTGTCCCATTACCAAACCCATATAATCATCTCTACCATCATCATCCACCACTTCATATGTCTCACCAGATATTCTTCCATCCACATCACACAATGCCTCATCATCATCTCTCCTCTCTTACCCACTCCATCCATATCCACTCCCCTTTTACCCACTCCACCACTTAAGTTGAAATCGATAGGGTGTGGAGAATATCAAACCTTCAACATAGAAAAGCTACCATTATCACCCAAATAGCGTGGCAAGCTTGGTATATTTCAAAACAAATGACAAAAATATTTATTGGGATCGTCCACTTTTATCCATTTCAAGTACCTTGTTGATGAGTACCTTGAACCATCTAATACTACATGGCTCATTGATGATTATATACCATATCCTATGTTGTTCTAACAACAAATATCCGATTCTAAAATAATGATGGCTTATGGGATATACTAGATAAGGACTAGGTTGTAACAAACAAGGCATCCTCGAACCTCTAACTCTTATTCCCAATCTTGATGGTCATGGACCTTGGGTACCAACCACCTAGTGAAAGTATCCATGATGACCTTAGTGATACTTCCACATAGTTGAGGAGGTCATCGATAATATTGACACAGTTCCATCAAGTATCCGAATACAAGACCTCATTGCCACTAAAATTTTCCATGACACCACTATTCTCCATCAATATCGCTCTCACTTATCCCACAACTCATTCAATGGGACCAAAATTAGAGCATGCCCCTTTTGAATCATTTCAGAATGATGAAGCAATTTTTGAGTTCATGGAACTCATGAATGATATACTATTGGGGATCATAAAAAAGGTTTCCAAATATGTTTAAACATTTGATGCCTACTTTGGAAAACAAGATCCTCCCCTTTCCCTTCAATCCCAATCTAATATCCCTCATCCCAACTTCTCTTGTCACCTTGATGAGGAATATCCCCTCACTAAATTCTTCCAAGAATCCCCAATCCTAAACATGATCCGGTTATGGATCACTTCTTCCAGCTCCTGAAACACTACAAGATGGATCAATGTCATTGATTGAGGAAACCATTAACATCAACATCAAGCACAAAGGAAGACCCCAAGATCCTCAAACTAGGGCATCCTTGTTTGTAGATGAACAAGCCACCTTTATAACACTTCTAAAATAATTTCCAGATGTATTCGCATGGTCCTATGTGGATATGCCTAGTTTGGATCCTTCCCTAGTGGTCCACAATCTTGTAGTGTGTAAAGATGCCAAGCCAATGTCAAACAAAATCTTTGAAAGATGCATCTGAAAGTTGTGTTTCTTGTCAAAAATAATTATAAAGATACTTGACATTAACTTCATCCACCCATTGATTATTCTGATTGATCTCCAATATTGTCCGAGTAGGTAAGAAAAATAGGGGCATTCACATTTGTACCAACTTCCATGACATCAATAAAGCTTTCCCTAAGGATGATTTCCCATTACCAAACATTGACATGATCGTTGACTCTAACATGACACGAGATGTTGTCCCTTATGGACGGTTTCTCTAGCTATAATCAGATTAAAATTACAAAATAAGATCAACATAAAACAACTTTCACTATGCCTTGGGGCATTTTTTCTATCAAGTCATGCCATTTGGACTCAAAAATGCTTTGGAGCCACCTACCAACGTGTCATGATTATAATTTTTCATGATATGATGCATGACATAGTTGAAGACTACATCAATGATATTATGGGAAAATCTAAAACTCACGAGGAACATCCTATAGTTCTTTGCCACATCTTCGAATGATTCAGGAATACAAGGTTTATTTTAATCGTAAGAAATGTGTTTTTGGCGTCACATCTGGCAAGCTCCTCGGATTTATTGTCTCTAGACGCAGAATCAAAATTGATCAAGATAAATTCAAAGTTATGGTTAAAATGCCTCCACCAAAAAATCTCAATCAACTATAGAGCCTAAAGGGTAAAATACAAGACATCAGAAGATTTATTACACAACTTGCTGATAAATTCCATCCATTTCATCACCTGCTTGAGAAAGTGTTGGTTTGAAAATCTATCGGGTGGGAAGATCTATGGATAAACAAGCCAACAGTGTGCAGGGCATAGCCCCTCTTTGAGATAGCAAAGTGAAACTAGTTTATTGCTATTCTACCAAATAGAATCATGGAAGTCTTACAAGATTCTCGCCTTTAGGAAGTTCTAGAATCTCATCCCAGTAGAGTTAGTTCCACGAAGAACATAAAGGAATGAAGGAAGGAATAGAAGAAAGATGGATCTGAAGGGAGAAAAGAAATGAATTCTAAAGTAGAAAGGTTAGAGGATTTATGTTTTGGGCCGGTAGTAAACAATGCCAAACTTACTCACATAAACAAACAAAACAAATGACAAATGTATAGGTGAATCCAACAGAATAAGTATGCGAGATCTAACTTAAGAAAGATCTAACACATAAAACAAGAATTCAACACAAAGTCTCAATTTTTGTATTAATAAGTTGTTCTTACAAAGAAATCTCAAATTCTTTCTTTCCTCACTTCTATTTTTATAAAATTTGCTCACCCTTAATACTACAAGTATCCAAGTATTTATAGAAGGAGAAGGAGAAAGAAGACAAAAAGGAGCCAACAACTATTTACAAAATATCTAAAAGTCAAATGTTGACTTTGGGGAAATTTTGTGGATGACAACATCCCATGATGCAACATGGATGATGTCATCATTTGTGCCAACATGCTTTTAAATATTTTACAAAAATGCTCAACGCATTCCGAAAGGAGAAACTACTCATCATGCGGTGTAAAAAATGGGTGCACTTATCAGCATGTCAACACCACATTATCAGTGCCTTTGTAAATGGGCACACTTATCAAAGATGTCGACACGATATTGTCGTGCTTTGTAAATGGGCGCACTTGCAAAGATGTCGACACCACATTCCACATTTTCAACGCCTTTGTAAATGGGCGTACTTGTCAGCATGTCGACACCACATTGTCAATGTCTTTGTAAATGGGTGCACTTATCAACATGTCGACACCACATTGTCAGTGCATTTTTAAATGGGTGCACTTATCAGCATGTCGACACCACATAGTCAGTGCCTTTGTAAATGGGTGCACTTGTCAGCATGTCGACACCACATTTTCTCCCCATTGGAAAATGGCTAAAAATGGCTAAGTCCTGAAACAACTTGATTTTTTGAAAGGGAGTTTTGGGCTATTATGAACGTTGACAAACTTCCTTGGGGCCAAAACAAAAATTTTTTTGGTATGGTTATCTATAAATTGCCCTTGTCAATTTTACAGGATAACAACTGGCTCTTTCTGGGGACTATCTTTGAGCGAAGCTTAAGGGTAGAGAATCCTAGATCTACATGTGCCTATCCATTGGGTTACAGAGTCAAAAACAAGGGTGATGAAAAAGAAAGGAAAACACACAACCAATAGAAAGCAAACACACGACAAAAACAAACACACAACTAAAGCAAACTGTACAAAGAAGAGAGCAAGCTCTACTTCCTGAATATTTTGAGATGTTGCCCGCTATAGGGAAGCGGGAGTTTAGTTCCATCTAGATATGAGAGATAGAAGCTATTCTCTCCATTGAGTTGTTTGATCTTGAAAGGCCCTCTCCAAAGAGAATCGAATTTCCGTGCATACCCTTTGGCTCCCTTCACTTGTCCCATAGAAGGACGAGATCTCCCACCTAGAAATCTCTCTGCTTGGCCTTTTTATCGAACAATCTCTTGACTTGATTTTGATGTTTGGTGATCCTGTCAACCACTCTTACCCTTTTTTCTTCAAGTTCTGTTAGATACATGATCCTCTTTTCAAGAGAATTTTGGAAAGTTTCATCTTCGATCGCTCATGCCAAGAGTAAAGCAGGGAGTTCCACGGAAATGGGGAGCTTAGCGTCGATTCCATATAACACTTGAAAAGGTGACATACCAAGAGACCTCTTCGGAGTAATACGGTCTGCCCACAAAGCATCATACAATGACTTGTGCCATGACCGCTGATTCTCATCGACTAGCTTCCGTATGATGGTCACTAGGTTCTTATTACTAGATTTTGCCTGACCATTTCCCTGGGGGTAATAATCTGAGGCATGGGCCAAGGTTATCCCGTATTCATAGCAAAAACTAATAACTTCCCATGAGGAGAAGTTGGAAGCATTATCAGCAACGATCTTGTGTGGGATGCCAAATCTCACGATGATATTTTCTTTGATGAAGTTGCAAACAACTTCAGAGGTGGCATTCTTACAGGTATGGCCTCCACCCATTTGGTGAAGTAATCTATTGTTGTTAGGACATAACTATGTCCAAAACTTGATTGGGGATGTAGTGCTCTGATAAAGTCAATTCCCCATTGCCTGAATGGTTCGTCAATAATGACGGGCCTGAGGGGAAAAGTAGTTAATTTTGGTTTGCTTTGACAAACTGTTGGAAGAGCTCACATTTTGTTACCTGTGGTCAGTATCCTCGAAATAGTGTTGGCTAGTAGTACCTAGCTTTGAATGATCTTATGTGCTTACATGGAAGAGGAGAAGTGACCACCACAGGCTGAATCATGAAAGATTTCTAGTAACTTCACCTGATGTGGCTTGTCAACACATCGCAAGAAGATGCCATCAATCCCACGCTTGTATAAACCGTCATCCCATATGACATATCTGGCTGCCCTGAGCTTTACTGTCCACTTCTCCTTTAAAGTTAGATGAGCTAGACACTCACCGTAAGTGAGAAAGAAAGTGATGTCGGAATACCACTCATCACTGGTCGCAACAAATAGAACCATAGGTAGAGAATCAACTTTCTCCAGCTGACCCTGTGCTCCGTCGATGCAATCAACTTCCTCTTTAGGGACCTCTGAATCTTTGTTTTCAACCATGAGCTGACATAGGCCCTTGCCTCTTACCAGCTTGGTTGGTTTTATGTCTAGATCATTCTCTTGGACCTTTATTATCCAATTTCCTCGTAAGCTTCCTAACTCCTGTTGAGTTAGGATAGACTTAACTGCCGTGTCAGGAACCAACATTACCGTATGAGAGTTTAGGATGTAGTACTGGAAGTTCTTGACTGCTTTGACTACTGCGAAGGCATGTTTTTCTAATTGAGACATCTTCAATTCATGAAGCTTGAGAGGGGAGCTCATGAATGCGATTGGGGATTCAACACCCCGAGTTCTTTTGCATAAAGATTACGATACAAGATCCGTAGATGCATAACTGTACATGATAAAATCCTTAGAGAAGTCGGGACATACTAGGACAGTGCATGAGCAACGGAGACTTTTATATCCTCGAATGAAATCTTTCCTTCTTTGCTCCATCGAATGTTTGTGACCCTTTCATCATATTTGATATGTGACGAGTCTTTTCAAGTGAATTCGAACAAAGCGCCTAAGAGAAAATTCACCTTTCCAAGAAGTGAACACCTATCTTGCTTGTGGGTAATGTAAGGCTCAATAGCCTTAACCCTTTCGACATCTATCTTTGTTCCTTCCTTTCGACAACGTGTCCCAAAGAACTTTCCTTCAAAGTGACCCCAAAACAAAATTTTTTGATTTAGGAAATCATGTGTTCTCGACATCTAATCAATACTTGCTCCAAATGATCACAATGATCACTTCACTTTTTAGAGAACATAGTTAAGTCATCCAAATAAACTACGATAACCTTTCCCATCATACCTTTGAATGCAAAGTCTATTGCTCATTGAAAGGTGGCACCAACATTGGTCAAGCCAAAAGGCATCATGTTGTAGGTGAATGTGCCCCAGGGAGTAGTGAACACTATTTTGAATTGGTCTTCAGGTGAGACCTCAATTTGATTATAGCCCAAAAACCATCAAGCATGGACAACATCTCTGAATCGGTTATTACCTGTAGAACTTGATCCATTATGGGCAGTGGGTAATTGTCCTTCAAGGATGCCCGATTGATTCCAAAATCTACGCATATGTGTATCTCGCCATTCTTCTTTTGTACGGGCATGATGTTCGTGACCTGTACTATGATGGATAGGAAAGATGATTCTCGCATCTAGCATTTTCTATATTTCTACCTGGATGGTACCTGAGATCTTGGGATTGTAATGCCTTTGTTTCTGGCGAAAGGGTTTGACATCATCCTTTAACGGGATGCCATGCTGAATGTCCTTAGGCTTGAAAGACTTTAGATCTGCATAAGACCATGCCAATACGTCCATATACTTCTTCAGCAATTTGACAAACTTTCGCTTTTCCTCGTGTGTACAACATTTCCCAATATTCACAAACTGCGGGATGTTCTACAAGGCCTGTGAGGTTGAAAGATTCGGTCTCTGGAGATAAGTTAGGATCATCTTGTCACCTCTTCTTGGTAAAACTATCATGTTTGTCAAACAATCGTTCCAGAGAGACTAAACCTTTCAAAATTTTATTTCCCTTGAGCTAACATATGCCATCACCTTCATTTGATTCGTTTGCTTGACACAAAGGATAGATTCACATCATGCGAAGTGGATCCCTCAAAATGAAGATCTTTGAAATTATCAACTTTTTCTAGAAAAACAACAAGCCGATTGTCATCGTTGAATACCGCCAAGCAATCGAGAATTATATGGAACGCTTGGGCGAAAGACTACCTCAATGGTATATGTGTATGTTTTCAGCCCTGGGTGAGGGAGCATAAGAAACACTAAGACGGCCAATGAATCAGCCATGTCATTTTGAGCTCTTGGAACAAATTTGATTGAGAAGGTGTCAAACTCCTCAATGATGTCCCATACTGCATTGCGGTAGTGTCTGAGTCTGTCATTCTTCACTTGGTACACCCCTTTATATGGTTGACGATCAGTTCGGCGTCACCCTATGCTCTTAGATTCTTGAGTCCTCTTTCCTTTGCAGCTTCCATACCGAGTAACAAAGATTCATACTCAGTGGTATTATTTGTATTGAAAAACTACAATTTGAAAGAAAGAAGGAAAATCTCTTCTTCAGGAGATATCAGGATGGCTCCAGCGCCACATCCACTTGTTGCACAACTACCATCAAACTATAGTGTCCCTATCTTGTTAAGGTCCTCCTCTTGGACAAGAACATCCATTTTATCGACTCAGTGGATAAGAAGTAGTTCCTCATCCCTGATGATTCAAAGAGAATTTGGGCTTTGGGGTCATCGGAGTTGGTGACCAGTACTTCTTTTGTGATCCGTGCTCCAAAGCATGCATTACTCCTTTGACGAGAATTTTGGCTTTAGACCAGTCCATGTGAATTTCTCCACCAAATTCTCTGTAAAGCTTCTTCCTAGTAGAATTCCATACGCTATTGGGATATCAGCCAACGAGGATAATCATTTTTACCTTTTTCTCTGGGAACGATGCAAAATGCAAACTATGCGCTTTAATTTGACCAATTAATGGAACTTGCTTGGTTTTCATTGAGTAACATCTACCAAAGGCTTGGTAAGAGTGAGGCCCAAAGCATGGGCGACCTTTGCACGGCATGACATTATCAAAAACTCTAGAATCAATTATGCGATTACTTAGCTTATGACCATTGATCGGAGGAGAGATAAAAGGTTCAATTTTGCCTGACATGGAAGTCGAGGCAACATTTATGCGAGATTCAGGAGGAGTGGAAACGATTCCTTTTAGGGAGATAGGAGAGGGGACAAGGCAGCTTGGCTTTGGATATATTTGGTTAATCTTACAAGTTGCTCGGGGTTAGACTAAAGATACTCAACTTTAGACATTTGAATCTTGGTCTTTTTAGCGTGATCGACTATGTCGAATGCGACCAAGGGTTGCGTTGACGAAGGAATGAGTCCCTCATTTCACGATGGTAGGGTAGGGTTACTGGTCTTTATGGAAACAAAAGAAGGTTGATTTGGAGGAGAGATGGGAGGAAAATATTTCTTCATAAAAGGTTTAATAGGAGGTTGAGTAGGAAGAGGATTACCTCTTTTAGCAATGGTTGGAGGCGTGTTCGACATAGCCTTCTCTTTTTGTATCCTGGCAGAACTTCTACTTCTTTTTTCTTGTAAGTGGGTGAAAAAATCATATGACTGCCACTTGCATATCCTTAGGTACCCTCCTCTTCATCGACTCTTCATCTTCAAATTCCATATACCTGATTGTAGAGTCATTAGTCGGTTCACTAACATCTTGATCATATTTACCTCATGCGGCGAAGGTTCTTCATAAATTTTCTCCTCTTCTTCGATATCGACCAAGGCATTAACTGGAGGGGCCTCAAGTGCCAACCTTGGAGTAGTAGCGGGTAAATGTGGCCTTTGTGGGGCGTTGTTGGGAGTGAAGTTCCTCCGTGGGATATCCCGGTATGGAGTGGTAGACGAAGCTTGAGCTAATTGCTTCTTTAATGTGAGCAAGTCGTTAGCCATTTTTGGAATGTTGGATCTAATGAAGTGGCTTGAGAAGGAGTTGAAGCCTTAGGTTTGGATGGCTCTCGTTTTAACTTGCCAGATATAAGTAGGTTGTCTTCTATCCGAATGGCCATAACTTGAGTGAGGACCAAGGTGGTGATTTATTCTTGTAAGAGTAAGAAACTCACTCTTGAGCTCATGGCGTTCACAAAGAAACACTTTTGATTTTCTGGTGTTGGCAACATGGCAGGTGCACACACGGTTAATCAATGAATTGAAATGGGTGATAAAATTGTGCATGGTTTCATTGGCTTCCTTCTTCAAGTGAGTAATCTTTGACAGTAATGCAAATGCATCTTCTAAAGGCTTATACCTATCTTCAAACGTAGTTCGTAATGTGGCCCAACTGGTGATAGATCCAGCCGACAAGTGTTGGAACCATTTTACTGCAGGTCCTTGCAAGGTTTCTAGAAAAGGCGTACTGACACGTCTTCATGGGTCACATCTAGAATACTGCATGACATGATGAATGCAGATATATGTGAATCCGTGCTTTGATTTCCACTCCCATCAAATCTTGGGAAATTCTTGCGGTTTCCATGAGGGAGTGCGTGAACTGGATGTGGTAATGCAAGAGGGCCCATAGCGTTTCCCCATGGTACTACCATTTGAAAAGATGGAAAGAGGACGCGAGCCGGGAGTGTAGTTCCGCTTAATAATAGGGCACTATAAATTGATGTGGAGGCTCCTTGTGAAAACCGGTTCTTTCGTGGAGGCGAGGCACTTCTGGCTGACCGATCAACTAACTCAGCGATGAGAAGTGTGTTGGTGTAATACTAAAGTTGTGCCTTTGAAGTAGATCGAAAATAGGATCAACTTCTCCACGAGCTCTCCTACTACGGGTAAATGGCTCACCCGCTAATGTATCTGTTTAGGTCTCATAGTGATTTTTAGAGCAGATTTATAAAAACTCTTTTTGTTTGTACTTGCTGATTTTCTGATTTTTCTGACAAAAATCAGCAACATGTACTTTTCTAAATATTTAATTTTATCCCTCTTTTGAAAACTGATTGTGGTTTAATGACAAAGATTAACGAGGATAAAATGATGGTTAACTTAGTAAGCTAATTTTCGGATCTTAGATTTGACTTTTACAAGGGTTTGAAAATATTTGTAAAACTATCAGAATCTCAGATCTACGGAAATATATGGGTTTTTATAAAAACTCAGTGAACTAAAGGTTTCTAATTGGTCTAGATCTATGGATCTCTGAAGAAAATTTTCAGTTTGGATCACTTTTGCAAAAATTTTGGATTTTAAACAAAGAGTTAAGATTTGCAAACATGTAGTGATTTTTACAGTTTTATCTATTTTCTTAGTCTCTCCAACAACTTTAAAAATGTTGGTGTCTTTTAGCTAACATACCACTCACATAGATATAGTTCTTTCCCAGTAAGTGAGTCGCAAAAACTCGTTGGTCTAAAAATCATCGTGTGGGTAGATCTATGGATGACAACCCAACAAAGGTGTGCAGGGCATAGCCCCTCTTTGAGACAACAAAGCGAAACTAGTTTATTGCTATTCTACCAAAGCAGAATCATGCAAGTCTTATAGTATTCTACCTTTAGGGGTTTTGGAATCTCATCCCAAAGAGAGTTAGTTCCGACGAAGAACATAAAAGAATGAAGGAAGGAATAGAAGAAAGATGGATCGAAGGGAGAAAAAAATGAATTCCAAAGTAGAAAGGTCGAGGGTTTATGTTTTGGGCCGGTAGTAAATGTGCCAAACTTACTCACATAAACAAACAAAACAATTCCGATAAATAAATGAAAAAGTATAGGTGAATCCAATGTAATAAGTATGCAGATCTAACTTAAGAAAGATCTAACACATAACACAGAATTCAACACAAAGTCTCAATTTTTTGTATTAATAAGTTGTTATGTTACAAGAAAGCTCAAAGTCTTTCTTTCCTCACTTCTATTTTTTATACAAATTTTCTCACCCTTGAATACTACAAGTATCCAAGTATTTATAAAGGAGAAGGAGAAAGAAGACAAAAAGCAGCCAACAACTATTTACAAAATATCTAAAAGTCAAATGTTGACTTTGGGGCAATTTGTGGATGACAACATCCCATGATGTAACATGGATGATGTCATCATTTGTGCCAACATACTTTTTAAATATTTTACAAAAAATGCTCAACGCATTCCAGAAAGGAGAAACTACTCATCGCAGTGTAAAAGGGCACACTTATCAGCATGTCAACACCACATTGTCAGCGCCTTTGTAAATGGGTGCACTTATCAGCATGTCGACACGACATTGTCAGTGCCTTTGTAAATGGGTGCACTTGTCAGCATGTCGACACCACATTTTCAATGCCTTTGTAAATGGGCACACTTGTCAGCATGTCGACACCACATTGTCAGCGCCTTTGTAAATGGGCGCACTTATCAGCATGTCGACACCACATTGTTAGCGCCTTTGTAAATGGGCACACTTGTTAGCATGTCGACACCTCATTTTCTCCCCATTGGAAAATGGCTAAAAATGGCTAAGTCCTAAAACAACTTGATTTTTCGAAAGGGAGTTTTGGGCTATTACGAATGTTGACAAACTTCCTTGGGGCCAAAACAATTTTTTTGGTATGGTTATCTGCAAAATTACCCTTGTCAATTTTACAGGATAATAGAAAGGCATTGAATTTCACTAGAACGAGGAATGTCAAGCTTCCTTTGACAAGCTCAAGGAATATCTACTGCACCCTCCAGTGTTAGTACCTCCTACTCTAGGAATGCCTCTTCTTTTATACATCTCAGCTACACAACACGCCTTGGGAGCTCTCCTAGCGCAACATGATATCCATGGAAAAGAACAAGCCATTTATTATTTAAGCCAAACATTAATTTCTTATGAGCTCAATTACACTCCTATGGAAAAAGTGTGTCTTGCCGTAGTATTTTCCTCTCAAAAGTTACGTCATTACATGCTCAAAAATACCGTCAAGCTCATAGCCAAAGTAGATCCACTCAAATATCTACTCTCTAAATCAGATTTAACAAGATGAATGGCTAAATGGATCATGCTCTTGAGATAATTTGACATCGAATATGTTAATCGAAAGCTATTAAAGGACAAGTTCTAGACAACCAATTAGAAAAGCTCCAATTCCTAATTCTACACTGCTCACTACTTGGTTCCCAAATGAATCCATATGTACCATTACAGAGTCAGAAACATGGACATTATACTTTGATATATCTTTCACACACCATGACTTAGGAACATGAATTATATTCATCACTCCTCAAAGAAACTTAATTCCTAAAGCTTTCTAGCTCACTTTCCTTGTACCAACAACATAGTTGAATATGAAGCACTCATTTCTGATTTAAAGATGTTCATTTAATGGAATATCAAGCATATCAACATCTTTGGTGATTCATAGTTAATCATTAAATAAATCAATGATGAATATGCCACCAAGGATGATAAATCAGTTCCCTATAAATGAATGGTTGAAAGCTTCAAGGCTTATTTCTAGTATATTCAGTTTGAGCAGGTCCCTCATACAAGCAAAAATCAATAGATGCCATGGATACCATTTCCTCCCTCCTATATATACCCTCTCAAGCATCTAATTCATAATTTTTGGTTAAGCATCGAATGGTCTCAGCCTATGACATTCCCGAGTCTGAGATGGTATGTGAGATTGTTAGTCCCAACTTTCCCTGATACCATGATATCTATACCTACCTCTATGACCACACTCTTCCACCCAACCTCCCTCGTAGCCATTGTAAATCCTTCATTCAAAGAACCTATCGTTTCACTATCTTTGGTGACACCCTACATCATAGAAACTTTGACGGAACTCACATTACGATTCCTAAATTCCCAAGAAGGTGAATCAACACTTATGGAAGTCCGCACGAGAATTTGTGGTGCTAATGCTAGTGGTATAACCCTATCCAAAAAGCTTTTAAAAGCTGGTTACTATTGGCCCAACATGGAAAAAGATGCATGTTCATATGTTCGCAAATGTGTCTCATGTCAAAAGCATGCTTGACCTTATCCATGCATCATCCTAAGCCTTGCAACCCATCACTACCCCATGGCCCTTTTCTACCTGGGGTCTTGATCTCATGGGAAAATTAAATCCCACTTCCTCTGATGGTCATAAGTTTATTATTATTGCAACGAAATACTTTAGTAAATGGGTTGAAGCAATGCCACTCACCTATGTCACCGATAAACAAATATCCAAATTTATCCTTAACCACATCATTTGACGATACGATATTCCATTTGCTCTCATCACTCGAAAATGGTAAATCCTTAAAAACAAGTAAGTCTCGTGAACTATGTGAAAAATCCCACATTAAACTCAAATTTTCCACCCCATATTACCCACAAGGCAATGACCAATCTGAAACATCTAATAAGATGCTAAAGCACATTCTTGGAAAAATTGTGAATCAAATAGGATGAGATTGGCACACACAAATATATCCCACCTTATGGGCCTATCACACCTCCATCCACACTCCTACCGGTTCCACTCCATATTCCCTCATTTTTAGTACTCAAGTAATTTTTCCTATTGAGATCGAGCTCTCAACCTTACGCGTATCCCTCTAACTTAAGGACCTCAAGACCGAGGTCCATTTTTTTCCCCATTATTCCCATTGCTTAATTGATATGTTGATTTCACACATAATCAAATCATACAATTATACAAACAAATCATATGTGCTAAACACATCAATAAAAATCAGCTTTGAGTCCAAAGGACATTTCATTATTTTCAATATCTCAGTACAATCTTATAAGGTTACATGCAATGGAAAAAAGCCTCATAAGCTTATATAATATACTAATTATTCCAGCAGTACATCAAGTACAATTTATTCCATAACTGAAATATAACAGTAACTAAGCAAGATCTGAAATCAGCTTGAATCCCTTCAAATTCTTTCCTTTCCCTTATCTCCAGAATGGCTTGTATTTTCCACAAGGGGTCAGCTCAAACTAAACTGACAAGGATTTCCATTTTCATATATGTAGTATTCTACAAATGAAAACGTATTTAGAATATACAGTCATGCATCAACATACTAATTCATTCATTATTATAATAATGATTTCAAAAAGCATGTATACATGCATGAACTATCCAAGTTTAGAATACCTTTCAAGAGTGGTTTCTTTAACCATCTTACATGAAAATGCATAAAACTTACCTCACATAAGGTTGATTACATAATGCATTTCATAATATTATTTCATGCCAAATCAAATCAGCATACCAACTGTTTGAAGAAATGTCACATATAGGCTCCATGTAAAAAGGAGAAGGCATGATAAGCAATTGTCAAAGCATCCACATGAACTTCACTTTACAATTCTTATAATGAGCTTTATGCCAAATCAGATCAGCAACATAACATAATTTCCAAGAGGAACAAAATATCCTTTATACCCAAGAATGCATGCCAACCATATGACAAAATGTCATATAATGAACTTCACATATATTCCAAGGAATGCATACCAATTGTATGACAAAATTTCATATCATGAACTTCACTTCACAAGCTCAAAATGAACAATATGCCAATTCAGATCAACAACATAGCACATTTTCAAAAGGCACAACAAATCCTTTATACTCAAAGAATGCATGCAAACCATATGACAAAATGTCATAATATAAACCTCCAATATAATCCATAGAATTCATGCCAACAATATGACAAAATTCATTACAATGAACTTCACATAAAGTCCAATGAATGCATGCTAACATCATGAGAAAATGCCATAAAAATATCTTCACATAAGGAAAAAGAGTGCATTCCAATAGCATGATAAATTTCCATAAAAGAACTTCACATAAATTCCAATGAATTCATTCTAGCAGCATGATAAAAATTCATAATCCATACTCATGTATTTATGCCAATAAAAGACTGCATATCAACTATTTGACATAATGTCACAACACATCATTCTTTAAATATTCTAGCCAAATGATTTCACACTAATCATTTGACAAAATGTCATAGCACAAAATTCTTTCAAAATTCTATGCAATTGATTGCACACTAACCATTTATCAAAATACAACATACTAGCAACAAAAAATTTCAGAAAGAAAATAACAATCAATAGCAAATCTGGAGCATAGAAATCACCCCAAAGCACCATGCTTTGATAACTAATGTTGCAGCAAAACAACACCTCAAATATTAACTACACGTAGCAAGGAATTAACCAAAACTCGATGTTATAACAGCCCATGCTACAACAACAAATGCAACAATAATTTAATTAAAAACAACACTTCTAGCAGTTGTTACCACACCAATAAATCCTTAAAGAACACAACTCTTCTAGCAGTTGTTACAACAACAATAACACAACTTATAACAGTTGTAGCAGACCAACGAATCAACAAAAAAAACAACATTCCAACATTTAAAAATGCAGCTTGGAGATAGTCCAAAACCCATAGCGAAAATGTCTAGAAATCTTCTCTCAACACCCAAATGAATAACCTCATTGATTCCATTTATCAAGTAAGGATTTTTTTTTAAAAATGAAATCTCTAGCTCTCATACTTGAGAGATCTGAAATATATAATGCCCATATTACAATAAACACATTTTTCAAATACCCATAAAGGATTGATTCAAAATATTAATACCCACAATAGATAATCCATATTTCTCATTACCTAGAAGAGGAATAAATGAATATGCATTTATTTGTAAAATATTGCATAGAAAAAAATAAGAAACCCTTTCCTGAAAGATTCGAGATGAAGAAGACCAAAAAACCTCTATGATTTTCCTCTTTCCTTCTCTATTTTCTTCCTCCAGCTTCCTAGCTCCACACCGTACAAAATAAAACTCCAAAACCTTATTTATATTTCTAGAAAATTTCTCTAGAAAATTTCTCTCCAACATTGCTACAATAAAGAATGGCAAGATCCCAAATTACAGGCCCAAAAGCAGCTCCAGATGGCCATAAAACTTCCATGAAATCCTCCAGATTTGTTTTTGACATGGTCTCCCCTCTATCTCCTCCTCTCTTCACACCATGCTAAATGGTAAATATCAAAACCTAACTCTCATTTATTTCATGGATTCCAAAATCCATTTAAATATAATTAAACTTCAAAAATGCCTCCACTTAGCTTTAGGCTAAGTTTAATTATTTTATTTATTTATTTTAAATAAAACTATGCGCCATATTCCACAAGGAATAATAAACACATAAGTTAATGCCAAAATAATTCAAAATTTGAATTCCACAAAATATCATTCCAATTAAGCCTTATTAAAAATATTGAGTTCCAAAAGTCGAGATGTTACACTAACACCTCATTGATGACAAAGACTATAACGTCAATCACCTTCAAGAACTCAAACTCCTAGATGAGAAATGCCTTCAATCCTTGGATCATCTAAAATCCTACCAAAACCACCTCCCGTACATTACAATAAGCACATAAAAGATCGCGAGTTTGAAGTTGGCGACCTAGTCCTCAAGGAAAACCAAAGGCAATACTAATGTGGATCATGAAAAAGGGCAAGTTTGAATATAACTGGTTTGGACCTTACATTGCCATAGCCAAATTCGCTCAGGTGCTTATAAACTCGCTACTCTAATGGGTATGAGCTCGACGAGCCCACAAATATCATGCATCTCTCGATGCTTTTATGCCTAAATATCTATTAATCAAAATCAAAATCAAAATAAAACAAAAAATAAACAAAAAATAAAATAAAAATCAACCAAAAATAATAATAAAAATAATTCATCCAATGGTGAAAACCACTTCGGTGGCACCTTGGGCAAGTACCATGGTGAAAACCGGTTCGGTGCTATGGTAAATTAGGTCCTATGTCTACTAGCACTCTATGACACACAGTCAAGCACACTGGGGGAAGCACTCCTTCATCACTACATCCCTTTTATCCCTATTCACATTTTCATCCTTATCCACATTATCCATTCTCTAAATCTAGACTTCTTCTGATCCTTCCTACAAAGCAAAGGATCTGTCATGACTAGGAATATATATCCTGATCCTAACTAAGGTCACATTTTCCACAATTCACCTTCACGATACCGTAGCATTCGCAATATCCCTATTAAGTGCCAAGAAATATAACCCTTGTAAGATCCCGAGGCCTTCATATTTGTCCATCCCCCAATCCACCTCCTACCGCTACTCATTCCCTTCCAAAACCATTTCATTTTCTCTCTACTATCCTGACACACGTTTAATACAATGGTTATGTTGTAAATATTTGTATAAATTTGAAAACACTTATCATCCATCTCATATGTAAATACCAACATTACATCTATAACATAGACAAAAACACTACCATCCAACTATCATCATACATCCATCTATTCCAACATCACAATTTATGCCATAAACCATAACTTACATCAAATAAAACCATAATCCCATCCATAACAAATACTACCCATAAAAACATACATCACTAAACCGCATCATCATCACTATAAAAACCATATTCATCAAAAAATAAATTAACATCAAAAACTACATCACATCATCGTAAATTAAAAATCAATGTAACTAATCATTATCACATCAATAATAATCATCACCTTATACTATTAAAAATCATCACATTATCTCATTAATAACATCAACATAATATGTCACCATAACCATTACATCATCAATCACATCATCTATCTATATCAATAAAATAAACCAAAGATTACATCCCATTTGTCTATACACATTCATCATGATAAATACCAAATCATCATAACATCCATAACACTATCACTACAACATCAACATCAAACACAATTAAATCATTGCATCAATAAATACCACCATCATAATAATCATACTCATCATACATCATCTCAACTCATATCATCAAAACAAAAACATGACATAACCATCTCATAAAATACGCATACATCATACATATCCGTAAAAATATAGCCATGCGGGTCATCACAAAATATCCCATCACATATATTTGAAATAATACATCATCATGCACCTCATCCAAAAATGGTAGTAATACATCAAGAATCATCCATATACATACATACATACATACATACATACATACATACATACACACACACATAAAAATGTGACCATGATGGCCATCAAATATCTCGATAAAATAAATATAATACAATACAATGGTGTTCATCAATGTGTTGAGCTACTAGTATCATCCCCTACTCTGCCTAGTGGAGGTTGTGCAACACTCGTAGTACTCCCAAAAGTTGTGGATTATCCCGATCTATGACCAGATCTCTGTCCTAATATATGTCCGATCCCCGTCCCGCTTCTATCGGGATACATGATCTCGCATAACGTATACAATCTGTCCACTCATGCATCACAATATCCTCATAATACCACATCTCCTCCATCAAATCTTGATATTGCTGCAATGATATTATGGCCGCGGTACCCATCCATCCCGATCTCTCGTGATGAACTAGGAGTTACCATCTGTTACTCCTCCTCCTCCGAGATGCACCTTGTGCCTTACTCCCCTATGCTCATGCATCTAATGGGCTATATCTCACTCTATAATTATCTCATTGCCCATGATATCTATCCCGGTGTCGTAAAGTCTGATCCGGCTCTCGCTCTATATGAGATATCTCCCCGTAATCGAGCAATATTCCCCTCTATCTCACCACCAATGTCAACACACTCGCTACTCACCTCAAATATCGAACATCTCTCCCACAAGATACACCTCTAGACCGTAATCCCGCTATCTCCACTTCTCACGCACGAGTCTCTCTTTCCAACATGTCTATATGTGCCTCAGTAGATCATCACCCCCATCCCCTAATCCACCTACTCCTCTTGACCCCGATCCATCAGCCTCCCCGATTCGAATCCTCATGTACTAGATGACCCTACTATATCCGTATGTGGTGGCAAAATGCTTGCAATGGCCCCGTAGAAAGATCCTCCACCCCCATCACATCCATGTCCTACCTATTTATACTGTGTAGGTGAATGAACAACTAATCAAGCTTGACCGGAGGACCACCCAAAATAATCACTTGTGGTGCCCGTTATAACTCCTCCTCTTCCTGTCTCTCGTAGTTTGTGTACCACTACTACTTAACCCTATCACATCCCCTATACACCGACGTAGACCATGCAAAAATCTCATCCCACCAAGTGGACGTGTCAATCTTGCTGCTGGTCTAATTCCCACCCTCCACTCATCATAACCTCAGTACGGTCCCCTCGTATTCACATCACTGGTAATGGTACCCATGGAATAACCTGAACATCATACAAACTAGTTCTCGCTATCGCTACAAGAATCACAACACCCCACCCCCTCATCTCCTGTGTAGTCCATGTGAACACATGCCGACACGAGGAATGTCCCGCATAATACCAAACCGCCCAATACACGATCGACCGATATCACTCCATTGTATAGGGCTAGCCCCCAACCAAATAATAAGGAGTCCAGATCTTGATCAAATGCTTATGATCCCCCTCCCATGCCTCGTGATCGACAAGATGTCCACCGTAATGTCACCTACCCGTAGCTCATTAATACACTACCTCGTATCAATCCACCTCACCTAAATGCTCTCACCTACCTCTAATCATACACCAGCCATATGTTGTCACTCCGCAACTTGGCATTTCTCCCGAATCCCAATAGGTCTACCCACGACAATATGATCATAACTCCATATTTGTAACAATATCCCTGCTCCAATACTCCCACCCCCGGTAGGCCACTTTGTGTAGATCACGATATGACCATGCTAATACGATTGGAGCCTACTTTAACACCATCTCCTCTTGCCACATGACATGCACCACATCCACAAATCCAATGCTAAAATATCGGCCTCCACCATCTCGGGAATAGAATATAGCAGATCAACGAACATAGTAGCAGTGATACACTCTCCATGCACTCTCTCTAAAGTACACATCCATGTCTATTCGCATCCCCTCATAAGATGCATCCTCCACATCTCGATGAATTACATCCTATATCCAGTGCCTATACTTGTGTCATACCACCGACTCCCCTTTACTAACAGCTTGATAAATCCGTAGACATCCTCCAATGTCACCATCATCTCCCCAGTCAGAAACCAAAAGGTACTCATCTCCAAGTGCCACACTGCCAATGCCATCAACAACCCTCGATCTTCCCGCATGTAAGGAATCCTCGCCACATGAAGAAGACCCAACACATACAATAATGAGGCCTCGTCCTCCTCTGCTTCTATATATGTACCCCCTAATAAATGTATCAGGGCAGCCAACCATTGATGCCTCACCTACACAACATCTAACGCAATCTGCACACACCACACAACCTATATTAGCCCCTATATCTCATTATTCATCCTATCAAGACCCATTCATCCCTTAAAAAACTCACCTCTTCCAACATTACCCCAAAAGCCCCATTCTGTTAACATAAGCACTATTCTAATGCAAATGTCCTATTTTCAGTACATAAGCACCAATACAAATCATACGCTGTCGATTTTTATCCTATCCCCTATCTTCCCAAACGTGCTACTATATATACCACATATGCGCTAATACATAACATAAGCGCTAATATTAAATAAACACGTTGTTTTATCCTCCTCGCAGACACACAAGCACTAATCCATATTCCCTTCTCCTCCCTTAACAAATGTGCTACTTTATTGCACGTAAGCGCTAAACTATATCAAATGCGCTACTTTATATCATATGCACTAAACCTAATCCCAACCCACCGCAAATGCGCTAAACCATATCCCTATATCCCATTTGGCACATATGTGCTACTATTTATCGCATATGCATCATTTTTGGTGCATATGTGCTAAAATGTGTGCTTATGCACCAATTAAAAACCCTAGGCACCTAAAAACTCACCAAAAACCCTAAAACTAGAAAAACGTAAAAGTTAACTACCATAATTAATCACAAGATACCTACCCATGTCGGTCTAATGTTGGTCGATGATACGTCCTCACTACATCCGCTCGGGTCTCGCAATCCTTTTGTAAGCCATCACGTCCTCTCATAAGCTCTCATTTTCAACTATGCGTGGTGAAAATGACTTATCCCATGTGCCCTAAACCCCTTTTAAACCTCGCCGCAATGACCTCGAAAACTTCTAGAGCACGTTCTTCCTATCTTTGCTAAATTTCCCACTCTATCACCTAAAATCCAAAAAATCGTAAAAAAAACCAAAAATCGTACAAAATAAAAAATCTGAAAAAAATAAAATTGTAAAAAAATAAAATCCTAAAATATAAAAAAACGTTAAAAATTGTCAAAATTCTTTAAAAATAAAAATCATCCAAATTCTTTAAAATTACAAAAACTTATTCAAAATCCAACCAATCTACTATTACATATGTTGTGAGTTTCTACATTTAAATTTTTGGCCGATGATATGAGGCCTCTTTTCTTTTGCACAGGTTCCAATGATATGAGGACCCTGCTTTTTTACTATTTCAGCTGATGATATGAGGCCTCTTTTTTTTGGTCCAATGATATGAGGACCATATTTTTACATTAATCTATCCAATGATATGAGGTAGGGGCATTTGGCAATCACGTCATCATGGTCTTCATACCCTGGTGCATCTTGCTTTATGCCATATCATTAATCACAATGCTAATGATGATTATCAGGGTACATCATAACAACACATCCCCTTATATCATCATCTTCCTATCCTATCATAATCATCCAACTCATTGTATCCCCTCCTCATCCTCTTATCAAATTAATCCTTTACTCCATCAATCAATCAATGTTCACATCCTCCAATCCTTTCACAACCACCATCGTACCCCCTTGACTGGGGCATCCTATAATCCCACACCTTCACTCTATCCCCTTGACTGGGGCATCATCCAATCCAAAAATCTAAAATATCTACCCTTGACATACTTTGGGCATCATCCAATCTAAAATCTAAAATCTCTACCCTCATCGACATACTAGGGCATCATCCAATCCAAATCCTAAATCTCCACCTTTGTCATGCATCATTTCCTGGGGCATCCTCTACATCAAGATCCAATACCTCCTCATCCTCTATCTCCTAATCTCCTCTAATCCTCTAATCATCTAATCTCCTCTAATCCTCTAATATCCTAATCTCTTATAATCCTCTAAGTTCCCATCCTCTAATCTTATAATCTCCTCCAATCCTCTCTTCCCCTCATCCTCTCATATTCTCATCCTCTAATCATCCCTCATCTACTAACTTTGGCCTCTCCTCTTTTTGAGTGGTCACGTGATTCCTCCCTTCTTCACCCGACCCCTCGAGGGGGCATCACCTCACCATCTATCCTATCTCCTCTTCTTTTCTTTGAACTGCCACTGCTCCACAATAACACTTCAAAGAGGGGAAAAATTTAGACATGTAAAATGTCGACATAATCATTTAGCAAATAATACATTCATTTTACATTATTAACCATATAATAATTAATTATTATATTCCAACTATTTCTATTATTCATTCCAAAATCCCATCCTACCCTTAGTCATACACATTATCTACTCTATTCCTACTCTACAACTAGGCTCTCCATCTAATTCCCCCAATAAACATAATTAATAATACCTAATCCCAAGCTAAATGGTCCTCTAAATCTAGAGGCTTCTATTTCTAGAAGCCTATACCATTTTCCCCTCTTTTAATTCAAAAATTCAAATATTTCCCATTCAATGGAGGATTCCTCCAAACTCTAGAATTTCCTAATTCTAGAGAATTCTTCATCCTCATGAATTTTGCACCATTGATCCATGTCCTACATGGATCAATCTCAACCCTCCATTTATCCATCCTTCAACTATAGATAGTGGTGTCACCTCCCATGCACATCACCTTAGAACAATTGCAAGTATATGATGTCAAAATCTCCAAGCAAGCTATCAATCACTAAGCAATCTAATAAGCAAGAATTCTTCATCTCAAAGAGGGGAAGTGCTACCAAATTGAATCCACAAATCAAGCATTCAAGCATTCATCCAAGAGAAAATCCAAGCATAATAAAAGGAGGAGAGTTACAATCTCATAGGTAAGTGCAGGTATTATATTCTCCTTCCTTTCCATCTTGCTCTATTTGAGGTAGCAATTAAAAGTGTTAGTTTAGGAATTAGTTTGGTTAATTTCTTGGTTTGCATTTGCATACTAACATCAATTTTTGACTATAGATGTTAACATTTTGGTGAACTTGAATCATTATTATATCTTGCACCTTCTTTTAACCCCTAGTTTCCTAAGGTTTCATTTCTACATTTTATATTCAGATCCAAATCTCACTCTCATGTATCACCTACCATAAATTTGGTTTTCACAAATTTTCCTAGGGTCTCATGGTCATTCCTATCCTTTAGATATCTTTATAAGGCTCCTAATTGCTAAATCACCTTTCACTTCATATCTCAAGAATAAAAATCTATTTTCAAATTCGTCCCGAGGTTTTATTCATTTTTATATATTCATAAAACACCTCCTTTTATTTTCCTTGATTCTTGACACCATTTTCAGAAATGTAAAATTACTATGTAATGAAAATATACACTTTCTTAAAAATTCCTTGGAAGTTTTTTATTCCCCATATTCGATCATAAATTACCTCTCTTGGATTGGTTAAATTCATTGTTCATATCTCAGTAATTGATCATTTTTTTAAGTCGATTTACATTTATTTTTTGTTAAAACTCACCTTTGGGCACACTTTTATTTTGGGACATATTTCACACATAATGAATTTAGTTTCAAATTTCTCCAAGGTTTTTCTTAATTTTTATCTATTTAATGAAAACCATTTTTTATTTTCCTTAATTCTTAACACATTTTTAGAAATTCAAAATTACTATTTTAGTAATTAGGCATAATCGAAAATTATACAGCTTTTAAAAATTCCCGAGAGGTTATTGTTTCAAATGTTTAGATATTAAAATTCCTCTCTCTGTTTCATAAAATTCATTTTCTATTTTAATACACGGTCCTTTTATTAATTTTATGATGATCATTTTTTTCTCAACATCACTTTTGGGGCTTATCTTCTATGATCCCTCGAATGTCAACCTTTCTTGTTGTATGCCTCTTAATTCTAAGATTTGTGATCATTTGTGCTATCATGGCTTGTTCTAGAGACCCCGCCATTCCACCGCTTGATTTTATTCATTTTAATTATGTATGTAAGGATATCATCTACGAGTTACTTCAACATGTTTGGATTCTTCCTAACACCTTCATTACTTATCAAAAGGTGTGTATACCAACAAATATTTCTTTAGAGGAATTTGTCTCTTTTACTACCACCGATATACCCCTCAAGATGTCATAAAAAATGGTCTTCTCTTATATATTCAAGTGGTTCTATAAAAAAGTTGATTACGCATGCACTCATTGATAATGGATCTCACCTCTTCGCAACATATCCTTCCTTAATAGGCCGGGAATATTAGTCCATGATCTTACTCGTATGATATAAATATTTGTGGTGCCGATAATATGCCCCACCACATGCTTGGAAAAATGACATTACCTAATATTTTGGGCAACCAAACACTTCATAATATTGTCCTCGTTATGCCTTATGAACTTAGTTACAATATCCTTCTAGGGAATCCTCGCATATATACCATTAAATCAATTCCATCCATTCTACATTTTTGTCTCAAATACACCTATCAAGGGGTCAGATATACATTCCCTGCCGATCCCCACCCCTTAAAGTATTGTGTTGGAATATATAAGTCCGACACATATACTCCTTACATGCAACCACAATCCATTACGCTCGTACTCGAATATCCATACCCAAGTCTAGTTATCTTATTCAAATATCCATACCAGTTCTATTGTTCCTACTCAAATATCCATACCAAATTCTTTTGTTCTTACTCGAATATTTATACCACAAATTATTGCTCCCACTCAAATATCCATACCAAAGTTTTTGTTCCTACTTGAATACCCATGCCACATTATATTTCTCCTACTCAAATATCCATACCAAAGTTTTTTATTCCGACTCACTACCCATGCCACATTCTATTTATCCTACTTAAATAACCATACCAAAGTCTATTCCTTGCACTCAAATATTCATACCTGAGCATAAACCTACTTCCTTCAACCAATATGGGATTGGATTTAAGTATTTGTAAAAATGGGAATCCAGTTAATAAGGGTTTAGCTCCCATGTGTAATGCATTTGTGAACCCATTACATTCCCTACCACTATTTCATGAAAAGGTAGTGAAATAATTACTTCCTCTTATTATGCAAATGGCAATGGAAACATTACCAACTGAACATGAACAATTACACACCACTTCGTAGCTCTAAGAGCATACACCACCCTAATTAGGGGGAACCAAAATAATGGCTTTTGTACACACACACACACACACACACACACTCACACACACACACACACACACACACACACACACACACACTCTCCGCAACAAGTTGGGATAGATCCTAACTTAAATGATGATATCAATTATAAACTAAATACAAATGAACCTAGTCATTTGCCTGTTACTAGTAAGGCGATGCCTACTATGTATGGACATAATTATGTAAATACATCTATTGATGATGATGATATGTATATCCCTACAGGAATAGGAACATATTGGCTAAATCATAAGTTTTCTTCTAAAAATTCTTCTACCATTGTAGATACCATCCCTAATGGGAGCAACATATGGACTAATTTCATGGATAACACTATTTTTCACTATCACTCAATTCTCATGATATAGATGATGTTGATCGTAATTACTATTAAAACGACTATGAACACCTTGATATGTTTTATGAGCATTTGCAACAACTCAATCTTGATCCTATTGATGAAGAAGAAGATATGATTTCAATAGATATACATTATATATTTCTCAACAACTTGTTGCTACCCATTTCATTCAGAAGAGGACATATTTCAAAATAGTGGTCATGTATCCTCTATTTGGTTAGATTATCCTTCATGGCACATCATTATGCTACATCCCTTCTTGAATTCCTAGGGGCATATGCAGATCTCCCTTCCTTCTTTTCTAAGAACAAGTTTACTTGCATTATATATTACCATTCGACTTTAGTAAGGATGATGCTTCCAATATGTTGTTAATACTGCTAATACTATCACTCTACTTGTACATAACTATATTTTAATAAAAAAAAAGCATTTATATATTTGTAAAAATACAAAACCATGACTTATACACATAGCTTACATTGTTTTTGCTCTACATTACGTATATTGTTAGTAACATGTTGGTTTGATTGATAACATATCCTTTCTACTCTTTACACACATGCGTTCATGAGGTATATTGAGCTTGATGTAGGACACACATATTGTTACATGCTAATAGAGCTACCATGGTTCCTTACATTCTTCTCTTGGGGCATCCTCTATGCTATACATGTGCCATTAATTAATTATAATTCCTTTCCACTTCCTCATTGTGCTTGATTACATATATCATGTATATGTTATTTTTGAACTAACAATCTACTAACTCATTTGTCTTGTGCAATGTAGACATATTTTTCTCCATGCGATCTCTTATTGTTTATTGTTTTCATCACGGTTTTCATTAGTATTTTCTATACATGCTTTCTAGTTATTTGCATACTACTTTTCTGCTTCAGATGCAGCTTTAAGAGCCTTATTTTTCTTGTGACTCCATGGGTGTCCCATGTTTGTGGCTTTATGCCTTCCTTGTGTGAAATTGTTTCTCTTGTATGCGGCCCAAATGCATTGATTGTCTTATCACACTATGGATGTCCCATGTTTATGGCTCTATGCCTTGATGTGACTTTACTTTACATGCTTTTATGTGTGCTTTCTCAATCGATTGTTGTTTTATCTCTATTCTATTCCTATTACATATGCATTGTTAATATTATTGTTGTTCTTTTTGTTATCACCACTACCATTGTTCTTGTTGAAATGGGTGTTTTTTTGTGTACCATGGTTTCTATGATGCACAACCCCTTTTGTAGGTACAAGTTCTTCAAGGTGGCCACATCTTCAACATTCTACACTCTACTACAAACTATTAGACATACAATGCATGGGCACAAATTTTTTCTTTTGAGTCACATGGTCAAATGGTTTTTCACATGTACCTCAAAAGAGGGTGCATTCATCGGGTATATTCTACACTTATAGGCAATATCACATGTTCAAACACAAGTTTTCATAGGAAAAAGATACTCTTAAATAACTCCCGATATCCACAATTGGTAGAAAACACACAAGTTCAAAACCATATAGAAGGGTCAAGACTGTACATGCGATCTTGACCATACCATATTTTTTTGCCGTGCTGCAAAGACACTAGTTATTTCTACAATTTTAGATTGCTTAGCATGGATACAAGTTTTCAACATGTTCTCATACTGACACAATTCAAATCAATTTACAAGGAGCATGAAATATTTCACTCCTCTTCAATACTTAGTTTCGGTTGCAAAATACAAGTGTTTTGGGGGCATGGGTCTCCTTCTTCATTAATATTTCAACATATTACATACTCTTACTCATTATTATGACACACCGAGTACGGGGGAACTCAATCTCTTTATACCTTGTTGTCTATGTTCTTAGATATTGGGCCTAGATTCATCTACATCGCAGTGGTCCATGTGGTTATAGAAAGTTTCAAAGTGGCTAAGTTCTTTGTAGGTAGTCTTTCCTGTGTTCATTATTAAAGGGGAGAATATCAAAGTTACTAAAATATTTCATACATGATCTTCTTCTTTCACGGGGTACATTTGTATCTATCTATTCTCCTCTATATATCTTTTATTCAATGTTAGGTCAATGCACCCACTATTGTAGTTTATCCTTTGACACAATTGGGGACTCCCCTAATCCTTTAGCAAAGTTCAAAAACAATCCAAATATCTAAATATCCTATTAAAAGTGAGGAACAAGAAGCTCTTCCCTTGAAAATATAAACACGTGTACTTTTTCCATGTTTTACATCTCTTTATTTCACTTTATGCAAGTTTAAATTCTACAATTACTATTGAGTTACAATTCAATTTTCTACTATGGACATTGACTACGCTTTGTATCACAAGTTTTATTGTGGATCATGTCAACACCAACACACTTGGAAAACAAAAACTTTGAGTAAAGACAAAATGTGTCTACACACTCAAGTATCTTTTCTTGAGAGCATGTAATTTTTGTTGCATACTTAAAGGGGGAAAATGTGGATACAAAAATCCATAAATTTACCCTTTTGACATTATAATTGTGCTTCTTGGCTAAGACAAACACTTACATCCTATTCCTACTCATTCTATCTTACCATGTCTTTCCTAACTTGCTTATTCCTACACATTGATGTGTTGAAAATTTTTGAATACAAGTCCATAAAATCAATTCTTAAGCTCTTACCATCATGGTGAAAATTTTAGATTTGATTTTCCTTCTCCTTGTCTAAAACCATACAGTTCAGTCAAGTTGTATAATCTGGTCTTGGTCAGCCTTTACGGTCCTACACCAAGACATTTTCCAACTTTGTTTTTGATGCAATATCATTTGTTGGGTATTTTTATCCTTTTGGGTTGAACTTATCACAATAAATTACCTTCGAAACCTTATATAAGCAATTTAAACTCACCTCATTTGATAACTTGATAATCATATCAAATTTTATTGACATACTCTCTTACAACACTCACAAAAAGCACTTAAGGCTCCCTAAATATTCCCAAATTTGATGCACATCCATTAGGACAATCACTACTACAGTTTGAAGCACTCAACTAGGTCAAGGAGTTTAGCTTCCTCACATCCAAGCACACCAAGTTCCTATTTCCAAGTCTTAACAAGAGCATAATACAATCAAGCATGATTAAAGGGGTTCAAGTTTCCAACTAGTTACATCCATATAGATATTACATGTTAGGTGGAGAACTACATGTGGTTTGAGGCCTCTTCAGAGTAGTGCCGATGTAGGTAGTGTACAAGGTGCACCACAACCCAAACACTAACCTTCTTGTAGGGTCTTCTACCCATGGTTAGGGTTTTAGAGTGATCCAACCAATTACAAATAATATTAAGACTATGCAACAGCTAGGGTTTGACAACAAAATATAATTCTAGGCCAGTAAAGGACCTAAAATGTTATAGAGCCCAATTATGAAGGCATCCAAGTTTGTAAAAAAGGGGCAAGACCAATTTATCCATCTCGATGAAACCGTATGGTCCTGCACTAGGAGATTTCTAGATCAAAGTTTCAACAATGAGCTTTTCCAGGCTCTACACTTCTAGTTTCTCTAGTTTGTCTTCCAAAATTCATCTCTGTACATCTTTGTATAGCTAAATATCTCTCTTTCCTCTTATGTATTTTGAGTTTGTATTCATATATCGAAAGAAACAATACATTAATTTGATTATGCATAATTCATGTTGGAAGATAATTTACAACTCCTAGTTTTTAGACCTTACATTATTTTTTATTGTTGTGTATTGCATAACAAACTTAATTAACCTAAAAAGGGTGTAAAGAGATGGGAGTAAAATTATTCTCTTAAATAACCAAATATAAAATAATTGCAAAAACAACCCCCTCAACTCTCAACTTAAATTTGATATCCAAAAGTGCCCTATTTACTTTCAAACAATTTTACTTGTAGATCTATAATTGATACTTCCTTTTCACATAGTATGATAAGACTTTAAACCCTTGTCATTGTTAGTATCACTTTTTAAAACAAAAATGATAATTTCTAAGAAAAGTTTGATAAACCTAATTAGTGTTTTGCTTACACTAACCTAAAACACCAATATAATTTTTCTTTTAAAAACCAACCTTTAAGTAAAACAATGTCATATTTGAGGGGTAAAGACAAAGTTAATAGCACACATATAACATAATATAGCCTTAAACAAGGACATATTCGAGCATGAAAGTTGGCACAAATCAAAAGTATAGACATTAAGTTACAATGTAAATGTAAATAAATTAATAAATTAACCACACTTTACACCTCACCCAACCGACACATTTTGGCATGTAACTTTTCCTTTATGGAGATTTCTCATCTTCAACCTCCACTTGAGGTGTCACGAAGATATATTTATTTAAAAATTAAGATCTTTCTCAATATTTTAATTTCTCTAGCATTTTCTAAATAAAATTAATTATGATATCTGTACTATCATTAACATTTCTCATATGTTATTACGCTCAAGGCGTTCCCCTATGGTAAAGAGCATGCAGTCATTCACGCCACTTGTCCTAAATTTGACGGACATCTTGATGTTTTGTCCACATGCTTAAATTTGATGGGCGGTTTGACGCTTTTGCTTTTTAAGCTATTTTTAGTAGTTTTGTTGTTTTTAGCCGTTCAGCCCCACATGTCATCCTCTACCGCAAAGGGCACGCATGCTAACACATGCTTCTCTCGAGGCTAGGGTTTACGGTTTAATGAAGAAGGGGATATAGGGGGTACAATTATGGAAAAACATTCATGGCTTTCCCGTGTGAACTACGAAGCATTTTTTTCTATTTCCTTCAAGTTCTTTTATTAGCTATAATTTTAGGTGAATGTATTTTGAAAGCTTAGTTATATGCGCTAAGTTAGATGTTGAAATTTTAGTGGCACGCCATGTCCCATTTTTTTGATTAGTTATAGTCAGAATGGGGATATTAGTTAGTGGGTTTTGAAATTATAAACAATACCTAGCAGCTATAGAAAGAAGAGTCTTAGAGGGATGGACTTTTTCTATTTCCTTTATTGGGTATTGAAGAAAATATGCTTTTTCGTGTAGTTGTTTGAATTATTGCCTTGTGTAGTTTCAATGGATAATATGGACCAGAGTGTAGAAAAATATATTCCACTGGAATCCATTGAGGTGCAAGATGATGGTCGTGATCCGCAACCAAAACATGACTTCAAGCAAACAATCTTAGAGGCATATTTAGTGCCCCATGCCAAGCCCAAGGTAAGCAGTCCTAATAGTACAGTTGAGGATAATAAAAAAACCTCTTTTGCAAAAAATTGTATACAATTTTATGAAGTGATCCATCATATCATGTTATTGGGTGTGGTCTTAAAATAGATTTTATAATGTTGTACACAGTTGCTTTTTTTCCAAAAGAGGTATTCTTATTATCATGGACTGTGGAGGGCTAAATTTTTAATTATGTTAAGTTTCATATATTGTCTAAGTTCTCTTTAAGATTATTGATGGAAAATGGTTTACAAATATTTGGGAAGTTTGAGACACTTTTGCTAGCTTATCAGACTATGTGAGTTATGTATGGAGATTTTGGCACATCCCTCCTTTATACATTCTCGTCTATCTCTATTCAAAATCTTGGAGAGAAATATTTGTTGGGAATTCTCAGCATGGTATTCTGGACATTGACAATGATTGCTCTCATCAAGTATGTCTTCATTGTCATTAGGGCAGATGATCATGGAGAAGGTAAGCACATTTTTGTTTCTTGCAAGTTAAAAACCTTCACCACGCCTTTTTTTTTTGCATGAAAACCCATTTAGGGTTTATGTTAATTGGCTTTCTTTGTATGATAACAATTTATGGTTTATATTAGGCCCTCTATGTGTGATACCCATTAGGGTTTTTTATAGATTATTTTATTTGTAACAGAGAATGATGTCAAGTGAGCCAAGTACCATTTTTTGTTCGATATGTAGCTCTAACTTTTTATTGGCTGAATTGCTTTTAGGAGGTACATTTGCACTTTATTCATTGTTATGTCGGTATGTTAATGTTGGCCAAAAGGCTGGCAACCAATTCAAGTGCCTTCAATCAGATTCCAATTTGAAGTATTTTAGTCAAAATCAAGGGAAGGTTTTCAACTCCAAGACAAAGCAATTGCTTGAGAATAGTGCAACATTTCAGAGGACTCTTCTCATAGTTGTCATGATAGGCACTTGTATGGTACTTGGGGATGGAGCATTGAATCCTGCAATTTCAGGTATATATCCATAAACATTTTCTAATGATTTTCTTGCATTAGAACCATTTCCAGAACTGTTAAATCTTCTTAACTATTCAAAATTTATCAAGTTTCCCAAGTGTTGAATTTGTTCTAAAATTTCTTTATTTTTCACTGTGCAGTGTTGTCAGCTGTGCAAGGAATTCAGTCTAAAGGAAATCTGAGCCAAGGTATGATTCATATCCATTATCATTGCTCCAACTCCATGTCTTAGTTGGGATAAATAGAATGTTTTGCTTTAGTAATAAATTCTTATGTGCTTGGCTGCACAATATCCTTTGGGATTTACAAGACAGAAAAAAATAACACACAAATCAAATTTGAGCAAAAATTCTTGGATTTTAACTTTTACTTGTACCTGCCTAAAAATTCAAAAACATTCTCAACATAACTACCAACTTCTTTTGTTCAGCTTCTTCGGCAGACAACCTCAGCATGTTTAATTTAGGAGTTTCTCATGCTTAATTCAATGTTTTAGTTTTAGTGGGTTGTGAGTCTGTATTTCTAAATCTTCCTTCAGTCTTTAGCTCATTGACAACTGACTGCTCACCATGAAATCGAGCTATTATACCTCCGTTTCCAGCATCTGATGGCAATCTGTTTGCAAGACCCAATACTTTCTCCCCAGATGCAAAACTTGGAATATTCAAGGCCTAACTTGGAGGAAAGGACTGACTGTAATTTCGTACAAGATTCCTTGTTTGGCTCAACCCCAAATTTTGAGATAAGTTCTGAGCATGCCAAGCTTGTGTTGTGCTCTGGCTTAAATTCTACCCAACACTGTTGAGTGTACCAAAACTTGAATTAGGGCTTCTCAAGGTTTGAGAATTTACAATGTCATGCAATCCAACTTCTGGCATACTGCTCTCACCACAAGCCCCTATTGATGTCATTTGTGTAGACAAACCAACAGTACTTGCAAGAGAATAATTATTTCCTGGGCTAACAGGAAGGTAATGGTTCTGGTAGTCTACAGAAGTTGAGTTTCCAATCATGTGAGATGAATTAGATGTAGGCAGGGCCAAGCCATGCATAGATGTTGGCATTTGATTTGCCTGACCCAAACTTGAGGCACTAACTTCTTGATTGCCTAGGAGAGTATTGTTGTTGGCTACAGGGGACAACTGATTAGAAATTCCTCCAATATACATTTCAACTGTGCGGCCTTTTTTAATGAGATGTCTCACATATTAGCAACCTTGTTGTAAGTTGGATGTAACTTTTCTGTTATTAGAGTAATACAGTAGGCATTTATTGTAAAAATGCTATCAGTATCAATCTTTTCACAAAATACAAAGGTATATATGCTAACAATATGTAAACCACCAAAATAAAATGATGTACTGCTAAATACTATAGTTCATATAGACTTCGATTTTAAGAAGAAATATTGCCTACATTTATCTCATTCATTACTTTCTTCACAAGCTCATCAGGTTCTATATCCACAATAAGTGTTTGCACTATTTCAAATCCATAGTTTGACATGGCCTGTACTCATACAAAAAGCGAGATCGAATCATATTGCAACCAGAATTATTTTATATGTCAAAAATATTTTAGTCATATTTGTATAGACGATTAGGGATTATCAAACCACTTTATAGTTTATGAAGCTCTGCAAATCTGTAGCTACATTCAATTAAATGATTGTAAAGGTCCTTATCATGGTAATTTTGTGTTCTTTTGTTCCTCACACTGTCTTTTTCTTAGAAAGTTAAAATATATTATATGAAAAATATATGAATGCTTGCATAAAGCTAAAAATAGAATATTGAAGGTGGCCTCTGTAACAGGATTTTCTAATCGATAATATTTAGTGCTCTGTTGAACACAAATAGAATTTTGAAGGCCCAATTAGATATATGGAATGTGTAGACATTATGTGCTGTTAAATAAGGGATTTGAATTGTTCTATTTTTTTGTGTAATTAACATATATATTCCCTATATAACAGTTGATTTGAAATATAGGCTGGTTTGTATCAGATTTTTGATGTTTAGTTGGATGTAAACAAACAATCACCCCCGACATTATGTGATATTAAGTAATGGATTTGAATTATTCTAATTTGTTGTGTAATCAACATAGATATTGCCTAGATAACAGTTGATTTGAAATAAAGAAGTTGAACTTGATGCATTGAAGGTAGATGAGGGAGATGAAGAAGGGAATAGAGGGGGTATGGTTATATATAAAAATTGATGGCTTTCCTTGAAATCCGAAGTAGAGAGATAACGTGATACAATATTTAGAGGCAGCTATAGAAAGAAGAGTCTCAGAGGTATGGACTTTTCCTATTTCCTTTATTGGGTATTGAAGCAAATATACCTTTTCTTGTGTAGTTGTTTGAATTATTTCCTTGTGTAGTTTTTTGAATTGTTACCTTATTGTGAATGTTTGCGTCTTTACAACTTTGGCCCACTACTCTGTCACTGAGCAATTTTGTCTCTTTTTGTATATATTGTGAAACTGCAGGGATTGGATTGTTAGTCACAAGGGCAGAAGTCACCACCAGGGGAGAAAAGAAGTAAATGATTTTTATGTTACACATGCAACAGGAAACCCCGTTGATTCTAAAACAGTTGATGTATTTAGAACAGAAATTGGGCAAACCATATTGCAAGTTAAAGAGAATTCTGCCTGTCCCAAATCTCCTCCACGGGAAACAGCTGCAAGGTTTCTGTTTAGTAACCTCTTTAGATCAAAATCCCTGTACAACCTTGGATTGATAAAATCCTATTCTTGATTGTTGTACATATTTGTTTCTATGCCTTAGAAAAGAAAAGGTCCATTTGTTGTATCCAAGAGTTTCCTATAGGTGTAGTTACTGTACACTTCATGGACCCACATAACTTGCTTCGAGTTCATTTACAAAAGGTTAAACATTATGTGTCAATTCAAGATTCTATCATTGGGTTCTTTATATCTAGGAGGGAGGAAGATTACTCTGGTGCCCACATATGGGGTGAAGAGTGGTCACACCATTCAAATAGTTTGGATGTGTATCTAATATTTACACTAGCTTAGAATCCCTGTTAATATGAGGTTATAAAATGTTCACAAGGGACTATTGGCCATGACCTGACCTTGTAATCATATGTACATGATATCAGAAGAGAGAAAAAAAAAGAAAGAAAAACTATGCATTTGAATAGGGGAGTTTATGTCTTGTACATAGAGATGTCTATCATTCTTCAAAGGAATACAATTGTCAATGTTTTGATTGAATATTGTAAAAAAAAAATCTTCTTGGCCAATGGAAATAATATTTGGTATATTGAGACCCCGATACAAGAGTAATTGGGAGATTTGTCTGCCAGAAGTACCTGTGATTTTAACAAATACTTTTGTTTGGTATTAGGGGTTTCAGATTTTACATGGTGAGTGCAGGATTATGTGTGATATCAAAATTCTACAATGTATGTATTTTCCAAAATTACCTACCTCATTATGTTAAACATTTATTGTGCTATTGAATGGGACAGTGCACCATCATTCCTAGAAAATGTTCTTCATTACTCAGTTTGGGATTTTTATAATTGTAAGAAGGTAAGTATATCTTCTGCCATAGCGATTTCCACACCTTTGAAATCCCAAAATTTTGGCATGGAATGACAGACTTTCAAAATTTTCGTGGTTCCTGGAGATTCAAGATTCATGTAGATTTATCAAATAATGTTTTAATACTTCTAAATTCCAAGAGAATATACTTTCTTTCTTTGACATTTGGGCCCTTTTGAGTTTCACCTTGTGGAAATATCAGCCCCGACTTTGATAATTTGAAATCCCATTTGTGTATATAGGCTCCAAATTCTCATCCCAAAGCCTATTTTGGATATTGTTTTCTATTATTCCTTGATAGCTTATGATTGAAAGTCTTGAGTGTGAACTTCATCCATTCCAACCTTATGCAAAAATGTTCAGGATCCTTAATACAGGGCAAGCTTGCATCCCAAAATCCTAAGGACTAATAAGAGAAGCTATTTTTTTAATATTTTGTTTTGTTAATTTTGGTGTCCCAAAGACTTGGCCAAGTCTAGCTTTTGGCAAGGCGATCCCCTATAACCACTAGGTGGTGTGTAAAAGGAAATATAATTTTTCACAATGTTGGAAGGATGATTTAGTGCTATAGGCCATTAGTTTTAAGAATCATCAAGATTCAGTAGGCAAGAAGGATGATTCCTTGACTCTTAATGTTTTCTATCCCACTCTCATCAATCTCTTTTTGAAGCAAAAAAGTCAAATCTTTGAGATCAACCAATATTATTTCAGAGGTGTTTTCTTGCTTCCCAATTTCTCTTATTAGAAATATGGATGGTGCTTAAAGTTGGTTGTAGGTACTGAAACATGTCTTTTGTGTTTTTCCAATTTCTCTAGGGCATGTGTTTTTCTTCACATGAATTCAACATTCATAAATAGTAAGTCAACTTGATATTATTAGCTGAGGATGATGACCTTTTTTATTAGGGTGGTGATATCAATTTCTAGACACTTATACAAAATAAAATCAATATATATTAATTTCAAAGTTCTTAGTTTAGATTTTTCACATGCCACAATAAATAATTTCATTGAATTCTCTATAAATGTTTCATTGATTTGTGGTAAATAGAATCAATTTAGTTGCGTCATTGTATTGGTCTTGAAAAAATCTATTCAAGAAAAAACGATCCAAATATTACTACATGGCTAAGATATTATTATTTTTGATTGACTTATCCAAGAAAAAAGGAAAAAAAACATCCATAGACTCTTTATTAGATCTTGGCCATTGAAATCTTGACCGTTAACTCTTTGTTAGGTGTTGGGTTTCAACATTCGATTCAAAGTTATTTTATGTTTTTTTACTCCAATCCGCAAGTATTTTCTTCCCACCTTTTTATTTCCAACTTTCCATTCATGTCTTCATCTTATCTAACATGATTCTAACAAATTAAATTGCTAAAATTGCAAACAACTATTGACATTATAAATATTTTAGGACCACTCCTTGCTTTTAGAGATATCTCCAAATTACATTGCGTCGATGACTTACACACCATACCCCCTTAGTCATTCAAATGATTGACAAACATGGCATGTGATTGCAAGAAATAAGAGTTTCATATTGGTTCTCGTTTGCATTTTCAACACCCTTCTCCTCCCTCAAACCCTTTCTTCATTGCCCCTATTTGTCTCCCACTTTTTCACTCACTCCAATTTAACTTCTTCCATCCATCCTCTTCTGGATTTACATCATGTATTTCACGTACAATTGCTAGTAGTACACTATTACCACAAAGAGGATATGAATATAAACATTTACATAAAAGTAGTGAACATAAAGGAAGAAAAAAATAAAATTAACAATTGTAATGGGGGAGGGAGAGTAGGGGAAAAGAGGGGAAGTAGGGGGAGGGAAGATGTGAGATGTCAATAAAATGATGGATTTGAATTTTGATGTTCATTTGATTATCATAGGACAATTTTTAAAAATCATATATCTTATGCAAACCTAATGTATTTTGGTCGAAATGTAGTCAAATTAAGACTATTTAATACTAATCCCTTAAAAAAATTAGTTGAAATTAGTAATCAAAATTAAACCTTCTATTAATTGAAACTATGACAAATCTAAAATAAGTACTATAAATTAATATCTCTCAAAATTTTAAAAATATTTTAACTATCTATATTTACTAATTTAAATATAACTGTTATATATTCTATTATGTTGAACTAAAATAATAATAAAAGAATTAACAAAACAATTCTAATGCACCTAAATTTTCTTATATAATTTTCAAATAAATGTGTTTAAATATCTACACTAACTAAATAATATTAAATATTAACTTATCAATTACCATCCATAAACATATATGTCACACATTGGAAAAAGGTCATTCGCGATACCTAAAAATAAGTAAATGTAGTTGAGCAAAAATGGCTCCTGCTTGCAGGTGGATGCGTTTTCCTCAAAACAAATTAGAAGAGGGAAAACAAGAATGATGGAATGCATTTTATTTTCTTTCCACATTCTTCTGCGTTTCTTTTGAGGATGCTTGTGGTTGCCTGCTGGAAGTTCTGGTAGTGCCCAAAGGAGTCGGAGTTTGGCAGAGAAATCTTCCGCCAAATCATCTGTATCACCGCCGCTGAAGACCAAGTATTAATTGTTTCAGGAGGTGAGTTTACCACCCAAACCAGTTCATCCTGTTCCATCAGATGCATCAAATGTGTTCATTTCACCTTATACATGACCGCCTTTTGCAAGCAAAAATTACGCCGAGACACACGTTTATGAACCAAGCAGATTACCAGTTTACCAGTTAGCAGGACGGGGGCATTATACAATATTCAAGCTCCTTCACAGTTCCTCCACACATTATACATTCACCAACACTCCGCCACAGCTAATTAGATAACAATAATTAGATTGCAATGAATTAAATTCGTAAGAGAAAGAAAATGTGAGAAGAAACAACAAATTGTAGTGTGTATTTTTTAAATGGCAGTTGAGAAATGTTGAGAAAAAATGTGTATTTGGCAAATTTAGTTTACTTTGATGGCAAGTTTAGTTTACTCTCTGAAATTCTCATAATGAAAGGGAAATTGTCTGTCCAAGCTCTCAGACTCCTTTGTGGAAATTCATAAGCTCCAATAATTCAATAGTTCTCAATCAAATTTAGTTTTTTTGTCAGTGTTTAGTGAGAAGTTGAAGAGATCATTGCTTGCCACGATAACACCTAATTACAAATGGAAGTGGTTTCCTGTGAGTCAGTAATCTAATTAAACAAAATTAAAAAGGTTTAAAAGTGAATATGTAATTAAATGGTTACTGAAAAGATGATATTGTTAATTATTTTCCTCCAAATTAATAATTATCTTGTAGTTTTATAAAGAGATACATATTGAAATTTGTAAACCATTAGCTTTGAGACTACTCAAAGATCTAAGTTCTCTCATTTTCTCATGCCTTACTCTATTGAGAACATGTTCTAATAGATCTATCCTCCAATTATGTATATGTATGATCATAGATATGAATATTAATAATTAATGAATAATCTAAATATACATCATATTATAATAAATTATAATTAATATTTGTAAGTAAAATAAATCATCACCTTTCCAAAATGTATTTTTTTCATGTTAAATCATGAAATATAGGTCTTTGTACACAATCTTGGAAAGACAAGCCACGTCATAATTATCATGTCTTTTTTATGTTATAAGTATCCCAACAAAATATGAAACCTTCAATTTCTATAAATACACTATCAACAAGATATTATTTCCCCTTATGTAGTAATACTCAAACATTCTAAACACCTTCACATTCACCCACTATTCAAAATATGGGCTTCACAAATATCTCCTCAATGTACTAACATATTTACACATCATATAGATTCTACATAAATACCTACCCCACATTATATTATTGATGTTCCTCCTATTTTTATCCAGTAAATATAATATATATAAGTGCAAATATCTCTCTTAACATAAAATGTATCATATATCAACATAAGCTTTGTTGGGTTACTCAATAACCCTTTAGCACTTGAAGTTATTACCCATCCTCTACCTCAATGATTTACTTGACCAAATATTTCCTTTTACAAAGAGAATATCAATCCTTAATTACACCTTCATGGCCTATTCTATGGATTATATGTATATAAATACCTTACTTAGTAAGTTCCTTTTAATGTAACCTTGAGGAATACATGATTAATTGGCCCTTTTGAACCATTTTGAAATTTGTAAACCATTTTGCATTAATATTATTTGTAATTCTTTTTCGATTTGGCTCCAATTTTGACTTTCATTAACTTAATTATAATAAAAATATTATTATTCAAGTTTTGGAATTCATATAGCAGATTATAATGAGTGAGTAAACATATATTTAAAATCGATTTTTTGATGGCTAATCTTAAAATTATACAAATATTATATTTTTAATTATATGTTAGAATATATATTTCAGATATTATAATTATATTTTGTTAAATCTATTTAACTTTATGTCATATAGTTAAGGGATTTATATCATGATAAATGATTTAATAAACATATTTTTAAATTCTTTATATTATCAAGTTGCAAACCACGATACTTTTCATCTTTATTATTGTTATAATAATATTATTATACATAATTTAAAAGGCAAATAAAAAATTCCGATCTTTACAAAACTTGTTTGAGGGCCATAACTCACCATCAAATTTAAGAAATGTGCACTATTTACCCTTAGTATTTTATGTACGTTATAAAATTTCTATATAGGTTTAAATTTGATGTGATCAAACATTTTTGTTAAAATATTTGACATATCAAATTACAAGCCCCTACGAGGTGTGGTAGGTACTCACAATCATAAATAATATAATAAGATAATAATTAATTACATCAGTCAAAAATGATAAAAAACACAATGTGATTTTCATCGTGTTGAAAAACACAATGTGTTTTCATATTGTTGAAATACACATATGTTTTTTAGCGTTGAAAAACCTTTCTAAGTTTTTTTGAACAAGATGAAAAAACGTTATACACATTTTAATATTGACGTTTGTTTTTCAACACGATGAAAATCACATTGTGTTTTTGATCGTTTTTGATTGATGTAATTAATATTTAGTGATTAACATGTGGAAAACCTTTATGTTTTTCATCTTGATGAAAAACATAGTGTGTTTTTCATCATGCTAAAAACGCAGTGTGTTTTTAATACGTTGAAAAACATGACAATTTTCTACACGTTTTTCAATTATGAAATTAAAATGTCAAGTATGACCTTAATATTTGTATTTATATTTGTTAACAAGAACCTTAATAATAAATGTCTTGAAATCCTATCTCAAACATTAATATAATTATAACTCAAACATTAATACAATTATAGTTAAACAAAATGAATGTGACTAATGTTATAAGTGTTTGATATGATTCTTAATATTATCTATAAGTATAATTTTTGCATGTTAACTTGTTTCTATCTCAAAAATATAAAAAAATACAATTAAATTTTCATGTGATGTTCTAGTTCTTAGTTGAAATTTCATTGCTCTTAGTCGTGTTAAATGGAATAAAATTAGAATAAGTTTGATTTTTTGGATTCATTATATTTGTAAATATTGCTAACATGCAGATCATTTGTATATATATTTTTTATTAGTTGTTATATTTGTAATTATAAGGTTGTGAATGTATGATGTAATTAAGCTACAAAATTTAATTTTCTAATTTCTCACTCTATTTTTAATATGGGGGCAAGTGCCTATGTTTAGACAAGAATCGTTGTTGTTAAGGGGCTTGCCCTTTAGGATGCATTGATATGCTCAACTATCGTTGGGTGGTAGACTCATGTTTGAAAGGTTTTTAAAGCTTCCCATCGAAGATAAATTATTCATACCTAAATTATCTCGTGGATATTAGCTTTATAAATGGTATTTTCTTTTTTGTATGTTTTTCATACTAGATGATGTATACTAGTTTTTTCATATAACATAATAACTTTAATTCTATTCTTCTTTTTGCATGTGGAGTTGTATTTAGTTACTCATTTGTGTAGTGAATATGAATACTATAAATTCATTCCTTCGATGTTTTGGTAAAATGAAGACATATAGAAATATGATCACCCACATAAACCGAAAAGATGGGAGTTCATGAAAGTTTGATGAAACACAACTCACAGCTTCCTTTTAAAAATAAATAATTTATTCACAATTTATAAATTATATGTATATTTTAGATAGGAAGGAGGCCCAAATATGCATTGAATACTTTTTGTCGAATGTATAGTAAATAATTTTTATTACGATTCAAAATTTTAGCACCATTTCTAAGTTTCAAATAAAATTGTGAAAATTCTACACATTTTAATATTGAGTTTGTAAAGGGATAAGGTTCTAAAGAAAGTTTTGAGACTACATTCACCCACACACATCACAAGTCAAATAATATAGAAAACCCTAAATCGCATACAATGAAGTCATATATTGGGTTTGAACCTTTTCTAACACTTCTTTTTTGTACGTTCTTTTCATAAACATTTGTATACCATTTGATGTTACCATTTTTAATTGCATCTACTACTAGTGTTCATATGGTCCATAGGACAATAGAAATAAGCCAAAAATAGGTGAAAGAGTGAGCAGTGTCAAATTAAAAGGGGTTTCCAATATCATTTCAATGTGAAGGTTTTTTATACAAGACCGATATTGGCGATAATATTAAATACAATAATCAATTTCATTGTGATGTAAACGGTGAGTGTTGTCATGGTGTAAATGAAAATACCATTAATGATCCTCATGTGTCATTATTGCCTCAAACTTTTCAAATGAATGTAAAAGTTATATCAAGAGTCTTTTGTTGATGGGTGTCACTGTGGAAATGGTATATGAAAAACATATAGAGGATCCATCCAACATGGGTATATTGAGGAAGAGGGACCAATTCTTGAAAAAGAAAGGACGTGATGAATGCATGGAAAAGAGTTCACTCTAGAAGGTCTCAAAAGCACATTAATGATGTCATGAGCATGAACTTATGGCATGCGGAGGAAAGGGACCATTTTTTATATTATCAACGGCCAAATGAAACCATTGTTCCATTCATTATGAGGTTGCAAACACCATGGATGTGTGAGAGAATGGTTCAACATTTGCACAATTCCATAATCTCCATGGAATCAACATTTTCTATGAACAAATATGGCGTAAGTAATTGAAATGAATTTTGAAATGATGTGTGATTTATGTATCATTAATAATGTTCTCTTTCTGTTATATTAAACCCCATGTTAACCTTTGATGTCATATTCCTTCAATACCAATTATACCTTTTCTTGTTTTTTCACGAGAAGAGGCTAGGTACCTATAGCATGGGCCATTACATTGAGGAATAATATTGAAAACATTTACGGTGGTTGGAAGAAGTCCAAAATGAGAAAAACTTATTTGTTCGATTAGCAATAAATGCATTCATTATAGATGATGTGTCACCTTGAAATCCAGGCATCATGTGTGTTTTTGGTTTCTATGTACTACTATTATGCCTATGGGATGTGCGAAGGCATGGTTGAAAAATGTGTACAAGTATCTGTAGCAAGGAGTCGAGGTGGAAGGTTTTTGAGAGATTAGGTACCATCATGTATGGTATGGGAATGCACGAAGATCATACCTTTCAAATTATTCAAGACTTCTTCAACAAAATCAAAGACGAAACTAAGACCTCGATTACTTCAAGAAGACATGGTGTGAGAGTGAAGAACGTATTGGTGATTATGATCCTTCACATAATTACTTATTAATTTTCATCTTAAATAATTAAACATGGTTTATAGTGTCACTAATATTCAATCTATGTGACTTGATAGCTATCTAGGAAACAAATTTTAGAAAATTCACCCATCAAATCAAGAAACAAACACATCTATCGAGGCCTACCATTTCTTTATGAAAACCAAATACTTGTGTGATAGATAAAAAAATGCACTCGCCGGATGGACTATTTATTTTACACACTTGTGTACAAGGTGGAGCCATTTTAAAAACACAAAAGGAAGTTGCAACAATCCGGATTCTTTACCAACTTCAAAAAAGAAATACAACTCTTGACACGTGGTTGAGAGAGCAAAGAGTATTCCTGATAAAAATTGCATTGAAATTATGCCCGATTTCCATCAATCGTGGGTGAGGAGCCAAACAACTAGAATCACATGGTATTTGGTAAGGCGATGCGGAGCCTTGACATATGCTAATGTGCTTGGGATATTAGAGGAAACATATGTAAGCATGTATTGAAGGATTTGGAACTTTTCAAGTGATATTTGTAAATGTCATCTTATCAAGCACCAGAAGTGGCATGTAATTCAATGTCATCGTATGTTAACGATGTAGATTGCTAAGCAGAAGTCGTAATGAAATAAGCATCATGTTGAAATTGTTTTACATTCACATATAAGAGCCACTACTTATGCGGAGATAAGCATGGTAAATGAAGACACATTCTAGGATGACCCCTCCTCTCCATATCAAGCACCATAAGTGGTAGGTAATTCAATGTCATCATATGTGGCAAGTAGTGATGTAGATTACGCCTCATCGTGAAAAAATATAGATCATGTTGAAATTACGTTCCATTTCCATCAATACCAGTGGGTGAGGAGCAAAACAACTAAATGAATACACATGGTATTCTCCTAAGGCAATGTGGAGCCTTCAATGTATGCTAATGTGCTTGGGCTATTAGAGGAAACATATTAGTAAGCATAAGTCATTGAAGGCTTTGGAAATTTTCACTTGTGATATTTGTCAATGTCATCTTATCAGGATGCACCCTCCTCACCGTGGCAAGTAATTCAATGTCATCGTATGTTTGTGATGTAGATTGCTTAAGAAGAAGTCGTAACAAAATAAGCATCATGTTGAAATTGTTTTACCTTCATTATAAGAGCCAATACTTATGTGGAGATAAGCATGGTAAATGAAGACACATTCCAGATGACCCTCCTCACCATATCAAGCACCGTGGTGGTAGTAATTCAATGTCATCATATGGGGTAAGTAGTGATGTAGATTGCTAAGCATAAGTCGTAACAAAATAAACATCATGTTGAAATTGTTTTCCATTCACTTTCGAGTCTGAGTAATCATGCAAAGACAAGCATGGTAAATGAATTTACATGTTCTGGGATGGCCCCTCCTCACCAAATCAATAGTAATTAACACTATATGGTAAGTTGTTTATGCCTTTAAGCAAACAACTAATGCTAATTCCAATGATAATTTTTGACATGCACATCGTATTTATGATTAGGTGACAATGTGTATTCTTAAGAAAATGTTACGAATGGGGTTCTAGCCAAATTAATCCTCATCCACAAAAAAATGGTTTACATGCATGGATGGTATGATGCTGATTTTCAATTGTACAATGATATATTGAAAACCCAATGTATAAATAAATAACTTTATATAATATCTTATACATCATGAAAACTCCTGAAATAGTTGGGGCTGGTGGGTTGATGATAGAAAGAAATTAAAATTTTATGGAACACACATCTAAATAATTCTTGAAGTCAGTGTTGGATACACCATTGAGTATAGATGAAAAAAAAACATACTTTGAATGTGTTAGAGGTTTAGGAGAGACCTAGAAGCATAAAATGTGTTAGATTTTTCTTTCAAAGGATATGTCAATGAGACAACCACCACCCACATGCGTCCATGGTTTAGTGAGGGTAAATGACACCACCGTGGTGTGACTAAGAGGCCAGTTATTGTAGAAGATTTGAAAATTACATGTTGAAGACTACGAATGCTTCCAATTTCCTAATGGAAATCATGTAAAGAGGAGAGAAACCCAACAAGGGGAACCTACAGGTAAAACATTGAATGATTGGTGTCAATGTGACTTTGCAAGAAACTTTAATTATCGAGGCAAAGACTAACATATTGATAATTTATTTTGTAGGTGTTTCGAATACAAACAAAACATATCCATTTTGTCACTTATCTTTCAGCAATTTAGTGTCTGCACAAAGTGAGTATTGAATGTCCTTAATTTCAATACATTCCTTTATTGTATGTAAGGTACAAAGCCTTGGATATCTTGTCTAATATTTAATGCATTGTGTCGCAGATGTAGTGGATATGCAGAGAGATGTATCTTATGGAAGAACAGGTTGAGTTGTAGAAAGTAAATGTATGGAATGTAGAGCAGGCCTATTTTAGAATTGTAAACATTTAAAATTCATGTATATGAGATTGTAGATTACATATATTTAAAATAAATTTATATGGAATGTAGAGCGGGCCTATTTTTGATGATTTTGAGAGTATTTAAATAATGTGTTTGTTGGTGTTAGCCGTTTTCCACAAGGTACAAACCATGATGCTTTTCCACCTTTATGTATTGATGTAATTCACATTAAGTAATTATCTGGTGGAGAAGCATTGTAATTTTCAAAGTGCTGAAAAACAAGTAAAGTAATTATCATGTGGAGAAGCATTGCTTTTTTCAAAGTGCTTTGAGAAGTAAAGTGTGTTTTTAACACGTTGAAAAACACATTGTGTTTTTCAACACTTTGAAAATGCAACGCAGTTTTCCACAAGGTGAAAACACAAAAATTTTCCTCCTTGTTGTAATGATCTAATTCACATTAAGTAATTATCATGTGAAGAAGCATTGTTATTTTCAAAGTGATGTAAAACAAAGTGCCTTTTTTCAGCACGTTGAAAAACACATTGTGTTTTTCAGCACTACTAAAAATGCAATGCGGTTTTGAACAAGGTGCAAACCATGATGATTTTCCACATTTATGTAATGATGTAATACACTTCGAGTAATTATCATATGGAGAAGTGTTGTGTTTTTCAAAGTGCTGAAAAATAAAGTGTGTTTTTCACGTTGAAAAACACACACTAAGCACTTTGAAAAATGCAATGCGTCATTTTCCACAAGGAGAAAACTACAATGCTTTTCCCCTTTTTGTAAATGATGTAATCCATTTTAAGTAGTTATAATGTGGATAAATTTGTGTTATTTTTTCATCTTGTCAAATAAAAAGTGCCTTTTTTAGGACATTGAAAAACACACTATGTTTTTTCAAAGACTTTGAAAAATGTAATGCCGTTTTCGACAAGGAGTAAACCAAGTTATTTTTCCACCTTGTTGTAATAACGTAATCCATATTAAGTAGTTTTCATGTGGATAATTTTTTGTGATTTTCACCTTGTCAAAAAACAAAGTACCATTTTCAACACGTTGAAAAACATACTGTGTTTTTCAACACTTTGAAAAATGCGATGCCGTTTTCGACAAGGTGCAAACCATGATTTTTTTCCACCTTGTTGCGATGATGTAATACATATTGATTAGTTATCACATGGATAACTTTGTGTTATTTTTATCTCATCGAAAAATAAAGTGCATTTTTCATCATGTTGAAAAACACACTATGTTTTTCAGCACTTTGAAAAATGCAATGCCGATTTTGACAAGGAGAAAACCATGATGTTTTTCCACCTTGTTTGCAATGATTTAATCCATATTAAGTATTTATCATGTGTATAAATTTTTTATGATTTTCATCTTATCGAAAAACAAAGTGCGTTTTTCATCACGTTGAAAAACACATGTTTTTTCAGCACTTTGTGAAACGCTTGTGTCAATTTTGACAAGGTGCAAACCATGATGCTTTTCCACCTTATTGAAATGATTTAATCCATATCAAGTAGTTATCATTTGGATAACTTTGTGTTATTTTCATCTCGTCGAAAAATAAAGTGCATTTTTTCAACACATTGAAAAACACACTGTATGTGTTTTTCAGCACTTTGAAAAACGTGATGCCAATTTCGAAAAGGAGAAAACCATGATAATTTTCCACATTTTTGCAATGATGTAATCCATATTATATAGTAGTTATTTTTATTTTTATCTCGATAAAAAAGTGCATTTTTCATCTTTTCACATTAAAAACACAAAGTGTGTTTTTAGTAGTTTAAAAATGCGATGCCGATTTCGATAAGAGTAAAACCATGATGTTTTTTCCCCATTGTTGCAATGATGTAATCCATATTAAGTATTTATCATGTGGATAAATTTGTGTTATTTTCATCTTGTCGAATAATAAAGTGCATTTTTCAACATGTTGAAAAATACATTGTGTTTTTCAACACTTTTAAAAACGCGATGTTGATTTCGACAAGGTGCAAACCATTGCTTTTCCACCTTGTTGAAATGACGTAATCCATATTAAGTAGTTATCATATGGATAAATTTTTGTTATTTTCATCTCATCAAAAACAAAGTGCATTTTTCAACACATTGAAAAACACACTTTGTTTTTCAACACTTTGAAAAATGTGATGCTTGATTTCGACAAGGATAAAACCACGTTGTTTTTCCACCTTGTTGCAATAACACAATCCATATTAAGTAGTTTTCATGTGGATAATTTTTTGTGATTTTCACTCGTCAAATAACAAAGTGCGTTTTTAAAGACGTTAAAAAACACACTATATTTGTCAACACTTTGAAAACTGTGATGTTGATTTCGATAAGGTGAAAATACATTACTTTTCCCCATTGTTGCAATGATGTAATCCATATTAAGTAGTTATCATGTGGATAAATTTGTGTTATTTTCACCTCGTCGAATAAGAAAGTGCATTTTTAGCACGTTGAAAAACACATTGTGTTTTTCAGCACTTTGAAAAATGTAACACCGATTTTGACAAGAGCAAACCACATTTCTTTTCCCCATTTTGCAATGATGTAATACATATTAAGTAGTTATCATGTGGAATTTTTTTTGTTATTTTTATCTCGTCGAATAAGAAAGTACCTTTTTCAACACGTTGAAAAACACACTATGTTTTTCAACACTTTGAAAAATGAAATGCCGATTACGACAAAGAGAAAACCATGTTGCTTTCCCCATTGTTGCAATAATGTAATCAATATTAAGTAGTTATCACATGGATAAATTTGTTTTATTTTTATCTTGTCGAATAAGAAAGTTCCTTTTTCAAAGACATTGAAAAACACATTGTGCTTTTCAACACTTTGAAAAATGAGATGTCGATTTCGATGAGGTGTAAACCACATTGCTTTTCTACCTTGTTGCGATGATGTAATCCATATTAAGTAGTTTTCATGTGGATAATTTTATTTTTTCACCTCATTGAAAAACAAAGTGCGTTTTCATCACATTGAAAAACACACTTTCTGTTTTTCAAAGACTTTGAAAAACGTGATGCCAATTTCGACAAGGTGTAAACCACAATGATTTTATACCTTGTTACAATGATGTAATCCATAATAAGTAGTTATCATGTGGATAAATTTGTGTTATTTTTATCTTGTAAAAAAAAAGTGGATTTTTCAACACTTTGAAAAACGTGATGCCAATTTCAACAAGGAGAAAACCACGATGATTTTCCACCTTGTTGCAATGAAAAAATCCATATTAAGTAGTATTAAGCACCGGAAGTTCTCGAGATGTCTCCTCCTCATCAGATCAAGCACTAGAAGTGGCAAGTAATTCAATGTCATCGTATGTGGCAAGTAGTGATGTACATTGCTAAGCATAAGTCGTAATTTAAATAAAAACATATTCACCTAACCATGACCCCTTACCCTGCATTCATATTAATTTAATTACTTACAATTGAATTAATGTTCATCCTCACATTATTAATTAATTTAATTACTTTAATTAAGTTAATTTACACATCACCTAGACACCTCACCATGGACTTATTCCTAGCCTATTAATTAACTAATACTAAGTCCTACTTATCCCAACCAACTCGAGACTTAGTCTAAATCCTAAAATTAAAGTCCTATTCCTTCTCCAACAACACTCCCACTTATCTAAGCGCGCAACCCTCACTTGAGACTAGGATTAACAATCAAAATCATGCCAAAAATAGTAAAGATCGAGATATTTTTGGTAACTTGGACTAATTCACCCTAACCAACACCGGTTTATCCTCGACCAACGTCGGTCACCTAAACCATCATCGGTTCCTTTATATACAAATTTACAACCTTTTACTCGTTGGTAATTTTGAGTTTTGAGAGTGCTATTGCAATCAAGTGAAGATCTCAGAGCCATTGCTTCATCCAAATGACATCTACACACCACCAGAGAGTAACACATGCCAAGGATTCCCTTCCAGATCATTGGAGCATTCACGGGAACACACAGTCATATTGTCACGGCAATGAACTAGCTACCACCTCACCAATCAATCACCAACCTCCATCCAACCATGAGATCTTCATAGCAACAAGTAAGTAACATGATCTTAATCATTTGTGCTTCCTTTATTACATATCTCTTTCCTCCTTCATTATTTTCAATTTCTACTGTTATCCGAGATATCTCCATCTTCTCACCAATCCACCAACCCAACCAGTTCAAGCCCTTTCACCCTTTGTGACCTCTCCCTCTGTATTCCCGAGTCTTCTCAGTTATATTACAAACCTAACCACACCCTCCTCACTCTCTGATGTAATCACAGAGAAGCCCAAAACCATTTTTATTAAGTTATTGCCAATTTCCCCTACCAACATTGGTTTACCCTACCACCATCGGTTTCATCCTTGAACCAACATCGGTCACCACACCACCAATATCGGTCTCTCTGTGTCATTTTATATTCTCAAACTAACAAGCTTCCCACTCACCCAAAACCAACCCAAACCTCAACCAATCAGCCCTAGACCCTTACCAAACCTTTGACAGACCTATATAACCTAAACAAACCCCGATTCTAATTATATTTAGTGTTATTTTGATATCTAGCATAAAATATAGTGTATTGTGTGTATGAGAAACCTAAATCATTACATTACAATAGGACCTATTTATTTCAGTTTCTTATTCACATTGAATTGTTATTAAATAGTGGATTGACAACCTCTCTAGGAAGCACCACACTTCCTGGATCTAGCATACGCTAGGCAGTCCACTATCATATGCTATTTAATACTCTTTTGTGGTCTTGCTTTGCATCTACAGGTAGTCCTTCCCAAAAAAAAGGATTTCTCTATGATCAACTTGGATAATGCAACAACACACGTGCATTCTACCTTCCACCTTCACCTTCACCTCACAGTATTCCTCCTTAACCATTTACCTTCTATCTATTTCATCCTAGAAAGCGTAAAACTTATTGGTGAAACATTTTGGCACGCCCAGTGGGACCCATTTGGGGTTCTTTGCATTATTCATTCTTAGGGAATCATTGTGTGTTTATTTCTTTTTGAAATAAAGTTCACATTAAAATCTTCTCCTTGAAAACATTCTTCTTCTCCTACTGATCTCAGTGAAACTTGTATTTTGGATTAAAAAGAACACTTCTTTTTATTTTGTATTGCATTAGTGAAAGACATACTCTTTCCTATTCATTATTTCTCTCATCAATTTCATTGTGGATTTGGGTTTAAAATATTTGCATCTCATTTTTGTATGTTGCATTCTAGCTCATCTAAATTGTGGGCAACCTATATGTTGGAAGTCATGCCCAACTGATGGTTGAAAAATTGAACCATAGTTCACATTTTGCACACTCTTTATACCAAATCACTAAAAAAAAACTACACATTTCTTAAACAACATCTTTCCCGAAAGAAGTTATCAATGATCACATGATCAGAGGATTGACAATGGGCTCCAACTGGTTTTCTAGCCAGTTATCATATCAGAGAAGGATCCCCATGCCAAAACTTACCTAAAACTAGCCATAGTTGTCAGTTTCTATAGCACACCTTTGGTAACCAAAAAATCTACTTTATTCACAAGTCAGTCCTAAATGGCATAAGCCACAACAAAAATCTACATCATAGGATTTCATGTTTTGCTAGCTTTTTCTTGATTTGTGTTTTGAGGTGTGAGTTCATTCTCTTCATTTTTTCTCTCCCTACACACTCCACCATCATAGTTGGTGTATTTTGACTATTTTTGAGTGTGTTAGGGCTGATCATTTCCATACTCAGTCTCTAAGTTGGTCTTTTATTTGACCTAAATCACCAAAAATTCACTTTTTCCATCTTTCACAGATTTCACAGTAATCGTGTCGGTCCAACGACCACCATCAGTTTCATCATCTTACCACCATTGGTTCACTAACACCATTGGTTTTAGGTTGTTTTGGTCATTTTTTCCAAAGTAGCATCAAATCTTCATTTCTTTTCTTTTTGACTTCCTTTAGTCATCTTACTAGTCTTTGAGTCTTTGATATTACCTTCAAAGTCTAGTTCTATCTCATTTTCACCATTTATTTCTAGAGTTACCAATCTACATTTTCCCATAGTCACCACATCGTCTATCCACCAATGGGTGGTTACCCCCTCATACTACCGCATCGTCCCAACCGATGTCGGTCTCTGTGTTTTGATTTTCAATCAACAACGATCAAATCACACATTTTAGACCCATTTTTCTCCATTCCTTCTATGTTTTTTGCATTATCAACAAAGCTCATAATACCTATTCTATTGTCAATCACATGGTTTTGACTCATAGAAAAGCAACACTCTCATGTTTTCACACTAGCCACCAACCACTCCCACCTAGCCCATCACCCCCTTCCATCTCATCACCTATGGACCCCAATCAGGCTCTTTCCATACCCACTGGTGATGAGGAGTTCGTGAGACTCCTTGATCACAACCCCACCACTCTACAATATTATCTCACTCATTCATCTACCCATGATTCATCAGGAAGCTTTGTATATGGCATGCCTGTGTCCATTCCTCCTACCCTCACACCCACTTCTACATCAACTACTACTAGCTTGGCCTTACCCTCTTCCACCTTACCACCTGTGGTTTCCCAACTTGACCCTACATCATCGATATATCTTTTACACCTATGACATTTATCACACCTTTGATGTCTGATCACTCCTATGATGTCAACCATGCCTTTATCAACCACCTTGAGTGTAGGTCTATCTACACCCACCACCTCTCATATACCTATTGCATCTCAACCACCATTGGTGTCGGTAGACCCACTCCCTTCCAAAACATCATCCTCTCCATCCCATAGTCTCTTCCTCCTTGATTTCTACAAGAGTCTTTACATCCACTCCACCTACCTACACTTATCACCAACAACCCCCTATTTCATCTACCACTTATTCAGGATACTTTCCCTCTACATCTATTCCGCCTATGTTCCTTCCTCACAATTTTTGTACTCGGAACACCACCACATACTAGGGATGCCACCCATGTCATACCCACCTTATCTACCCCCTTATACTATAGGGGTGCCCATCATCACAACCTACCAATGATCTTATCAAAATGATGATGGAAAAGATGCAAACATTAGAAGCATTTGTCTCTCAGCTCACGTAACTCTCGACATATGATGAGATTTGTAATGAGCCCATTCACCCATCCATTCCAATTCATCCATACCCTCCCCATTGGGAAATGCCTAAATTCAACCGATTCAACAACAAAGAAGACCCAAAAAACACTTGTGGTCTTTTAAACATGTGTGTTATCTGATCACTCATGATGACACTTTTCTTGTGAACATTCCCAATGTCCTTGACAGACCAACTTTAGATTGGTATAGTGCTCTACCCAGGCATTCCATATTTTCATTTAATCAGGTAGCTCAAGATTTTCTAGACCACTTTTCTATCAACATTGTCAAGAAGGTCACCATGACTGACTTGTATGCATGACACACCAATATGAAGATGAATCTATCACAATTTTTCACTCTCGTGGCGGAGCCTAATCAACCAACTCACATTCCAACTACCTCAAACCAAGTTAATAGAGTTTGTTCACTAGAGCTTGTTTGCTAGACACATCTCACCAACTCTCCAAGTTCAAACCTTCCACACATTTGACGAGGCATTCACCATGGCCTGAAAACTTGAAATTCATGCCATTGAAGAGAAGAAGATACAATTACATAACAAGAATGAATGTGTTTTAAATCAAATGATACCTCTTCTTCTTCCAAACCAAAAATAATTATTCTAAAGAAAAAGGATCTACCAACATAGTAGTTTTGAAATCCATCCCATCTCATCCATCCAACCAATCAAATCCTTCTTCCAATCTTTCTCTTGTTCAGGATTTTCAGTTCAAGTGGGAGAAATGAAAATATACTCCCATAGGAGAACCCTACTCTTCAGTTTTAGAAAAACTTCTAAAATCCAGAGCAATCACTCTTCCACCCATCAAACCACATACTAGTTTTGACCCTCTCATCCTATGTGCCTACATGGTACAAAGAAAATGATTACTAACTATCATCACATTAGAGGTCATAACGATGGTAATTGTATAACTTTCAAAAATATCATCCAAGAAATGTTAGATAATGGAGATCTCATCATCTTGGATAATCCTAACACACCAGCTAATCAAAACCTTCACATCTTCAAGAATCATTCCCAAATCACACCCCATCATCTAACCAAACCAAAAACCTCAACTAATGACAATGATAGTAATGTTCATGAGGTTCATGTTGTTTTCGACATCATACCAGCTCTTCTACTCAATTTCCTCCTACTCCATCTATCGAGGAGATTCTTACATGAGCTCCTTCATCCACAGGAGGGACCTATTTCATCTTCTCCTTTACCCACAAAGGAGTCTCCCTTATCTTCTCCTTCACCCACCCATGAGGAGTCCACCATATCTTCCGATGCAGTTTCCCCACTCACCTCTCAACCTAATGAACAACCCACAATACTTACTCTTCTACCCATGAGAGAGTCATGCTTACCTTCTTCTTCACCAAAAGATGAACTTACCTCATCCAACTTTCCATCTCCCCTACCCACAGGGGATCCATTAGTAGTCATCCCTTCCTATTGGTGATAATTCTCCATTGGCTTTCAAGGATCCTATTGATTTTCTCTCTGTCTCTTCTACCCACAGAGTCTGAAGCCAACCATTTCCTATCTCATAGACATTCTTTATAGGGATTACTACCAAATCAACATCATCCCCCTACATCGGTGTCATTCTCACATTTGGTCACCACTTGGATTATGTTGACAATTCCATGCTTTGGGGATGCCTTCACTTCCTGTCTCTCAACTCAAATGTAGATGTTGTCTTGCTGACACTTCCATGATCTATCCAAAGGTGTTTCAAACAACCAAACCCACCATGCCCATGCCAGTTGTAGTGACCCCTTCTTCATCACCCTCACCCACACCTAAACCTTTACCATCAAATGAAATTTTTCCTATGCCTAAAACCTTACTTACACCTATATCTTCCTCCACATCCAAACCCATTACCACATTAGGAGTCATGCCAACATCAAGTCTAGTCCATCCTCCTATCAAACTAGATTTAGCCACATCCTCACAAGCCATCACAAAGACTATTCCCCACCTAAGAGGAAGACCCAACCTCTTAGGCCACATACACCAGCTTTTCCCCCACTACCCCTCTATCACCTTCACCACTTCCATCTATCCTAGGTCCCCACCCATCAACCTTGGCCAAGCAACCTCCTACCCAAAGTAAAACAAAAACACAAAGCCCACCTCATCATGATCCTCTGTTACACCCAAATTACCTACACAACTTACACCTTCACATCACCTACATCCTTTCTACCTCCTATACCTACACCACTTCTAGTATCCTCATCATTACCCATGCCATTCCCTTCTCCTCAACCAATCCCTTCCACATTTCCTCTTACCACAACCTTCACCACACCTCCATTATCACCTTGGCTAACCCATCCCCTTCCACCATCTTCCTTCCCTTCTACATCACACACTTCTTCTTCACCTTTACCCAAGAAGGTGCAACCAAAGCCCAAAAACCCACTACCTTCCAAAGAGGTAGTTAAACCTACACCACCTTCAACAACTAGTTCACCTACTACACTTTACCCAAGAAGGTGCAATCCAAACCTAAAACCATACTATCTACCAAACAAGTGGTCAAACTTACTCAACCTCCGATTCCACCTCCAGTGATGCCTCTCCCACCAAAGTCACCCACACTTCCATCCAGACCCACACTTACTTCACATTGTGATCCATTGGTAGGGTCTTACACCAACATCTTAGCTAACCTTTTGGAAACCTCTGTCATCACATTTCCACCACTTAGACCTTACATGACCCACTCAAACCTAAACCAAAAGGGTTTGATGATACCAAAATTTTTGCTTATCATCATGTGTAGGGCATGATGTGGAAAATGTAAGGCTCTTAAGACTATTCTTCTCCAACTATGTCCTCTCAAAGAAAACTTTGATGATGATGATCTTTTAGATGAGGACCCTATTCCACCTTCACCTATCACCACACATCCTCATCCCTTACCTATTCAACCCTTCATCTCCACCTCCACAACCCTTTTATCCTCCTCCAACATTTGAGATCAATATGGTCCACATAAGAGAGCTAGCCAAACCTCCACCAAAATGCCAATGTGTTGCATTGTTTTTCACAAAACCAATATATTCCCTCACCATATTTTTTTCCATCCTATCACTACACCTATCATGACTCACCTTCTCCTTTACCACAGATCAATATGGTTCAAATTTCCACTCGAGCCTAGAAGGAAAAAGGAAAGGAGAAAACAACCAACTCATCTCTACTCTTTTTACCCAATATTCCATCTACACCTACACCCAAAATCACCATCCATGGACCCACATACCCTATTTCTGATGGGGTTTCCCATCATACAATGCTTAAACAATTACACCAGTCTCCTCTCAAAATGTCTTTGTATGACCTCATCCAAACCTCTGAGTCTCATCATCAGCCCTCATTGAGGTCCTATAATCTATTGAGGTTCTACCTAATGACCCTACACCTGTTGCATCCATTATCACTCCTCACCATGTGGCCTCTCTCACCACTTCACCCCCTTCCTCTACTCCCGACTACCACTCATCAAGTAGCCACTCTCTCAGTTTCTCTACGATGAGATTGTACCTCTCCAATTGGATGATCCTGACCCCACCCTATTTATTTCCATCTACATTGATAATATACATGTTCATTGACACATTATGATCGATGGAGGTGCCAGTATTAACATCATTTCCTCCCATGCATACAACCAAATGTGCATCCCTTCCAATTACATGCATAATAACCCAGTTATGTTGCATTCATTTAATGATGCCATGACTTCCACCCTCGCACCATCATTCTCCACATTTGTGTAGGCCCCTCGTACCATTCCTAAATTATTCTATGTCTTAGAGGGGGAATTCTAGTACAACATGCTTCTTGGCCGACCTTGGATTCATGCCATGGGTTGTGTTCCTTCAACCTTACACCATTTTTAAATTCAAACATGAAGGGCAAAACTATACCATTCCATCCAACCCTTCCCTTTCACCATTCAAGACCTATAACATGTTGTATCGACCCAATGATGTCCTTATACCAATTAAGGCATCTACCACCACTACCACTTCTTCTTCACCACTCACCTCATCATCCACCACTTCTTTCCACTACATCTTCCACAACTAACTCTATTCCCACTATTCATCTATAACTTTCTTAGAACTGACCCATCAACAACCCATCTACTTCTCAAACATCCAATGCTTCTTCTTCCCAACTATTTCCTAGTGATTCATCCATTCCCACTACCCACATACCAACTACTATTGATCCCTTAGAGGTGTTTTTCAATGCCTCACTCTGGGAGTACCACCTTTATAACATTGACACATTCCTTACTCCTCAAGAGTATGGTAACCTTCACCAACATCCCCACTATGATCACCACATAGGTGAGGTTTTCCCCTACGGTCCTCCCCACCTTCACACCAACTTAACATATGGGGGACTTGATGCTTCTACCTACTCTCACCCGAGCCACCTTCCCAAACTCAACCATTTTCCTCCGACCTTCAATCTCTCACCAACCACCACTTCACCCACACCTTCCTCCATCATTGTGCTTGGAAGGGATTTGGATTTGGTTTCTATGAACAAGGCCATCATACTGTCATTCCTTGCACCACTCATAAGCATAAAGACCACAATGGTATTGGATTTTCCAAACCACCTTCTAAGAAGGCCCAAGTCAAACTCATTGAGGATGATAAACATTCCCCACCCCATTCACCTACCTCACCACCTTCACCTACAGAGTCTATGGATCCAAAATCCATTCCTCCTAACTTTTTTTTTTTATGAACACCATTTCCTTGGGACCTCTGACTTATCAAATGATGATGGCGAGGCTCCCTCTTCTCTTCCTTCATATCCTTGACATGATCGATGATGATACACCTTCTATTAATGTCATTCAATGTCAAGATGATGAGTCTATTCTCACCTACCTTGGTGTGGAAGATTCTTATATTCACCATCATTACTTATTACCTTCTGAGATGTAAAACCATGTTGAATGAATCACCATCAAAATCAACATTCACACTCAGGATGACCCACACATTCTAAAAATAGGCCAATCTTTAGATGTTGTTAAACATAAAAGCTTTCACTTCTTTCCTCCGGGATCATAAAACACTTTTTCTTGGTCCTACATGCTGATATGCCCGTATTGACCCAAACATTGTGGTCCACAATATCATAACCATTCCTGATGCCAAACCCATGAAACAAAAGCTATGAAAAATGCATCCTCACATTTCCCTTCTTGTCAAAGAAGAACTCCAATGCCTCCTTTTCGGTTTCCTTCATCCTACCCATTGATTATCCCCAATGGATCTCTAACATCATTCCTGTCACAAAAGTGATAGGGGGACTCCATTTGCATTTGCATGGATTTTTGTGACCTTAACTTAGCTTTCCCCAAAGATGACTTTCCTCTACCTAGTATTGACCAACTAGTTGATCTCACCACCGCCATGAGATGTTATCACTCATGGATGGTTTCTCGGTTATAACCAAATATTACTCACCCCGAAGATCAACACAAAACCACCTTCATCACTCCTTGGGGGACCTTCTATTATCATGTCATGCCCTTTGGCCTTAAAAACATTGGTGCTACATATCAATGGGGCTATGACTTATATCTTTCATGACATCATGCATAACATATTGAAGATTACGTTGATGATCTTCTTTCCAAATCTAAACATCGGGTTGAACACCTTGTTGTCCTTAAGGTTGTCTTTGACCATCTCATCAAATATTACGCATTCACCTTCAACCTAAGAAGTGTGTCTTCATTGTTCTCTCTGGAAAGCTCCTTGGTTTTATCATTTCTTTGTGTGGCATTGAAGTTGATCCCACTAAAATCAAGGCTATTCTCAAATGCCTCCACCTACTAACCTTCATCAACTTCATAGTTTTGCAAGGCAAGTTGTAATCTATTCATCACTTTATTTCTCATCTTTCCACCACTGCCATCCATTTTATCATCTTCTCAAAAAGGATGTCTCCTTCAAATGGGATGATGAATGCCACAAAGCCTTCATGCCTTAAAACAATACCTCCTCCAACCACCTATGCTCATTCCCCTAAGGATGACCAACCATTTTACCTTTACATTTCTTACTACTGATCATTCCTGGGTGTCATGCTCACTCATCATGATGAGAAACACATGGAGAAGTGTGGTTTATTATATAAGTCATACACTTTTAGACTACGAAACTAGATATACTCACCAAAAAAAACTTTTCTAGCCTTAGTTTTTTTGTCACTAAAATTTTCCATTACCTACTCAACCACAAAACCTTTTTTCACCAATACTGACCCCTTACATTACATGTACGCTAAGCCCTACCAACATCAACATGTTGCATGTTGGCTCATGCTTCTTGCAGACCTAGATCTCAATTCATCCATCAAAAATATGTCAAAGGAAAACCATTGTTGACCAACTCACAGATGCACCTCTCTCTGGAAACCAATCTTCTAACTTTGATTTCCTGATGAATCCATCACTACCCTCTCCTGGATGATATACCATTTACCATATGACCTTATTCTTCGATGGTTCCAAATGTCAAATGGGGGTGGTGCAGAGTTATCCTCATTCCTCTTGATGGTGAGCCTATGCCATTATCTTTCAAACTAGATTTTGATTGTACTAACAATATCACCAAATATGAAGCACTCGTGTTAGGTCTTCAAACCACCATACCATAGCCTTAGATGTTAAATCAATTAATATCTTTGGTGACTCTCAACTGGTTGTGAACCAAGTTAATGGTATATACCAGTGTCATAACAAGATACTTCAAAAGTATAAACATCATGTTGACATGCTTTTGACTACCTTTGACCATTATGAACTTCAAACCACCCCATGCATTCCACTAATAAATTTGTAGACACCATGGCCTGTCTTTGCTTCTCAAATCCCCACTTCACCCTCCTCGACTCAAAAATATTTGTCACAATACAAAGGTTGCAATCACCTTCTTATCTAATCCAAGACATCAACCTTGTAGGAAACATTGAAACTGACCCACGTGACCTTTGGTATAAGTAGTTTTTTGACTACCTTTCCCTTTCAATTCTACCTCCAGATCTTACTCACAATGGACAATGAGCCTTTCTCAAAAGTGTCTCTCGCTATGTCATCATGGGTGGTCTTCTCTATAAATGTGGCTTTGATGGTATCCTCTTACGATGCCTTACAGTTCTGAAATTCCATACACCATCAAGGAAGTTCACGATGGGATTTTGTGGGGGTCACTTCAGTGGCTTAGCTGTCTGTAAAGTGCATCCTTCACCTTGGCTATTACTAGCCAACCCTAAACCATGATGATTGTTGTGACTATGTCAAGTGTTGTGTGAAGTGTTCAACAAACATGCTAATCTTCATCACACCCCTAGTCACGCCTTACAGGTCACACGAGACCTTTGGCCTTTCTCTCAATGGGGTTTGGATCTTGTCGAGAGATCAACCTCATTCTTCCCAACGTCATCAATGGATTATTACCACTACTAAATATTACACTAAATGGGTGGAAGTCATACCTCTTATTTCTACAAAATCTGAGAAAATATGTGAATTCATCAATCATCACATCATTTTTCACTTTGGTGTTCCTCCGCCTCATCACTGATAATGGAAAAATTCAAAAAAAAACCCTACGGAAACTCTTTGTGATGCCTTCTGACATTCAACTTAGTTTTTCTTCACCTTATTATCCTCAAACAAATGGCCAAGCTGAATCAACTAACAAAAATACTAAATAAAATTCTTATGAAAGTGGTTGATGATACTGGTAAGGATTGGCACACGCACATTCCTTTTTCCTTATGGGCTTATCACACTAGTATTCACACCTCAACTACTGCCACACCTTTCTCTTTGGTCTATGGTACAGAGGTTGTCTTGCCTCTCAAGTCCAAATTCCATCTCTTCATATCTCACTCAAAGATATGCTCAACGATGATGATTTTTTCCAGATCATTTGGCACAACTTGAGTTATTAGATGAATGTCATCATCTAAATGCTCTCGATCACCTCCAAATCTACCAAAAATGTATCAAACGTGCCTATGATAAATGTGTCCAAGAATGAACCTTCAAGGTCGGTGACCTCATCCTAAAGGAAAATCAACATGTAACAAAAGTGAGAAAAAGTAAATGGGGAAAGTTCACTCCTAATTGGCTTGGACCCTATATCATTACTCATGCCTATGGATCGGGTGCTTATCATTTATCTTCACTCAAGGTAAACCCAAACCTGAGCCCCTCAATGCCTTGCATCTTCACCATTCTATTGTTGAATCAAGTCCTATATCATCTTTTGTCTATTAAATGCTTGTCCCTTGAGCAACATCCACCTTCCACTTACCTATTTTAAGGATCAATGACTAAACAAGAATCATGTGATTACCCATCACCTTTCAGCCTTATCTTCAATATGAGTACCATGGCTCTACTCATGGCATGATTCTCATGGATACTTTTCATCCTTTTCAAGATGGAATCCCATGGTCATTCATCACTTAAAACCTCTCTTTCATAGCTAACCCTCTGTGTGTATGGTTTTTCTTCATAAAAAGAAGCCTATACTTCTCTATAGTCTTGTCCATGACCTAAAAGTCCAAAAAAAACAATTCAAAAGTAATATATGGGATTTTTCAAATTCAAACTCCTTGAGTCAAACTTCTAGCAAAAAGATGACTCCCTCAAAAAGGACATCTATCTTTCTATCTTGTTGTTATAAATAGACTGCTCCCTCAAGGACAACTATAAAAAGCTAGCCATATTATACATAGTCTATCCAAAAAGAAGACTATTTCTAAAAAAAAAATAAAAATATTTTGAAGCTTCCCATCGATCAACTTCACGAAGACCTCAAGGAGATATTCTATTCATCCCACATAGACTTCCCACATCGATCAATCTATAAAAAAAAAAAAAAAAAAAGATAACTTTTTTTGTCATGGACTTGCCTATTTTGATCTTGGGTATCTTGCAAAGAGGCATGTTGTCTCACACCAAGGTTACGATAAAAAAACCTCTTTCACCTCACCGTATTTTCCTTTCTAATCTTCTACCTACTCAAGGGACGTGCCACAAATGTGACATTTCATGATCATGTGACCTTTCTTCACCCTTAGAATAATCAATCATGCAATGCCTTTAGGGTCTTACATTCATAAGCCAATCTTTGGTATGATAGACTCATAATGGTTCTTACCACTTAGGTGGCATTTTTTTATCCTCTTACCATTCACCTCTTTTCTTACTTATTGATCCTCCTTCACAGGACCAGACCTTCGACACCTACATTCTAGGAATTCCTCTTCCACCAAAATCACCCATATCTATTCAACATAGACAACAACCATGCCTATTCAACCTATACTCAACCATGCCTATTCAACCTATACTCAACCATGCCTATTCAACCTATACTCAACCATGCCTACATGACCTAGACTCAACCATGCCTATTCAACCTATACTCAACCATGCCTAAATGAAACCTATTCAACCTATGCCTAAAACCTATACTCAACCATGCCTATTCAACCTATACTCAACCATGCCTATTCAACCTATACTCAACCATGCCTAAATGACCTAGACTTACTCATGCCTAAAACCTACCACCCATTCATCTCCCCTATCATATTCTTCCCTAGCTTATGGGAGAACTACATCACCTGAGGCCCCTTTTCATTAGGCTATGTAGGCAAACACTCCAAGGGCATGGGGCCCTTGGAGGTTAGCTTGACCACTTTTTCCCCTAACCAATTTTCCCCCTTTATATTCACATTTTACCCTAGTTAGTTTCCATTTTACACAAAACTTGGAAATTAATCTATCATAAAAACATACATACCTACCATTTTATAACATCAACCATATCATACATCAATCATTTAGCATTTCCATGATATCAAATACTTGGAAATTTAACCACAACATACATACAACCCATTATTTCCATAAGATCAGTAACTTGGAAATTACCTAGACTCCACCATGCCTATACCTGACCAAACCATGCCTATACTACTCCACCTATACCCACTCAACCATGCCTATACCTAACTCCACCATGCCTATACCTGACTCAAACCATGCCTATACCTAACTCCACCATGCCTATACCTACTCCATCCATGCCTATACCTAACTCCATCATGCCTATATGACCTCAACTCAATCATGCCTAACTCAACTAGTTTCCATAATACACAATAATAATGGAAATTAAAAAAGTACATCATCCATCCAACAAACATCATCAACTATATAATGGGAGTGTCTGTGTATCAATACATATATATATACATATATAAATAAGTATCAGTGTCTCTCAAAACTCTCATGTATAATCTCACATCTTCTTGGCACATAGCGTATATATATATATAAAAAAAAAAATGATAATACAATATCAGATATGGATATCAATCATCTCCCACCTGATGCCCTCCTCTCTCGGTCTCACTTGTCTCCTCCTCCCTACCAAAGCCCCTACCAACATCTCACCACCCTCTAGTCCCTCCTTCCTAACCTCCATCTCCTCCTCCTTTCCCTCTACTGGGGCCTAGGTCTCTCGAGAACTAGTAACCTCACCTAGCCCTATCTCTCTAGGGCCGATGACCCCTATACTACTAAGAGCTGTGAGTCCTGATCTAGTCCACTCACTCGGTTGCTACTACTAGGGCTTGGTGCACTGTATAGGAGGGCACATCAATACCTGTAGTCACTAGATGGTCCTGATAATAGTGAGCCTCATTTAGGGCATCCTTGAACCTCACCATGGATATAGTCTATGGTGGTGCCATCGACCTCACTACCACCTACGAACTCTTCCCTACCAAAAGTGACCCTGTCCCCCGTGTAGGAGAGCCTGTACTATGGGACCCTGTCCCATGGTGCTTATGCTACGGTGGTACTGTATGCTACTTGGGCTTGTGTAAAGGCTTAACCTATGTGTCTGTGTTGTGGCCAATATGGCCTATAATCTAGCCACATGTGCTATAAGGTGGCTACTTTCCCTCCATCCCCATCTCCACCTGTGTGCAGGGAGCTATGCCTATGCTACTGTAGCCTACTGCTAGGGTCATCACCTATGTCTGCCTATAAGGTGGTCACCTATGCCTATGTGCCCCTATCAATTTTCCCCTATGCAACTATAATAATTATGCCCTATAGGGAAGCCACCTACCCCTATAATGTATCTCTAAACTATGACTTGTAGCTAAATCAAATTATGTTTTCCCTAGCCTCGGTGGGTACCACCCATAGTAATGCCGTGCCACCCACCACTACCTATATGCATCAGTGACACATACATCATCAATCCATCGATCTAGTACGCACCTACCTCTCTCTCTCCCTATGGGATCACTCTAGATGTGGTGGAGACATGGGTCTCTCCACGTCATCTCTACGGTATTATGGGAAAGGTGGGGGCACGTCCTACCATAGTCCAAATTGTCGTTTGACCCTATCCATGGGTATCATCTCATGCTCACCAACACGCCACCCCTATATCCATCTCAATAATTAAATCCCCTATAACTCCTCATCCATGCCTCTATATGATGGAAAACCAACATATGGCCACCACATGATATCCACCACTGATAGGCCCTCCAACAACCACATGTAGTATGTAACATCATATGTGGCCCTGACCACTCTCGGTATGTGCCCCGACTGGTACCCATCTCCTAAAACCCACTCTATACAAACCACCCCCGAAACCAGTCCTGTCATGGTAACCCAACTGATGCACACACACAATGTGCTCATATGCCCAACAATGTAACAAGTATGTACAACACATACCAAATCTCCTTATACCTACCATAGGCCCATAGCTCCCTATACAATTGGACTAGAAAAGTTTGGTGCCCAAGAAAAACATATCCACTCCTCGATCATGTCCTATAACACCCCCATCAGTGCTTATGGAAATATCCCACCCTCGGAATCCAAGGGAGAGAAAAATAACCTACTACCACCATCATCAAAATAGATAGCCTGGTCTCCTATGGATATGCCATACATATCCCCATAACTCAGACTCACTGTGATAACTCAACATGCCCATCACCTCACCAAATATCACCACTATGGGCTCCACCGATGCCTCCATCAAAATCAATACACATTGCTCCCCAACAATAGGAAGCCACAGATCCTATACACATCCTCCAATGTGATAGTCATCTCACCAATCAATAAATGAAAGGTATTGGTCATGAGTCCCATCTGTCGATGAGAGTGACCATCAAGCTATGATCTCGGCCTATACGCCTATAACACCTGATCAAACTAAGTCCCACATCTACTATGTGCTCCCACTCCTCATTTGTCATGCTAGGCCACATCTATACCAATAGAGGTGGTACTCTATCTCTCATAGTCAGTTGATCTCTCACCTGCATCATCCAACCCAACACTATCAAGTCGCGACCCTCTCTCAATCACCTATTACCCAAATCTCAAACTTACCTCATACTTAGCCCTTTTTTACCAAAATAATACCTAAAACACATCAATCATACCTACCCCCCCTAGTTTCTAATACCTACCCCTTTACCTAATTCCCTAAGAACCTATTGTCTCCATTATCATACTTACCTAATATCCTTGATCATTTCACCTACATACCTATCACACACCTACAAAATTGTGCCTTACCCTCTTCCACCTACATTAGTCTTCACCTACCCCTACCTCACATGTTTAACTTTCCCATCTAGCCCTTTTTTTTCACCCAATCACTTTTATAATGACCGACATCATCTCCTTGACCACAATCGATCATCTTGACCGTGTGGTCACCCCAAAAAATGACCGATGTTGGCCAAAACCAACCGACGTCAGCCAACCAATGACCTGACGTCGGTCATCACTATTTCAGAAAAAACTAAAACCCCATCCCCCATTACTAAATATCAACAAAACCTACCTAAAACCCAATCCCACCCCACCCAAACAAACCTACACATCCTTCCCAACCTATTTAACCTATATTTTCCCCTTCCCCACCTCAATTTCACCCATTTTAACCTATATTTCAAAAAAAAACACAACACAACCTCCACCCAAATTTCATTTAAACCACAATTTTAAATGCAATAAGAGGTTTAGGAATGCCTCCTACCTCTACTCTGGTGTCGCCATCTCTCCGGTGGTACCTCTCTGGTCTCTCTGTGTCCGGTGGTCCTCTCGCTCCCTCTCCCACCTCCATCATGCCAAAATCCACTCCTCACCTCACAACCAATCAAATCACTCCAATCAATCTCATGGACCCACCTACCAAATGCCAATCACCTGCTATTAGCTCACCAACTCAGCTAGTGACCTCGTACCATCACTTTCCAACCTTCCACACTTCTTCTCTATTGTCATTTTCCACAAATGGAAAAGAAACAAATGAATCCGTAAAACATGGATTTTACCTTTTTAGCCCCAAATCGACATGACCGACATCATCATTAGGTCATGCCCTAGCCAACCAATGTTGGTTAAGCTCTAACCGCATCGGTCACCACACATATCCATTTGACCCACACTATGCCCACTTTTCCTAAAAACAATGTTTTCAAACAACTTTTACCCTTCCCAACACCTATTAAAAACTCACCCACAAGCCTACATTACCTTGTACATTTCCTTAATTGCACTTAGGGACATGTTATTTACCTATACCTTGGCCTTACCTATGCCCTGACCTACATACCCTGACTTGAACCTCCTTTTGTGACATTTAAATTCATGTGTATTCACTATAACTTGTGATGATGCTACTCATGTGGTTTAGCCTAATGACCTTACCTTGCCTAATGTCATGATGTTTATCCCACCAAACCTTTGGTGCCCTAGAACAAAACCTATTACCCATTCCTACACCTTTCCTAGTTGTGATTCAGACCATATCCTATACCTTGGATACCTAAACCACTTCAACCTCGTTTGGATAAACCTATCGACCTTTGACAAGTAGAGTTTGTAAGCTCTTCAACCTAGTACCTTATCACAATCTATACATGTGTGTGTGTTTGATTTGATTTCCATTACCTATTACCCACCCGACCATTACCCTTACCTACAACCCATCCACCCTTGTTTTTATTAACAACCTATTTATCAAACCATTCACCGACTTCATTTCCTACCTCATCAGTTCCTGGTTTGAGGGGGATCACTTTCATCCATACTTGGGGAAACCTAATCTCCACTCATACCTAGGACATCGACTTCCTATTTTTGTCAACATCGCTTACCAATACAAGCTACGTGATAAAAAGGGGCAAATGTAGACACCAAATTTGGGTCACACTCCCTTTAGTCCCCTTTAATTAATTAACATAACACATTTAACTAATCATGACCCCTTCATCCCATATTAATATTCATCCTCACATTATTAATTAATTTATTATTTTAATTAAGTTAATTTCATCCTCACACCTCCACCTCATCATTACACCTCACCCTGACCCATTCCAGGGGCATTTAACTCACAATGACCAAGTCATCACTCTCAACACTTGAGTCATCACTCCTCAGTCCGAGTCACTACTTGACCTAACTAACTAAGAATTCTTCTCAAACCTAATTGACTTCTTCTATGACCTTCCTACCTTTTCTAACGAGAACTCCACTTCCCTAAGTGGACTCAACTTGGAAAACACACCAAATCTAGGAAGATCTACCTATTTTTGGTAAACCTAGACTTATCTGCCTTAACCGATGTTGGTTATCCCTCGGCCGACGCCGGTTACCTAACCACCATCGGTTCTATATATACAATTTTACAACCTTTTACCTAGGTTGGTCATTTTTAGTTTTGAGAGAACTATTGCATTCAAGCATGAATCCAAAGCCTCTCAACATCCAATGACACAAAATACTCAACCACATGCCCAAAAAGCATCTGGTTCTCCTTCCAGTATTGAATACTCACGGGAACACTACAGAGAGTACTTCATGACACTGACTCCATAAATATCTTCACGGATCAACTACCATCCACCTTCACCTACCAGATCTATAAAGGCAAGTAAGTATTCATGATTTTGATCATATTGTGCTTTCTTAAAGTATAGATTCCTTACCTCTTTCATTATACTTTATTTCTTCCTGTATTCCTTTATCTCCACCTCCTCACCAATCTACCAACCCAACCACCTATAGCCTTTTTTCCTTCTGTGACTTCCCCCTCTATATCCCTGAGTCTTCTCAATAATATTATGAACCTAACCACACCCTTCTCACTCTCTGTGCAATCACAGAGAAGCCCAAAACCATTTTTATCAAATTATTGTCAATTTCCCCTACCGACACTGCCGGTTACCTAACCGCCATCGGTTTCACCTCTATACCAACATCGGTCACCTGACCGATATCGGTCTCTATGTCATTTCATTCCTTTTGACCAACAAGCCTCTCGATCAACCAAAACTAACCCAAACCTTACCCAATCAACCCAGACCTCACCCGATCAATCCCAGACCCCTGTCAAACCTACAAAACCTAGAATAACCTACCAAACCTCCAGATCTAATCATAACCTTTCCTGTTAGATTAGATTTTCTTATTGTATTTGCATGAGATACCTAAATCATATAACTACAGTAGGATTTCCTTACTTCATGATATTTGCAATATTAATTTATATTTGAAAGTGCATTAACGCATGGATTCAACCTTCGACCTACATATCACATGTATTCCTCCAAAGTTATTTCCTATTCATTTTTAACTACCAACAAATTAGGTGAAACATGTACTTGAATGGATTCAAGAGACATGCCTCGAGATGAGATACCTCTTACCATTGCACCACATGTGTGGATCAAACAAATAACCTTGCTATTTATACTTTCTTTCCATATTCTTGTCCAAAATACCATTGCAGACCTTAATCAACCATGCCTAGACTTGTAGCCTGAGATTTTCAACATGAAGCACTCACTATTTCACTTCCACGAGACCTATTCAAGCTTGTGCTCCTCCATACCTTTCTAAAATGTAAAGTTTCTTCCTTGCACCCGAGATGATATGATAAAGTCATCATATAAGATCAATGACTTGCACCTCATGCATGTAAAATCCTTGCTCATTGTCAATATCTAACCCAAATCCAAAATAGTTGAAGACCTTAAATAATACAATGGCCACATATTAACTTTATGAATGCATTGCTTATAGTGTTCAACCTCCGCTGTCAGACCATTCCATCTCCATTTGGCTTCATCTTGAATTACAAATGTCACTCATAAACTAAAAACCTTATTTATTGACATTCTCGAGACTTTACTATTCTTAGCTATCTTCATGTAGAAACCGTGATGCATGATCATTGTTAGAGACATCACAAAGTATGTCTTAAGTACTAATAACTCATTATCAAACTTACATACTTAGATAGTTCCACCATACTCTACCTCTGTATAATATTTTTTAATCATCATGATGTAGATAATTTTGCAAAAGCATATTGATCTCCCATTTCCTTGTTCAACTTCTATGCAGACTTTTGATAAAGAATTTATCTTTTATTCTAACATCCTGATTGTTTCATTTAGCTTGTTTATTTTTTACCAATATTTCTTATTAAGGTCATGAATCATGTACTTATATTATTTGACTAATGCTTACATCTTCTTGTTCTTCTTTTCAACATAATTCAACTTAGTGCGAACACACATCAAGTCAATCTCATAGTCATCATCTTATTCTTCATCTTCTGATTGTATGGAGTCACCAAGAAGTATATGACCATCACTCAAAGATATATAATCCTTTTTCATACATAATACCTCACCACCTTCATCTTTATGCTTTGATTCAGCTTCAAAATCTGAAACACTATCACACCTACTTGCTTTAGATGAATAATCATCTTCCATTGTGTAAAAATCTTCTTGCCCTTATTCTTATAATCAAAATTGTTGAATTTATTATTTCCTTTACTATACTTTTTATTCTTCTTATCATGATCATCTTCATGGTCTTCACCATATTATTTTTCATTCCTATGAGGACACTTAGCAATAAACTGACCTACTTCCTCGCAATTGAGACACTTAAATGGAAGCTTACCTTTGTACTTTCAATAGCCAACCTTCAATCTCCTAGCAACCATTGTAAAGAGTTCTTCATCATCAATATCAAGAGTATCATCATAATCCTTCACTTTCTTTCCTTTTTCATCATCTCTAATTTAAAGGAAATCTCCTTCTTGGTTGGTTTAGAACTAATAACCCTCATCTCATAAAAAGTCAAAGTTCCATTGTTAAGAGAGTCAAATATTTGGCTTCCTCAATGTCAGACACTTTGGAATAAAATCTAGGAGTAAGAGACCTCAATACATTTTGTACCACAACCTCTTCCTTCACTTATTCACCTAATCCTTTCATGGTGTTGAAACCTTGTCAACTCTAAGCAAGTATGTAGAAATAGACTCATCATCACTCATTTTTAGCCCTTCAAATTGATTTATGAAGGTTTGAATCTTGGCTATTATTTACTTGGAATCTCCTTCATATATGACCTTAATTTTCTCGACATTACTTTTGTTGATGTGAAATGCATGACCTTAACAAGTTTAGATTTGGCTAGACCACACATGATTGCATTCATAGCGCTGGAATTATCACTACTAGTCTTCTTGTTTGTAGTGGTTATTGGGGGAGTAGCACAAGCTGTATAACCATCCAACACAGATTGAAAATATCAAACCCTAGAGACATGATATGAGTCCTCATCCTTAGACTCCAAAAAGCATAGTTATCTTGATAAAAAAATGATGCCTTGCTAGAAGAAGTGCCACTCATTGACTCATCATTTTTGTGCTTCAAAAGATCTCCTTTCAAGTGATTAAACTCTTCCAAAAGAACCTTCTTAGAAATAATTGTTAGAAGCATAATGGACTGAGAGGGGGATGAATCATTCCTTTAAACCCTTAAAACAATTTCAAATTAACTTGCATGCACCATTAACATTCAACCATTCATTAATGTGATCTTAACAATATGCAACAACCATCCACAAGAGCATAACCATGAAAGATTACACAATAACACAAGATATAAGTAGGAAACCCTCAAGGGAATAAAACCCACTGAAATTTTTTTATTATATTACTCAAATCAAAAGAATTTAGTGAAGCACTAACTAACCTCTAGTTTAGAAGAGCACCAACCATACAAGGAGAACCAACCCTAATTTAGTGAAGCACCAACTCCACAAAGAGGCTAAAACCCCTAAGCTGATCAAAACTAACTCAATCACCCTTAGATGAATATCTCTAAAGTATTTTTGTCACCACAACTGATAGATATCACTAATTCAGCTCACACACCTTCAAACCCTCTTCAAACACACCTTCTCCTAACTCGCTCAAAATTGATCTTTCATGGACTAATTTATGCACAAACACTTGCACCCAAGATATTCAACACTCTTCATACTTTTACAGCTCTCTTATCTCTTTCTTGATTCCCTTAACTCAATTCCACTCTCTTACCTAGCACACACTTTTTCAACTAATTCAAAAATGAACCAAAACATTCACTTTATATGAATCTCAACTCAAAAACATAGTATAGGTCAGTCATGACCCAAGAGGTTAGCCATAACAACTTAAAAACATAACACTATACTCATAAAAATTCATAACATGGACCCATATAGGTTGGCCATGCACCAAGACATAAGACAAGCCCAAAAAGGCCTAAAACCCCATCACTAAGCTCATCAAAGACCTTAAAACACTTCATCTTGATTTGCTAAGCCTCTAAAGGATTTACACATGTCAAACACGTCATATAAACATCATAAATTCTCACACAATGCTATAAACCATTTTTTTATTCATATCTCCATTAAGTAGGATTGTTTCTTACTCAAAATAAGCACTTCGAGGAACTAGTATTCAACAACGAAGCTCAAGATCACATAAGAAAATATTAACTATGTCATGTAACCACTAATTAAAAATTCACTTACCCATATAATGCATCCATGATTTCTATACCTCATGAAACATCTAACAAAGCAAGCCAAACCTCTTTCCCTCTTCAACAAACCGAATTGTTCGAAGCAGCTTTTGGAAACTTAACTGGTTTGCACCCTTTACACACTCGTTAAGACATCTAAATGCATCCACTAGGAAAACCATTCATCCTTATTCACTAGATATCCATCATCATCTAAGCCAAAATATGGGTCTTCTACATCAATCTTCTACTCAAAGCATTCATGTCATAAAGCATTCAAATTAGGTCAACTTGTGACCTAAACCATGCCACCTCAATACACTTTCATAACTTCACCAAAAATGAAACATGTCATATGAGATGTCAAAAACACCTCAAATTCCATGAGAATCCTTTACCATGCTCACCAGACCTTCAAATATGAAAGGAACGATAACCAAATCGTACATTTGCCAAGAACACATATGCTAATTAAACACCACGATCAATAAGATGAAAGTAATTCACGTAATAACTTTACATAAAGCTTTGAAAACAAATGAGAAGCAATATCATATATTATTATGGAACTCAATGCAATACATTGAGAATGGGCCTTTCTTAAATAGGTAAGGAATAACAATCTAAGAACCAGTCAAGGTCGTAGATCAAGCCATAAATCAAGGAAAGAACTAGTCATCAAAGAACTAGTCAAGTCCATAGATTTATGAGAGAACTAGACATCAAGGATCTAGTTAATACCATAGATCTAGGAAAGAACTAGTCAATACCATAGATCAAGGAAAGAACTATACCTAACAACTAGATAATATCTCCTAATATCTAAATAAGATAAAATAAATATCCACACACATAAGTGGGTGAGGATAAATACAATAAAGGTAAATAAAGTACCTAGGTGAACATGAGCTAAGGTAAATACCTACTCTAACACCCCCTCAAGTGAAGCTAGGGGCCAAAATAGAAGTGAGATGTCTACAATATGAGTCCTGACAACTAGGCCTGATGAGGTACTCATGTACAATAACTAGGAAAAAGGGACACCACAAGGTACCTAAAACCAATAACAACAAAGTAAAGAGAGTAAAATCCCACTCCAAGGCATCCCAAGAAGCTCGTCTCAAAAAACTCGTACAATGTTGAAGAAATTTGGTGTGCATTGTGGTCTAAATCCACTGCTCGATCATAAAATTCAAAAACAACTGACACTGGCTCCACCGTGAATAGCTCCATACAAGGAGACTATCAACAGAGTGATGTCGAATGTGCAAGAAAACACCAAACATAATTCAATCAACTACTACAAATAGGTGTGCCACGATCCAAGAATAATAACCAAAGCAACAAGGCAAGGACACAAACTCCAAAGTGTCACAATCCAAGAAAAGCCAAGGTAACAAGGCAAGGACATGAAACCCGAAGAAGCAGGATCAACACCACACCCTCCCATACTACTGAATGGGTGGAGTGACGCTACAAATTTGTATGAGTTGCCCAAAATCAACTACTCGAACACTGACAAAATAACACTGGACTTCACTAGAATAGATCCCCCACAAGAGATACTGTCAACATGCCAAAAGTGTCGAAAATACAGATACAAAATCTCTCAACAAATAAGAGAGATACACTACACCTGCTAAAGAAAAATGCTAAAAAAAAGAAGCATCACAATGCATAAGGTATAGAAAGTGGAGCAAGAGGCCTAATGGTGGAGGAGCCATACCTGTAGAGTCCTCTCAATAAATGCCTATGTCGCCACCATGAGTGATCAGATATCCACCCCAAATCAACACGATGGATGAAGAAGATGCCTGCATATGACTTGGTGTAAAATGCACAATGGGTGCATGCAAAAGAACATTAGAATGTGTGTCAGGTTGATCATGTCTGACAACTGAAATATCAGGTTTCTCAAGCCTGAGTGAAGATGTAGAACTCATGTGTTGCTCAGGATCCTCATAAAGAGTCAAGTGAACAAAAAAGGAGCTATGTCAATGTGTGATCCCAATGAACTATCTGCTTGAAAACCAATGTCATGATGAGAATTCCACTTAACATGTGGAATAGAGGAAACAATACCCTGTGAATGTCTACCAATGACTCTCTAGTGAGACCCATAGAACGGAGCATACGAGAACTGAATGCAATGGTATGCTTCTTAAAAAAAACCATGCGCTTAAGTAGAGTAGGATACACAACATGTCATACTGTAATAGGCACATATGTGGAAGAGCATGCAGTAATAAGCCTCACATGTTTAGAAGCATCAAAAGTAGGTTCAGGCTCAAAGACTGGCAGATCAATGTCAGTGGGTACAAGAGCAACAGCTGCAAGTGGACTAGGAGCATGGATATGGTTGTCCACAATATGATGGTGATGTTGTAGGCTAGCAAGTTTGTTTTGCAGGAGTGTATTATTGTATCCTTATCGTGAATGAGTGATTGTAGAAGAGAATTTCACTTCTTGAGTGATCTATTTTCTTCCACAAATTTTACAATATCCTCTTGAATTCCACATACTTCAGAGAAAATCATATCATTCTCAGAATCCATGATAGGTACAAATTGTAACTCCCAAAACTTTAGGACGTCTAGCTCAGCCAAAATTGTGTCCACATTGATTACAACACTCCTCCATATTTGGCACTTTATAATTATAGTTCAAGTCTCAAAATAAATAACTCCAATGGAAAGAGCACAAAAACCAAGCACTTTTGCAAAAAACGACACTCAAAACCGAGTTACCGATTAAAAGTTACAAGCTTTTTAATATTTTGCTCTGTTATTTATTTTAGATGCCACTAAAACAAAGTAAAATGATGTTTCCTTCACAACACAAATAAAATTAAAGGGGGCTGAAGTTAAACACCTACTATTAGGAATCACAAGTTTTAAGCCCTCATATACCATGAAAGGAACGATAACCGTGATCATACCAAGCCAAGAACACATATGCTAATTAAACCCCACGATCAATAAGATGAAAGTAATTCACCGAATAACTTTACATAAACCTTTGCAAATAAATGAGAATCAATATCATATATTATTATGCAACTCAATGCAATACATTGAGAATGGGCCTTGCTTAAATAGGTAAGGAATAACAATCTAAGAACCAGTCAAGGTCGTAGATCAAGCCATAAATCAAGGAAAGAACTAGACATCAAGGATATAGTCAATACCATAGATCTAGGAAAGAACTAGTCAATACCATAGATCAAGGAAAGAACTATACCTAACAACTAGATAATATCTCCTAATATCTAAATAAGATAAAAGAAATATCCACACACATAAGTGGGTGAGGATAAATACAATAAAGGTAAATAAAGTACCTAGGTGAACATGAGCTAAGGTAAATACCTACACTAACAAAATATAGGGAACACTTTTCCCTTTAGGACCTCAACCATGACCTGAAATTATCATAAAAATATAGTAAAACTCCCAACATTTCATAAATGGTGATTTAGTCATTAGGTTCAATGGACATATTTAGCACAAACAGAAAATCTTCATAAATAAGCCTTTTGATTGGGGCCCATATATTATCACAAGTTATAACATACCTCTCTAGAAAGCTGTAGGAGTTCTCTACAAAATCTAATCATCAAATTTGTAAAACCAATGCATTCTAGGTACCTACCAATAAGAACTTCTCCGTCGCTAGCAAACTAGGGTTTCAAAGCCATAAAATGTAGCATGACTTCTTAAAATTCATTAATAAAAGTCTAAATATGAAACCACTTCATTATTTTTTTAAATGATATTATCTCAATGTAAAAACATCCTTGAAAGCCACAAGTTCTGATGAAAAAATTGTAAGAGTAGGTGAGCAAATGAAGTTACCTATCGAGTTGGAAAACATGCTTTCTTGGACTCTATTTTTCCTAAAACATCATAACTTGCAAATTTCTCTTCATAATGACCTAAAATTTTTCTCACACCTATAAAACACCTATGTGCATCATCTCCAACAATCATTTTACCACAAATTTCTCTCCACGTTCTCAACCACCATGACTTGCATGACTAGGCCTTAGGGTTTTACATGTTCTAAGCCAAAACAGAGTAGAAGAACATTATACCTCAACATGAAACCTCTCCAAAATGCCCTGAAAACCTTGATACATCATGTCTCACTCACCTACATGCTTCCATGAGCTCACATGGCTCTATAACTCACTCTCATGCTCACTTGGAATTGATTCTTCTACATGTACCTACACTATGAGTCTCTTGTTAGTGTCTTAAAACTCTCCAACCGTGCTCTCCATACCTCTACCATTCTCCTCAATTCATCATGCAACTCAAACCATCATGTTCCATCACCTAGACTAGCTAGGTCACCTAATTAGGCCTAACAAGCCAAGTAGATCTCACTGATTCCACTCTTTCCATCATGCCCCAATATGATTGACCATGTCAACATCACACTAAGAATACTCTAGAACTCATACATCATAATATTTTTCATAAATGAGGTTTATATCACTGATAACACCTAATTTACTCATGCCAACAAGTGTGTGCCTAGTGCAAGAAAGTTGGGCAAGATAAGCAAAAATGTATGAAGAAGTAGATTGACCACATTAGTTATCTCCTTGATAAGAACAACATAGGGGTGCCTAAATATATAAAAAATTATTCATCAACCAAATAATCTACTAAGGAAAATGAAAAGATAAAGAGAAACATAAGGGAAAGTCACTAGTTGCAGTTGTGTCCTCATCTACTCCTTCTTGGGTTATTGACTTTGGTGCTTCACACCACATGGGTTCATCACAGTTGATTTTTCTTCCTTGAAGCCTTTCAACATGCCCTTCATCACTTTAGGTGATGATACTCTAGCCATAGTTTCAAGGAGAGAGTTTTTTGAAGTCGAAGATGGAACATCCACAAATGCTCTCAGTGCACCTTCACTTTAAACTATATCTTATTAGTGTATCAGATGAATCATATAGGGAATAGCATGAAAGTCCTATTTGATCTAAATTTAGTTAAGACCAAGGAGTTGCATGATGACACTACAGTAGTAGTGAGAAGGGTGGATCACCATGCTATATTATATACCTTCTCACACTTTGCACCTGATGTTTCCCCTATTGCATTGCTCACACATTCAAATGAAGTTAGAAGATTATGGAATGAGTGGTTTTTCCATCTTAACTACCACTACCTCGAGAAACTCAGATCAGTGTGACATGATTACAAGATTTCCTAGAGATCATTTCTCAAAGGGACCTTATGAGGGTTGTGCTCTTAGAAACACCCTGAAGATAACTTTGACAAAGGAAAATCTTGGAGAGATTTAACACATTTAGAGTTGATTCACATTGATTTCACGGGATTTCCCACATCCTTCTTTCACCAGGGCCAAATATTCTCTCACCTTTCCAAATATACATGGGTCTACTTCCTTCAAAAGTCTAAAGTGTCTAATTACTTTCGGACTTCAAGGCGCTCACCGAAAAAAAAAAATGGGAAATGCATCAAAGTTCTTACAACAAATAATGGGGTGGTATGTTAGCAATATATTTGAGTATTTTTTCACCATAGAGGGTATTGATCTATAACATATAGTTCCTTACACTCCTCAATAGAATGAGGTGCGTAACCCAAAAATTGCTTCTTAAAAGAGATGGCAAACTGTATGATCCACTCTAGATATTTGACTCTGAAATTTTGGGAAGAAGCCATCAATTTTTCCTATTATATAAATAATCAGGTTCCCCACAAAGCTTTGAAATGATAACTCCCTTTGAATCTTGGCACAATATGAAACTAGAAGTTAAGCACTTTAGGGTCTTCAAATCACCAGTAATGACACACATCCCCAAAAAGAAACACAAGGCAATGGATCCTCAATCCAAACCTTACATATTTGTTGGGTATCTAGAGGGGGTCAAGGGCTATAGAATTATCCATCCTAGTACTCATGAATATTTACTTGACACTTCTCCATCTACTTTGGCTTCACTCAGTTTTGATGAGAAATCTGAGGATTCAAATCATCCATAGCAGATTTATGAGGTAGAGTATTCTAATTTTTCAGGTTTTGACATCAATTTTGATAGGGAGAAGAGTAATGAGGAGTCGTCATAATATAATTCTAGCCATACTTCATAGGATGAGGATTCACCACATGAATTACCTACTTCGAGCCCTCTTTGGGCTAGGTAGACACTTCAAGTGTGCATGAACTTGGGCGGGGATCCAAAGGATAACATATGTACTAAGAAGACTATCAGAGTAGGCCACATGCCTTTTATGCTTCAAAGGATGAGATCCACAAACATTCTAAGAGGCATTAGGCATACCTAAGTGGGATGTTTGCTAAGCATAAGGAATATAATTCTTTAGTCAACAATCACACTTGGGATTTGATTTCACTTCCTAACGGAAGGAATATGTTTCGATGTCGATGGATATATCATACCAAACTTTAAGAAGATGGGTCAGTTGATAAGTACAAGGATCATTTGGTATCCAAGGGTTTCTCCCAAGTAGCCAAAGATAGACTATTCAAAGACATTTTCACCCATAACAAAGATTAATTTTATTAGATCGACATGTATTTTAAATGCAACACATGGTTAAAGTGTGCACCGATGAATGTTAAGAGTGATTTTCTTCATAGATACCTACGAAGGATATCTACATGGATCAACTACCTAGGTTTGTTCAATATTCATCCTTAGTTTGTAAAATTATAAAATCCATCTATGGCCTCAAGTAGGCCCCTCGGGCTTGGTTTTCCAAGATGGATTCCTTCCTCCTAGCTTTTTGTTTCATTCGGTGTTATTCGAGATCCCAATGTATATTTATTGCATCGAGATGATTTATTACCGATCTCGGTACTTTATTTTGATGACCTTTTGATTATTAGGAGTACTTCATCACCTATCTCAAGATTGATGATGAATGTTCGTGATAGATTTTACATGATTGACTTGGGTTTACTACACTACTTCCTTGACATTGAGATCACACATCCAATTCAGGGATTTCACTAGAACAACCTAAGTACTCTTGATCTTCTAGCTCAATTTCACATGGTTGACTCGCAAGTCATATCTCAATCCATTTTTATCTATATTCAAGGTTGAAGCTGATTTTTCCACAAGGAAAATGAATATCCTACACTAACACCCCCCCATAAGCACATCTTAGGTGGGAAGTGAAAAAGGAAAGTGTGTCCTAGAAACAAGGCATGATGAGGTACCCATATACAATACAATCTCTCATAAAATATATTAAAAGGAGGAAACCCAATGGGAAAGAACTCCCTTGAAAAATAAAGACGTGAAAAAGTGAAAATGCTAGAAGGTTCCCCTTAAGATGATGAAGTTTCTAATGTAGACCACACCCCAAGAAGATCTCGTAGATGAATGAACATTCTCTCAATGAAAGGTTTGGTGAAGATATCGCAAGCTACTCTAAAGACTAATGAATATCAAATCAATGACCCCCTAATGAATGATTTCCTGAATGAAAGTGCATGTGAGTCTCAATGTGTTTGTTCCTCTAATGAAGGATTAGATTCCTACATATTTGGATGGTATTTTGGTCCCATTTGATCTAGATGCTTTAAGCTTAGAAGGAATCCCTAAAACCAAATATCCTTAGTAGTCACGTTAACATCTCCCTTGCACTTTTCCTTTGTGGATGATAGAGAAATAACATTTTGCTTCTTACTCGGACAACAGATAGGACTAGAGCCCAATGAGAAATTATTACCTAAAGTGGAGTTACGAAACTTAGTGTTGCTAACCCAATATGAGTCTATGTATCCGACTAAGTCAATGTCTAAACCAACCATGTTATGAACCCCATATCTGATGTAAGCCTTGAATGTAGTGAAAAATCCTCTTAGTTGCTTTCTAATGTATCTCATGGGGTTCCTACATGTACCTTGAAACAATACAAATGACATATGAAATATCGTAAGGTGTGAGTCAAGTAAATAATTTTTCCAACAAGTTATCAATATAAAGTAGTATCGACCAAGGGTGTAGAATAGTCACCTCAAGCTTGACTCTAGATAAGAATGTAGTCGAGATGGCTTGTAATTCACCGTGTGAAACTAAAAAAATATTGAGAGAGTACTTGGGTTGTGCAAGTGAAATCCACTGATCGGACCGTGTGTGATCTAAATGCTAAGGAAGTAATGTAGTAGACCCAATTCAATCATGGTGAATCTATCTTGAAGATTTATCTTCACCGCTTGCTATAGTTGATGAAGTACTCCCGGTGATCAAAAGGTCGTCATCACCATCCCACCGCAATATATATACATTGGGATCAAAATGGCACCAAGTGAAACCAAAAGCTAGAAGGAAGCAATCCATCTTGGCATACTGTAAGCATATGGATTTGCACGCATGCAAATGACATGCAACAGTGTGGGAACGAAGTCCCTCCTCAATGAAGGTGAGGCTGCCTTTATTGAAAACCAAAATTGTATTTACATTTGTACATTCAAAATTGTATGTGGGGGGTGTTTTGGAACATCAATGGAAGAAAAGTGAATGAAGGAAATGGAATAGAAAGAAGGAAAGGAGTGGAATGGAATGGAATGAAAGAACATGCAAGAGTTAGGTAAAAACAGAGCCTAATATTGCATGAAGAGAAAAGATGAATAACCAACACAAATAAAACGGAGTTTGAGTTAGCCAAACAAGAACATGCAAAAGGGAACACACATGAGCAAGTAGATAGTCAGAGCTTGATCACTTTGTGAACTAGAACAATGATTACTAATTTTGACAATAAGATCAAAGATAATATTGGCATGCAAGATTCAAACACCTAACATCTAATGAACATAAGAACACCAAATGTTACAAGAGACAATGAATGAGACACAAATTTCTTATTCTATTAACTCCAAAATGTTTTTCACAAAGAACACAAAGTTTCTTCTTGAAACAAAGCTTGCACAAAAGTATCTTCTTCTCCTCTCTCAAATTCACCCTTACAAATGAGCCCCTCACTTCCTTTTATAACCCGAAAGTTGGTTACAAAGTAGTTAGGGTTTTAAATGCACATTAAATAGGGCACTTACGTGACTTTGACTTTTTCAACCAACTTTTAAAAAGTGACTAAAAATAGAAACCACTTAAGTTAAAAGGTCACTTAAGGAAAAATACATAAATAAAAGAAAATGGGTACATGTGGACCCCACTTAAATGACTTGTATGCACACGTAGACATCCCAGTCAGCAATGTGCCACCCAGATCAAGACACCTAGGATCAGTGCCTTATCCATTGGGCCAAGAGTCCGCCTATCCCGATCGTACGGGAATGAACTCATTGACTGTGCTCTGCAATCCACCAAATGACAAGAGTGCTGAGCTTGAAACTTGAGCAATTCATCCACCCCTCTGTTTGAACAATATCCTAATGCGAGAAAATTTGTCTTCATTCGTATTCACATTCACAATTCTCCACATGCTCCGAGTACCTTTCCATGGTGAATTATTCATTTGTCGTGAGACCGTAGTCGTTACGCCACCTTGGTTTATCAGAATCCAACTTCTGGTCTTTCGCCGTTGAGGAGATCTCCAAGAGCCAAAATTGCAATTCACTCCCTGGAGTTATGTCCTTTGTCTTTGTTACCATCCCAAAGTGTTGATCTCTCGAGCAGAATTTGTGAGACTTCAGAGTCTTGGAAATCCATCTCCTTTGCCCCATTGTGAACGAGTGGTGTTGAAGAATCATCGAAGTGATTTATGAATTTGTTGACACACACCTTAGCGTAGTATTTGGTCTTTTTTGGAGTGATTGATTCTAACATTTACGCAATCACTTCCAAATTTATCACTATTGGCTTGATGACCCTCTTTCAATTCTTCAAGATATCATGTAGCCAGGTGGGAACCTCTCCAAGTACCTCATTGTACATGGTTCTCGTGTTCGTTGGGAATTGATCTTCATCACGCTAAAGGGGATCACCTTCGGGTGTTGCTGAAATTGGATCTTCTTGTTGTGAGAAAGATGTTGTCGCCATTTTCTCCATTTGTGATGATTCCGGATCATCAACTTTTGGTTGAGAAGTTGTGACTACTTCCACAAGTTGGGCTGGTATATTTTGAGGTACTTCATCAACGAGTTCCACCTCTAGAAATTGTGTGATATAGATTACAGGTGCTTGCGCATGAACCAATGCTTTGAATTATAGTGTTGTGTTGTTGATTAGGCCTGAAGAATTAGGGCAATCATGCAAAGACGAATGATGACTGGAATGAGAAATTCTCGAGATGTGCTCCTTCTTCACTTAGGTGTTTAGACGACTCAACTCACGAATGAGCCCTCAATCGTATCACTCCTAGCTTGATTATGAGCTCATGCATTTTCAACTTGAATTCGGACTCCCATTGCAATCCATGCCCTTCGTGTCATCTTACCTTCTTTACAGAACCAAACTCCCTGAGTTCTTCTCCGGCTCAACTCACTTGAATACCGAGCTTAACCCAACATTTTTGAAAAGAATGGTTTTACCACAATGCTCACGGTTCTTCCTTATTATATAACACTTGTAGTAAGAATGTTTTGGCTTTGCCATAATAAGCACAATTGTACCTCCCAAATGATGAGAAAATGCCTTTACCGATAAAGACTCGATGCTGCCATGATTATGACCCGTTGAAGATGCTCATATAATTGCAAAGCAAATTGTGCTTCATGAATGTTCGATATGAAATAGATCCACCTCTATGAGATTCCCTTCCATGAGTTACATCGTAAAACAAGTAAGGTCTCAATAGAGAATCTTTGTAATAAACTTCATCGTGTCTCCTGTAACATTCTCACTGTCACTTAATTCATTTTGATAAAAATATCTTGAAGGAAAATCCCGAATTTGAGGATGCATTCGATTACGAGCGGATAACAACATAGTTGGATGACCTGCTTGTTGGAAGCGCTCAAAAAGGCTTCTACTATACTGCAACATGCCTCAAGTTGCCCGACTACTATTACCGCTGCAGCGATTCTTTGTGGATCCCCGACAAGAACACACCTTGCAGCACCCAATGAAAGTGGAGGTAACACGCCAACTTCACTAGCTTGTAGCTTCATCTATAACCACCATATCAAACCCATGGGCTAGGTGCTGGAATAACTTCCGGCCACTACTAGAAACAGTAGTGAACACAGTCTCAGCCTCATTTGTAAAACTTGCCTCAAGATTTGATCCAGCTTCTTCCATGGAAGCGACTTTCCAAAATGAAAAGGCGAGACAACTCAACTAGAACTTTATCTCGTTCTTCTACTACAGCTGCAAGATTTTGCAACAACTGATCATGACTGTGGTCGCGTGCAACCAGAACATCAGGATCAACACCAACGGTTCCTTGGGATCACCCTGCGGCAGCTGTCACACTTAGCTCTCTCTGGAGGCCACTGATTTTCTGAGATAAGTTTACTTCTCTACCCCGTAGCTGCTGCATATAGCCAATTACTTTCTCACGGCACTTTCCTAGGAGAATTTTAGTTCTACGCTCCACTGATACTACCTGTGCAGCATGATTTTGAGAATCCACACCCACCGGCGATAGACCTTCATTTCACCATCAATGAATCCATGATCCAGAACACACTGTAGCAATTCATCTGTTTCAACATTTGATGGAGCGCAAACAAGCATTCTTGGTTTAGGGCAAAGTTTAGGAAGCATACGAGCAATGTGTGTGCGATCCATACTCTAAAGAACATCATCGATTGATCTTGTGCACATCATCAATACTATTTGCATTATTATAGGATTTCCTGTAGCTTTCAGAGCAAGTTTCTTAAGCGATGCACCATAATAGTATTGATATTGAACAAGATGAATAACATTCAACATTCCTCATACTATGTGTGTCCTGTCTCGGTGGACCTTGCACCAAAGTGAAGGGCCGGGGTTCTGGCGTCTAGCAGGACCCAACTCCATTTATACCAGGTGTTTTATGCATAGCAGCCCACTGAATTGTGGCTAGCTGTGGATCATTGAAACTCCTATGAAGATGGTCGATAAAATTTGGTGTGAAACATTCGAGAATTCTTTGGAGGCTTGCTCCCATTATTTGGAAAGTGCTCGGCTGTGATTAAAAATTTCTTTCTGCATTCTCATCCTTTGCATGCATGGAAAGCTTCTGGTGTTCTTCTCCTTCAGATGCGTGGGATGCTGTCTTGTCTATCCTGGCGCCTTCTCTTCCTGGCGCGTGGAAAGTTCTTTCCTCTAGTTGGTGCGTGGCCTGAGCTGCTCCTTTCTGCATGCATGGAAAACTGTTCTTGCTTTGCTGTCTGAGCGCAGTGTGTGGACAGGATTTTTTTTTATTTTGTTTTAAAAACTTTTCCTTTCTCTTTACCAGGCGTGTGGGAAAGGATTCTTTGTCCCTCAGCGCATGGAAAACTCCTTCATGCGCTATCCTCCTTTTCACTTTGTTATTTTCTTCGCTCACAATGGCGTGGGTTTCTCTTGCATAATGTTAACAAAATATTATGTCTTCCTGAAGAAAAAGAAGCTTCTGAATTTTTCCACCGGGTTTGATGGAGGAAGTTACGAGGATTAATTCAACTTCCTCTCATCCCGGGTAGTGGCTTAAGTGCCAGGGGGAAATGGGAAAAGTAACGGGCAATTGCCAATGGGAATGGCAAAATGGGTTGGCAATCCCCGTCTAATTTCCCCATGTGGGAAATTGGGGAATTTTATGCCCGTTTGCCAATCCATGATTTGGCAATTGGCCAGAGGAAAACCCACGTGCGGGAAATTTGAAGGAAATTGCCGGAGAAAGTGGAAATCCGGTTCGGGAAGCCAACCTGATTGAAACAAAAGCTTACTTCCCGGGCACTAAAACTTGTCGGATGAACCTTAATTTATATTTATTTAATTAAATACTCCTTAAGTGATTTTTTAAAAATTAATTTAATCAAACAAGGAGCAATTAATTAATTAAATATTAATTAATTATTTTAATGTATTTTAATGCGTTTTATAGCCTGGCAGGAAGAGTTCTTGCCCGAAAATCACGAAACAAAGACCGAAACGATCACAAAAATAAGACGATCGCAAGGAGTCCAATGAACCACTCAAAGTAATAGTTTTAAATTTTTTCTAATTTTTAATTATTTAATTGTTTTTTGACAATTTTACGATCAAAATTGGCGATAACACATACCAATCCCAAGGAGCCTTCTTGAGGCCATAGATGGATTTCCTATGTCTATAAACTAATGATTAATCTTGAACAAACCAAGGTTGTTGATCCAATGAGATATCCTCTTGTAGGTCTATGTGAAGAAAAACACTCTTCACATCCATTGGGTTCACACTCCAACCATGTGTTATGTCTAAATCAAGTGTGAGTCTAATCAAAGTCATCTTTGCTTATGGGTGCAAAGGTCTCGATTAGTCTATGTTGGCTACCTAGGAGAAACCCTTGGCTACCAAATGAGTCTTGTACTTATCATTTGACCCATCTGTTATAATTTTGGTCTGATATATCCATCGACATTGAACCATCTTCCTTCCCTTAGGAAGTGAATTCAAATCCCAAGTGTGATTATTGATTAATGAATTATATTCCTAATGTATAGAACTATCCCACTCATGTATGTCTGATTCCTCTAAAAATGTTTGTGGATCTATCACTAAAGCATAAAATGCATGTGGTCTACTCGATAGTCTTCCCAAGTACACCTCTCATCCTCTAGATCCAAAACCCAAGTGCCTACACTCTAAAGTGTATGCCTAGTCCAAAGAGGACCCAAATTGGGTGAGTCATGTGGTGAATCCTCATCCTATGAAATATGGCTAGATGTAGATGAGGATGAACCCTCATTACTCTACTCACTATTAGACTCCTATCAAAATAGGAATAAGTGAAAGACTATGCCTCAAGATCTTGTTTTGGATGATCCGAATCCTCGAATCCTCATCAAAACCGAATCAAGCCAAAGGAAATGGAGAAACATCAAGTAAAGAGTTGGTAGGAATATTCTCAAAACTTAACACTTATATTAATGAACAAATCGTGAGTAGTAGGATGGAGAATTCTATAGCCTTTTTCCCCCTCTAAATACCCAACAAAGATGCAAGGTTAATATTCGTGCTCCATTGCCTTTTGTTTATTTTTGGGGATATATGCCATTATTGGAGATCCAAAGACCACAGTGCTTAACTATTGGTTTCATGTTGTGCCATTGTGGAGATCTTGGTTCTATATATAACAGGCATAATTGATGGCTTCGCCTAAAACTACATAGTCAAAGATTTAGAGTGGATCATATAGTTTGCCATCTCTTTCAAGGACCTATTTTTACATTCATCGTGTCATTCTATTGAGGAGTGTAAGACATTTTACTCTATAAATCAATACCCTATGTGGTGTAAAATTACTCAAATTTGTTGCTAACATATTCCCCCATCATTTATTCAAGAAATTTTATGCATTTCTCGATTATTTCTCCGCGAGTTCCTTAAAGTCCCGAAAGTAATTTAACACTTCAGAATTTTACCTAAGGAAGTAGACCCATGTATATCTGGAAAATTCATTTATGAAGGTGAGAGAATATTTGTCCTTGGTGAAATAAGGATGGGGAAAATCCCATGTGAATCAACTCTAAAGGTGATGAAGCTCTCCAAGATTTTCCTTTTTCAAATTTATCTTGTGGTGTTTTTCAAGAGCAAAACCCTCACAAAGTCCCTTTGAGAAACAAACTCTCAGAAATCTCGTAACCATGTCATGTTAACTAATCTACTCAAGGTAGTGGTAGTTAAGATGGCCAAACCATTCATTCCATAAACTACTAACTCCATATAAGTGTGTGAGCAATGCGTAGAGGTGAGACATTAGGTGTAAAGTTTGAGAAGGTACATAACCTTGCATGGTGATATGCCCTTCCCACTTTGCTACTATAATGTCACTATACAACTCCCTAATCTCAACCGAATCGGATAAAATAGGAATCTCATGCCCTTCCTATATAATTCATTTGATACATTAGCAAGAGATTAGTTAAAAGTGAAGGTACACTGAGAATTTTTTTGAATGTTCCACCTTCGACTTCAATGCACCCTATCCCCCGAAACTATGGCTAGTGTATCATCACCCAAAGTGATGGAGGACATGTTGTAGGGCTCTAAGGAAGAAAACTCAACATGTGATGAACCCATGTTGTGTGAAGTACTAGATTCGATAACCCAAGAAGGAGTATATGAGGATACAACTGCAACTAGTGCCTTTCCCTTAGGTTTCTCTTTACCTTTTTTTCCTTAGTAGATTCTTCAGATTGATGAATATTATTTGATAGATTTAGGGAACCATATGTTTTTTTAATGAATGATATGACTAAGGTGGTCAATATGCTTCTTCATACATTTGTGCTCATCATGCCCAAGTTTCTTGCAATAGGCACACTTAACTTTTTCCTTCTTAGGTTTCCCATTTATAATGGAGGTTTCAACTTGCCGAGCATAAATTTAATTTAGCATTCCACATTAAATTTTTTGTTCATATTTTACTTATTTACACTAGCAATGCATCATGTCAAGAGTAGTACTTATGTCGTAATTTAATCCTTTTTCTCAAATAAAGTGTTAAGTATAATATTATACTTAATAGGATTAATCCCAAAAATTGCACTAATCCATACATTCCAATATCAACTTATGTTCATACCATAGCAGTTGTATCTATACATATATTTCATTATTATATATTTTTACATGAAGCTCTAGGTAGTGGATTTATGTTCTTTCTAATTTTCTAGATCCTTGTTCTTTTGCTTCTTCTCTTGGGTGCTTTAGAGGTTTTTTCCCATTCCCAATAATGAGGGATTGAGGTTTGGATGTCTTTAAGCTGACCATTTTTATTAACTTATCGATCTCCTTACTAAAATTGGCAATAAATTCATCTAAATATGGCATAGACCATGTGGCTCCAAGATCCCTCTTGGTAGCATAAAATGTAGAGACAAAGATAAAGTAGTCAGGACATAGTTTGGAAAGCACTGAAAGAACTAGTTGTTCATCCTTCTTTTTTGTTCCACATTCCTTCAACTATAATTGTAAAGACTTGAGCTTGGTAAATAAATCTTCCAAAGTGTCAAAGTTGCTTTAGGACTTAAGCTGATAAGTTCTATTTCTAGCTCATGACCCCTCATAGTGTCAACTTTTCCAAATAAGGTTTCTAAGGTTTTCCACACCTAGTTGGGAGATTTGGCTGACTCTATGTGAAAGAGGAGTTTGGGAGACATTGAAAGACATAAGATACCAAAATCTTCATCACACTTATTAAACCACTTAAGTTTGTTTGTGTCTTCACTAGGCTCGGTTTCTAACCCCATTATGATATGGTACAACCCTTTACTCCTAAGTACAATGGTCATTTTTATTTCATTCCTTGTAATTAAAAGGTGGAAGTTGGTTAATTTTACTTAGATCCATTAACACAGAAATAAAATTTGGGGTAGTTGTTGCAGAAAACAATGAAATGTGTGGAAAGAATGAAGTGTCAAAAAAAAGAGGAAACACATTGAAAACCCCCCTGATACTATATTAGGCAGACCCCCACAGTTTTTTCACTTTATAACTTAGTGTATTTTACAAAATGAATAGGTCCAATGCATGGGAAATTGAAAATGATTAACTTTTGTAAAAAGTGGCACTCATTTTTTGAGCTACTAATCAAAAGTCATTACCATAATTATTTCCTGTAAATAAGCCCTATTTTAAATGAATTTACACTACAACATGAAATAGAATTTTTAAATAAAAATACTATTAGAATAAAATTAGGTTGGGAAAGATGAACCCAAGCGCCTAAACAAACAAAGGGTTATAGGTGGCTATAGCCCCTATCACGATCGAAGGTTGTTTTCAGGTGAGGTCGTCCTGGTTGAGATGGAGATTGTTTTACATCTGTACACAAGTTGTGGCCATGTTGGATGAAGGAGGTCTTCACCATGGCCCTTAATTTACCACGATCTAAGTGCAATGAACATCTCTGCCACAGAAGTTGGATCTCGTAATGCGTCCATGTATCGTTTGAAACCTTTTGGGGCGGGGCGATAGAGTTGTGGATCGTTCAAAAAAATTCAAGGGTTTAAAAACATGCAAGGGTGAGAATAAGTCAGTAAATAAACCTCTAGGTATAAATACACCCAACAATTAACCTTGATGACTTGCATGAGAAGTCAAAACACCTTTAGAGGTTTGTAACACAGTTGTGAGAGCCATTTAACTCTTCTAAGGAGTAATAAATAATGTTAAATAGTATCAAAACACCTTAAAACCTATAAAAATAATCTTCAAGACTATATATGCACTATGCGGGCACTGTGACCTCGAAACCTATAAATAGGCTATATACCAAAAAACCAGGAAAAACCAAGAAAAACTAGAAAATACAAGACACCACCACCAAAATACACCCAAATACTTTGTAGATAATGACCTCAAATGAAAATAAACTTGTAGAATAATAACTCGACAAGCTCAATACCATCTCCACTCACGATACCATATCGGAGAAGTGCCACATATCTATTAGTTTGAATAATAAACAAGTGAATGATGTGAGGCGTGAATTATTGCTAGATAAAACAAAGTAGACATGCAAGACGCAAATTACAAAATTACAAGAGAGATAATTGTCAAAACGTAGAAATAGCTCCAACTCAATACTTCATATCGTAGAGTGATGCAAGTGATGTACATATATAAGAGGAGGAAATTGCAACTACCACCTAGATCAGTGGTAAATAACTCTCACTAACTAATCTTAGTAGTGGAGTTGACTCCACACAACTAGTAAGCTAAATCAACACAACTGATAAACTAACTCAACACAACTAGTACACCTAAGCAAGCATATCCCATGAGTATAGAAAAGCTCCATATAAATAAAAATACAAGGAAAATGAATATCCTACACTAACATAAGCCACGAGACACTTTTGTAGATTGGCCAAATTCCTAGATATATGTTCATATGAGATATCTATGGGTATTGTGGATTGTGTGAACTCTCCTATCAAATTTTAACAATGTTTTACTCTCGGGACTCTTAAGATATTTCATCGGACCAATGTATCCAAGAAATATCAAGATGATTGGGTAGAAAAATGATGCCTCTCGTACCATATATCATCACACTCAAACAAGTGTGTAGTATCATTTGGTGTCATGAGATTTGAATTGCAAAATATCACCCTTAACACCCTAAAACTGAAGCAAATTAACACTTTTTGTAAATTCACTTTTGATGCCACTACAGGAAAACTATCAGGAGTTATGAGAAACCATGAGAGGGTTTTCTAGATTGACCCAATTCCTAATTATATGTTTAAATGATACATTCATAGGCTCCATAGATTACAAGAACTTTCTCAAAGTTTGAAAATTGTTTTCTCTCGAGGCTCGTAAGATACTTCATCGAACTGATATTGTCATGAAGAATTGGGATGCTAGGGAAGAAAATGACACATCTAGAATCATCTACCATCCCACTCACATGTGTGTGCACTTTATCGATTTGGTGCCACTAGGTGCAAATTATAAAGTATCACCATTGACACCCTAATATTGAAGTAAAATGATGTTTTTACAATGTTGCATTCACTTCCACCACGAGAAAACTATTAGAAGTTGGGAGAAAACATAAGATGGATTTTTATATTGACCCAATACCTATTTTTTCTTCATACAAGAAATTCATAAGTTCCACATATTATTAGAACTTTCACGTCAAATTTTGATAGTTTTTTTCTCTTAGGGCTCTTAAGAGACTTTGTCATACCGATGTGGTTGGGAAGGATTAGGATGCTTATATAGAAAAATGTTTCCTATAATATCATCTATTTGTGCACACATATGTGTGTGTTGTTAGTTTTGCTTCATGAGGTGCAGATTGCAAAATATCACCCTAAACGCCCTAACCTCAAAGCTAATTGATGCTTTTTGCAACATGGCATTCACTACCACCACGAGAAAACCATAAGGAGTTGGGAGAAACCATGAAATGATTTTGTAGATTGAACTAATTCCCAATTGTATGTTTATATGATAGTCATAGATTGTGGGAACTTGCTCATCAAAGTTTGATAATTTTTCATTTAAGGTTCTTATGAGGCTTTATCGGACGATGCATCTAAGAAGGATTGATATAATTGGGAAGTGAAATGACACATCCAATAACATCTACCATCCCACCAAGATGTGTGTGCATTTTTAGTTTGGTTCCCTGAGGTGCGGAATGAATAATATCGCCCTCAACACCCTAAAATTGAAACAAATTGATGTTTTTTACAACATTGCATTCGCTGCCACCGTAAGAAAACCATTGAAATTTAGGGAAAATAACAAGATGATTTTATAAATTAACAAAATTCTCATATGTAAGTTTAGCAAATGCATTCATAGGTGCCACAACCTATGAGAAATTTCTCGTCAAATTTTGATATTTTTTCATCTCGGGGCTCTTAAGAGACTTCATTGGTCTGATGTATCTAAAAAGGATCGAGATGCTTGGGAAATAAAATGACACCTCCAGATCTTGTGTGTACAATGTCATTTTGGTTCCACTAGGTGCGGTTGTAAAATATCACCCTTGACACCCTAACACTAAAGTAAATTGATTTTTTTTGCAACGTTTCATTTGCTAGTAGCACAAGAAAATCATAAGGATTTGGGAGAAAACGCGAGAATATTTTGTAGATTGATTTAATCTAAGTTGTAGGTTTAGAAGATATATTTTTAAGTTCCACGAATTATGATAACTTGCTCATCAAAGTTTGATTTTTTTCTCTCACGACTCTTTATAGACTTTTTAAAATTGTTCTAGCAAGGCAGTTATGATGTTTTGATAGAAAAAAATGCCTCTAATAGTGTATACTTTCCCACTCATATGTGTGTGCACTATCAATTTGGTACCAAAAGGTGTGGATTACAAAATATCACACTCAAAACCCTAACATTGAAGTAATTTGACATTTTTACAATGTTCCATTTATTTCCACCATAATAAAATTATCATAAGTTTAGAGAAATTATGAGAGGATTTTTAGGCTAACCCAATTCCTATTTGTAGGTTTATTCTAAGAATTTTAAGGTATCATGGATAGTAAGAACTTACATGTCAAAGCATGATTAAAAAATATCTCATAACTCTTAAGAGACTTTTTCGGACCAATGTAGCTAGGAAGGATCAATATTCTTAGGGATTAAAATAATGTCTCTAATAGTATCTACCATCCCACTTGGACATGTATGTGATATTGTTTTAGTGTCACATGGTGTGGATTACAAAATGTTACCCTCAACACCCTAACACCGAAATATATGACATTTTTGCAATGTCACATTTTCTACCACTATGAGAAAACCATCGGGAGTTGGGAAAAAACATGATATTATTTTATATATTGACCAAATTCTTGACTATAGATTCATGTGATACATTCTTAGATGTCATAGATTACGAGAAATTACTCGTTTGAATTTGATAGTTTTTACTCTCGGTAATCTTAAGAGACTTGATCAAACGATGTAGTTGAGAAGGATCGGGATGCTTGGTGATCCATATGAGCTCTCGGAGCAAGATTGATCCATGAAAGAAGAATATATTTAGAGAGCCCTAAAATCTATTTTAGTAGGTTTCAACAACTTTGGTATTTTGCATTCTTAAGCTTCTTCATGAATTTATTAGATTTAGATGGTATGATTATATCATATATGTTTTTCATAGATTCTATTTTTAAGTTCACTTTGTTATCTTTCCAATGGATCTTACAATTTTCCAATCAGTCAACAGATTAGGAGATATGACCCTGACAAGGAGCACTTAAAATATTTGGATTTTTTCCTCTTTTATCCATTCAGATTGACCCCAAATGTGGATGGATGTCATCTCTATGAAGGATGAACTTTAGGCTTCCATTTGGAACCCTTCATTTGATGACATTTTGCCTTATAGTTGGAAGCCATCATTTGACGACCTTTTGACTTCCATTTTCAACCCTTTGTTTATTATTCCTACAACCTTTCATCTTCCACATTTTTCACTATAAATAATATGCTTTCCAATGAAGACACAAGTTTGAAATTTGAATGTTTGTGTAGATATAAGTTGCGGAGTTGTAAGTTAGCAAGTTTGGAGGCATACATCTCTCATATAGAGAGTTTTCCGATTTGTATTCATATTCATTTGTAGAGAGTTATGAGGCATACATCTCTCCTATAGAGTTTTCTCACACTGTATACATATTTTATAAAGTTATTTTACATTTGCAATTATAGTTTTATTTCTACAATACAGTTCATTGCTTCTATAATTTCAGATATTTTATTATGAATGTATTGCCCTAACACATTAAATTTCATCATTAGTGTGTTGTCCACCAAATTCCAAAAATAATTTGGATTATTGGATCAACATGGGAAAAAAAAATTCAAAGCTTTGCAAGTTTTGAAAATGATGGGAAAATTCAGCTAGAAAATACAAGAAGTGGGCCCAATTTGAGATGCAAAGCCATTTCTAGCACCACAAAATGAGCATGATTCAATTCTTACAGAATTATTTGTTTAGGGAAGAGAATCAATAGTTGTAGAATAATTTGAGCATCATCATAGAGAAGATGATGAAAATACAGAAAAATATTTCCCATTTGGAAGCCCCATTGTGGAAGGATTGCTCCAAGTAGAGGCAATATGCAATGAATTTATGCATAATTTGCATAATCAACTTAGAGAAAAAGAAGATTTTTTTAAAAATTCAACAAGACCTTGTCATCCTACAAGGGGAATTCAAAGAGTTAAAATAAAATAAAAGTGTTGCGAATACACATACAGAACAAATGAAAGCATGCTATTTTTTTATTGTTCAACACATTTTGATAATTCTCCATATGTGATTGGTAGTTTTGAAAAACACACAAAAGGTATTGGTTTTAAGTTGTTAAATAAAATGGGGTATAATGGACATGGCCTTGGAAAAGATGGAAAAGGAATTCAAGAACCTCTCAAAGAAGAAAAGAGACCTAAGATTTTTGGTCTATAGTACACTAACAATCATCTCAACCCACCATTGGTCCCACATTCATCAAAAAAGTATGCAACAAGGATACCTTCTCAAAATTTGTGTAAATATCTTATTCATGTATATAGAAGGTATTTAATTCATCATGTCATTTTTAATCATTGTGGTAGAAAATTTCATGATTCTACTATAAATAAGATGGTTTCAAATGAAAATACGAGTTTAAAAGTTGAATTTTTGCGGACATAAGTTGCATATTGTAGGTTTGAAATTTTGGAGACATACATCTCTCATATATAGTTTTTATTTTTCCGTGTTGTAGTTTTTCTAACTCAATTACACAGAGAATGCATTTGTGCAGATCTTTGCAAAGCCATGGATGGATTTGCAAATTTTTTTATGAAATTTTGAAGATTTTCAAATCTGAATCAGCTCAATTTTTCGGTGATGGTGATCTATTATTCACTTTGGAAGGTAAAATTATACTTCAAGTGATTTTTAATAGATCGATTCATGATTAAGTGAATCCAGAGACATAGTCCATATGGGTGAACTCCATTATCACGTTGTGTATTTTTTCAGATTTAATTTTTTGTTATTATCGATTTTTAGTTTCAAAGTAAGGAATGAACAAATGATTAAACAAAGCAATTAACTAGAAAAATGATTAAGTTGAATTTTGGAATCATTTATCCACAACAAACCAAATGAATGCACAAGTCAATTTTGGATTATAATTCAGATTGATATGCATCTATGATCATATTGTGATCAATTTTGGAGAGTAATAATATGATTTTTTAATTATTTCTCTTAATCGTGGAAATTTGAGTTAAAAGGGAAAATTGATCGATTAAGAAGAAAATTGGAAAAAAAAAAAAATGGATTTGTAAACATCCAAAAGTGAATCCATAACCCTATTTTGATCAATTAAAATTAGTTTTGAAAGTGTCTAGAAAATTTTTAAAATAGTACCTGGGGGTTAAAATTGTTTTTGAATCATCCCTCCTTCAGAAGCAATGGTTCTCATTACGCCAAGTGCTCCCCTAAAGTGTGGAAATTGTTTATGTATTTACAACCTACATTGAACATGGCATTTTTATGTTCTTCCTTCACTTTTTGTAGAATATCGTGGACCTTTTACTAAATGCACTTTGAGATAAATAATCATACTCAGTTATGACTTGGTCTGTTTGTTGCTTTTGTTGCACTAAATGTGTGTCTGAGGTGGTCGTAACAACTTCCTGGGTAGTTTTTGGCCTGATTATTAGAATAAGGGATTGTTTTGTTTTCTCTACCAAATTATTACATTTCTTGACACCAAGGAGGGAAATAGAGTTGGAGGGAATGACCTCAAGTATCTGATAGTGTCGATTTCCAATGGAAATGGTGACCCTTCGAGGTCATGACTCATAGATGTCATGTCTATCCCACATGAATGGTTGGCCAAAAAGCACATCGCAAACATCCAATGGAACAACATCACATAAGACTTCATCTTGGAAGGGTTTGATTACATATGAGAGGAGGAACTATTGTGTGACAGGGATATATCTTCCTAGGTTCAACCACGACACTATATGGATGGGGATGTGGCTTTATAGGAAGGTTCAAACTTTTCACAACATCGACAAAATTAAATTATTTTGACTTCCACTGTCAAGGATAAAATGTAGAGGCTTACCCTTTACCCAAAGCTTAGAATTAAATAGAAATTCCTTCTCATCCATATTCTTGACTTTCATAGTTCCAATGATCACATCTGGTTCAACATCTATGATTTCATCTTCTTCATTTTAATCCGTGTGTCACCAATGGAGCGAAGGGTGTTGGAGATGATGATTTAACAAGCAAAGACTTAATGGCTCAACATTCTTCCTTGGAATTTTGATTAGTCTTATGGAGATGATACCACTTCCATGTTTTCTCCTTCTATCTCCAACCTTAACCTCATGTTTGGCATTCTTCATTGTTTTTCCCTTGTAGACCGGTTCTTTGTATTTTGATTTTGATGTTTTTGTTTAATTTTGACCGCAAACTTATATGCCTCGCCAAGGGTATGAAATTGAAAGAGGTACATGTCCTCCCATATGTACCATTGCATGTAACTACAATATTTAAGGATCTTGTGTTTTTATGTGTCTTGAATGCCCAATCTTACAGAAAGAGAATGGAAAGTATCAATATAATCTTGAATCGACTGGTCCTTACCTTGGCGGATTTGTTGCCATCGTATATACTGAGATCCTCATAGGATCCAAAAAGTTGGTATTTCTCCTTTATGGCATCCACAAAATCATCCCATGTGGGATCCTCTACAATTCCTAGTTCATCCCCATTTAGTTTGTTCTTGTACACCCCCACCAATTTTTGACAAAAAGTGACGATTTCAGGAGAGAAAATTTTATCTTTTCTTTATTAGTGAATTTATTGACAGAAAAATAGGAGGTTAATGTAGACACAAAAGCATGCACTTGGGTAAATTTTTAGGTCCTAATCACATACTACTATTAATATGACTCCTAAGCAAGAAAACTAGTAATTGAAATCTATCTTGGGCCTCTTTTTTATCTTTAATGTTTCTTCTTTGGTCTTGCACACCCTTCTGACCCCTTCATTACTTTATCTTTATTGACTCTGAGACACTAGTGCTCAGGAAGGACGTCGGTGCCTAGGTGCCCTCATCCCCTCTAGGTTCCCATGCCTCTTTGTATCTTGCTCATCCCTTTTGGGCCTCTTTTATCTTTTAGGCATCTTGTTTTCTTATGGGTCAGACTTTTAGTTTTCAATTATGAAATTAAAATAAGGTAATCATATAAATATAAAGATACGTGACCATAATAAATAACAAATCTCTAACCATCTACTATCACCACATAACGTTGCATCCAAAGGCATTTCAAGAGCATCAAAGCATCCATCTAGCTTCATTCAAAGGAAAAGGTACTAAATTTTTCTACATACACTTCATAGGAGGATAAGTTCATTTTGACATCCGCACAACTATTTACATAGCTACATATAGTTATTGCTCGTTATTTGGTGCATCTTGCACAAGATATTCCTATGGCATGATTCTACACACACATAGAACTACATGGAGTCTGAGATGTAGTGCAATGTTTGGTCGTAATTTCACTATGTCGGGTGACCACCGGGTCGATCGATTCCCTATTTACATGTTTTTATTTTTAGGATTTGATGTGTTTTAGGGTTTTTAAGGAGTTCATTTGTTTTTTAGGTTATAGGTGAATTCCGCGGGCATAGTGTGACATATAGGCAAAAATAACGAAGGCTAGAAATAATGGTGTGACACAAGAAAATACTAATTACATATTCACAATGTACTAATAAGAAATGAATTATAAATATGACACAAGTAATAAGCTAAAGGAATATGAAATCCTAGTTACAAGAGAGAGGATAAACGACTTAGTTAATTTTGCATCAAATCCTGAAGTGTCTTTGGGTTGGAAAATTGTTGAAAAGGAGGATGAATTTTTGTAGCCGCACTCAAAAAATTACAGGATCATCGAGATCTACTTGGGTAGTCGGGGTGCCTAGGTGTTAGAGTCTACTTCTAGGTGCCTTTGATTGTGAAAATGGTCAGAATCTAGATTTTCTTGTGTCACACAACTGCACTATCTTTCGTTGTTTTCTACCTTTATGTCACACTATGCCCACAAAATTCACTTGTAACTTGTAAAACAAATGACCTCTTGTAAAACCCCAAAACACATCAAATCCTAAAAATAAAAAGATGTAAATGGGGAGTCAAACTGACCCTGACAGTCACCCAACATAGTGAAATTACAACTGATTGTTACACTAAATCTCATACTCCATGTAGTTATATGTGTATGTGTGTAGACTCGTGCCCTAGGAAGCTCTTGTGCAAGATACACCAAATAAGCAAACAATAGTTATATGTAACAATGTAAATAGATGTGTAGATGTCAAAATGAACATCCCCTCCTATGAAGTGTATGTAGAAAAATACACACCATTGTCCCTTGAATGAAGCTAGATGGATGTTTTGATGCTCTTGAAATGCCTTTGGATGCAACCTTAGGTGATAGTAATAGATTCTTAGAGCTTGGTCCTTTATTATGGTCACATAGCTTTGTATTTATATAATTCCCTTGTTTGAATTTTGTAATTGACAACTAAAAGGTTGACCCATAAGAAAACAATATGCCTAAAAGATAAAAGAGGCCCAAAAGGGGAAAGAAAGATACCAAGAGGCCGGGCGTCTAGAGGGGATGAGGGCGCTTAAGCGTTGGTGTCCTAGCTAGGCACCAGTGTCTACAGCCAAGGAAGATAAACTAGTGAAAGTTAGGCCAAGGCAAGAGGTATGCAAGATCACATAGAAATAAAAAAATAAAGCAAAGAGGCCAAATATTGATGTCAATTACTAATTTTCTCACTTAGGAAACATATGAATAATGGTATGTGATTAGGACATAAAAATGTACCCAAGTGTGTGATTTAATGTCTACATTTGCCCCCACTTTATGTTGTAAGTGAATACTCGATAACATAAAGTAGATAAGAGATGTGTACCTATTAACCATGTAGATCGATGGAAAAAGTGTGCTAAGGAGACAAGAAAAAACGTGGAGTGATAAAAATTAAGTGTGGAAGTTGTCACACCCCACAAGTTTAGTTTGTGTTTATGAAAAGATAAGCCATAAATGGTGATTTCAGGTGCTTGATGTTCTATGAGATTCCTTTAGCTTGAATAACTTGCTGAATTGTTTGATGATCATACCTATTTTATAGGCATTTCTGAGTTAATACTAACCTTCTTTTGTTGGCATGGTGGTCAAAGGTCGTAAATTATAATAGTGGCCCAAACAAGGTACATATGAAATTAAAAGATCATGGTATTATTTCTAGTTGTGCTTTGAAATATATATATATATATATATATATATATATATATATATATATATATAGTTAATTCCATATAATACTATGAATGACTGTTTCGATGTCCTGACCCTACTCTCGGCGGGATAGTGGCAACATTGATCACCTTTATTGGTTCGATCTGCGCAATTGAATCATGGGATTATGTATATAGCAGCAGTATACTTGTAATACTAATTAGATCATGTTTTCTCTATCTAATACTTTGGATCTTGACTAATGGCTAAGGTTTTGTAATGTTTTAATCTAACATGGTAGGGTCTAATGTTTATAAAGTGTGGGTCATGAATATTAAGCCCATACAAGGCAAGCAAGAATGGTTGGTAATCAAACCTATAATGTTTAAATCTTATGTGATGAGCATCACCACCCCTAATGTAATAAGGTGACTGGGCTAATGGGTGAACCTTGATGTTGGAGAATAATAAGGTGGTCCCCAACCAACGCTCATGGTGATGAACCCCATTTTGTTATGTTTAATCCCTATTAAACTCGTACCATTTTGATATCATGATGCATGATGAACAATGATTACTCTTTATATTTAATACTTTACTATGATTATGAAGAAATTATTGTGTATACTTGTGATGTTTTTATCTTGTTGATTATTTTGCATAAATGGCTTGAATAAGATTGTTTATGAACATTAACTTCATTATTTTTGAAGAAATATATGTTGAGTTGTTACAGAGAGCACATGACTCAATTCATGCCTTTGCACGAACTCTATTTGACGTTCTAGCACGGAATCTCATTTTCTTGACATGGATCTCAAAGCAGTGCATCCAAATCATCTAGGTCACCAATCCAGATTCTTTGAAACTTGGGGAACTCACGTGCACATGCAAATATCTCGGATCTTTAAAATCACAATTGGAAACACTACATTTTGAACAAAAATCATCGCCATTAATTTAACAAACATTCAAGCCATAAGAAGATGAAATATGACCAACAATTGAAGACTCAACATCAATTTAGTTCTCTTCAATCAGTTAATGATTTGAAGAATCTTCTAGTGGTGATTGACTCCTTCCAAGGAGTCAATCACAGATCCTCTCTTTAGTTGTCAAGAATATTTCAAGTTCAAACACTTTATGAACTGCTCCCTTCATTAATGTATTGCCAAAAATAGATGGCAATGTTTAGTTAGACAATCAGTTAAAAGTAGACTTAGTCATTTGGAATAACTAGTTCTCTCCTAACAGAACTAGAACATCTCTCTTGTATAAAAGAGATCTTGTACTTAGATTTAGTGGTTTGAATTTTAGTTATTTTCAATTCAGTGTAATAAAGCATTTTTTATTCAATAACGATAACAAATTCATGGTAAATTTCATTGCTTAAATTCAAGTGCTAAATTTGATCGAAGGAAAGGAGCAAGGGCCACTCCTAACCAATGAAAAGGGAGTTTTATGTTTGTTTCTTTTTAGTATTTTTGGATGCATTTACTGTTCCAACATTTATTCCATTACTTTGATGCACTTACATTTTCATGATCAATAATCTTTCCATTCTGCATTTCATTTTAATGTTACTTTTAAGCATTTTATTTGTAATCACAATCAGTTTAGCAATTCCTTAGTTTTTGTTCTTGAAGTATGTGTTGTAAAATTGTTCTTATTGTTCTTTTTGTTTCAAATAGTCATGGACATTGTCCTAGATTGAATGTTGATTGGAGTTTCCTGTTTCCTATCTAGATGAGTGTACAAGAAATCAACAAACACAAAACAACGTCGAGTATACAAGGGCTTAGTACCTTGGAGATGGCGATGGATGATACGGGTGCAAAGTTGATGTCGAACTCCTTGGTGTGATCCCAAAGAAACCTGCAGCTCACATACACTAGAGAAATATTGATTAGAGATTTTATGTGGGGGCTTCCTGACAAAGCAGATCTCGAGAAGCGTTAACTCCCTCGGTGGTTATCAACCCCCGTGTGATAAGAATAATGATAAAATAGAATCCAAATAGATAACATGCAAGTTGATAAACAAAAGAACCTGAAAGATGACAATATGTAGATGGTGTTATTGATCAAATGCGTGCAACATGAATCTCACTACATGAATCAAATCACGAGTAGAGTACCATGGAAATTCCACATGTTATCACAAAGATAGAATAATAATGATATTATGATAAATGGCTAAAATTCCTCAACATTCACCCAAATTTTCTAACTTTTTCTTCCTCTCTCAAATATGGGGAAAAACCCATATTTATAGTTTAATGGTGAGGTTAGACTGTAGGTTAAAAGATACTCGGGGTTGAGTAAAGTAACTCCGAGTTAAGAGACATGATGTGATCTAAGGGCTCACAATTTGACTTAAAGTAAAGAAAAGGATAAGGATGTGATAAGAGGTGGGGATATTAGGTGAAATAATGTATTCTCTTTTTGAATGATTAAGAGTGGGATGTCGATGGGTGCATTATTGCCCATGTTTTGAATAATTTGTGAGAGATGGGGGATAATTCCCAAAAATTTGAATTATCAAATGGGTCCACATGGAGCTCATTTGGTAATTAATTAAATAAGGTGAATAAATGGATGGGATTTTATTTAAATTTAAGAAAAGAGAAAGGCGAGAGGGGAAGTTACATGAATGTGAGATGACGGAGGGGCGCTATACCAAAAATTGGTATCTACATTGACATAATGATATGATTAAAGTAAAAGCATCAATGAAACTCATCACATTTTAGCGTCTTTCCAGGAAACTCAAGGTGTTATCAAAGGTTAAGGTGCTAGCTAGAAGTACTTGCTTGTTTGTCTAGTAAGTTTCCATTTAGAAATTCTATTTCCATAACTCTTTCTTTTTAAGGAATCGAAGACCTTGTAGTGACAACAAGAATTCTTTGAGTTGGAGTATGTGGAACACACATAATTAAGTTCGTACTAATAGTTAGGGAACCATTTTCAAGTATGATAGGATTGTATGTTTAGACCTAGAGACCATAGAGGTAGATTCATTAGACTAAATCCTCAAAACCCCCACAAAACCATCCTATGGAGCAACTTTCTGACCAAGGAAGAATGGCTGATGAAGTACATAACCCCAATGGTGCAAACAATGGAAATCCTCTAGGCATGACATTTACCTACCCTATTGAATTGGATCCTAATGAAGAGGCTCCTAATGAAAATATATCCCCATTAATTCTACCAAATTTCGGGGATTAGTTTCAGAGGACCTTGATCAATTCCTTTTTGAGTTTAAAGTTTTATGTCAAACATATGACTACACTTCTGATAACCAAAATCTTAAACTATTTCCCTCTACTCTGAAAGATGCAACTATGAGGTGGTTTATGGGTTTAGGCCCAAATACCATTCATAACTGGGAAGAAATGGAACAAGCCTTCCGGAAAAGTATCAGGATTACTATAGAGTGAGGGATAGGAAAGAAGATCTCTTTCGAATTCAACAAAAGGAAGATGAAAGTGTAGAAGATTACCTGGATCGGTTCCTTTTCCTACATAGAAGGTGTGGAACTGGCTTGGATATTAACCTACTTAAAAATTTATTTCTTAAAGGGTTGGATGAGGACACACAAGAAGCATTCAATTTAATGGGAAAGGGAGACATGAACAAGTTAGAGTTCACAAACATTATTGACCTCTGTAGGAATTATTCTCGAACTCACCCCAATTTAAGGAAGAAAAAGGTAAAATGGCTAATGGGGACCTATCCAAGTTAAGGGAAGAAAAAAATTGAAAAAGACCTCCTAATTCAATTCAATACAATTATGGATAGGGATAACGCTATGAACACATAGCCTTTGTTCATTTACTGCCAAAGATGTAGAGCTAAATGTGGACTTAAGGATTACCCTTTGGATAAGACATAAATATGTCTTCTCTGTGAACTTAAGCATGCCACATATTAATGTGGACTACTTCCCTTGCTAAATAATCACTTAAAACAAAGAAACCAAGAGGAATCTGAGCTGAACTATATGGCTTAGAGGCAAGGAGGACAATTTCAAGCCAACCAGAATCAGCCCTACATCCCAAGACCACAATGGAATCCAAATCAATGGAATGCACCATGGCCATACCCGCCACCTTGGGTTCAACAATCCCCATAAGAATGGAGCCCACAATATGCCCCACCAACTTATTATCAACAACCTTGGGCTCCACCTCCAAACATTCCACCATATCAACAACATGGAATGCACCTCAAGGGTTTGGACAATAATATTATAATCAAAGAAGATCACAAGGTCAACAAGCCCTGTTGGTTAGACCTAGTAATACTACCCGACCTAAAAACCTTCCCAACCACAAATACCTACACAAACTATAGCCAATCTTAAGAAGGTAAGGTAGGGAAATCGAACATATACAGTAGAAACAAAGAAGAATCTCACCATGAATTCGTTGGATTGCAAGAACATATTACTGCATTCAGGAAAGGTTACATAAAACCTTCCTCTCTTGTTATTGAGGAGATTCTTGAAGAAAATGAAGAACCAGAGAAAATACAGCCTACTACTGTTAAAGAAACTCATCAACCAGACATTGACATTCCCTTCCCATCTAGGCTCTCTGAGAAACAAAATTCCATAGTTCTTGAAAATTCAGATTCGAATTAATCCAAGGATTAAGGAAGCTAAGTATTGGCATTCCCCTATTGCAAGCTCTTAAAGATATCCCTGAACTAAATAAAACAATTAAAGATCCCTATTACAAAACTCCATTCATGTTGATGGGAAACTTGCTAGCATTTTAGAAGGAAATAATCCTCCTCCTAAGTATGGAGATCCTGGAAGTCCCATTGTAATGTTTTGTATAGGAAATGTTTAGATTCCTAACGTCCTTATTGATTTAGGAGATGTCATAAATGTCATGACTATAGACACTCTGTCCACACTGGCACTCCCTGAACCATAGTCCACACATATAGTCTTATAAATGGCAGACCAGTTAGTGAATAAACCCAAGGGAATAATAGAGGATGTTACCATTATAATCAAATCTTGGGACTATGCGGTAGACTTCATGATAATCAAAACAAAGAATAGAAAAATTAGTTACCCCATAATCCTAGGACGCCCTTGGTTAGCTACAACTGTTGCCCTTATCGACTGTAGGATAGGAAACATGGTCATCACCAATGGTCAAGATTCAAAAGAATTATCATTATACCCTACAACCAAACCATTTGCTACAGACAACAAATAGTGGTCTAAGGATGACTCTGATGATTCTGAAGATATCATCTCCTCTCTTGCCATGGTAGTAATTCAAGAACACTCATATTAGATTCAATGCAACTACCATGACACTAGTGTTGTACATGTACAAATTAATTCTTGCGCTTGAGTCTTGCACTAGGTTCAGTTCAAGTCTTGTGCTTAACTCATGCACTGATTCTTGTTCTAGTCCTACATTGCAACTTACTGAGATAAGGAATGATTTCATGGATGAAGATAACATGCCCATTATTTGTCCTTTCGTGAAGAACATAGATCTAACAGAGTGCATCTTCCAAAACATAACCTCTGTGCACATATTGCTACCACATAGGTGTCCATTAAATGCAATTTTAAGAAATTATCCCATGGTAGCTTCAATTCATCCTAATACAAAACAATTGCTTGTTCTCCTAGGAAATACATTGACAATAAATAATTGGTTGACTGATCAAGAGGAAAATACATTGTTCAAACTTCTCTACTCTCATCCCCAAGCCTTTTCTTGGGAGTATAGTGATATGAAAGGTATACATCCTAGCATCTGTACACATCACATCTACACCACGGAGGCCAGACTAGTTAGGCAACCTCAAAGAAGGATAAACCCAACTCTGAGAGACATTGTGAAAACTGAGATTGAAAAGCTTTTGAATGTAGGATTTATTTACCCAATCTCAGACAATGGGTTTCCCCTTTGGTCATAGTGCCCAAAAATAATGGAAAATGGAGAGTTTGCATGGACTATAGAGAATTGAACAAATCCACTCATAGGGATTACTTTCCATTACCTTTTATTGATCGGTCTTAGATAATTTTTCTGGTAAAAGATAATTTTCATTTCTTGATGGATTTAGTGGATACAATCAGATAACAGTGGCTCCTAAGATCAAGATAAAACAACATTTACCTATCCTTGGGGGACATTTTCTTATAGGGTGCTACCTTTTGGGTTATGTAATTCCCCTGCCACTTTCCAAAGAGCCATGTTGGAAATCTTTTCTGATCTCACCCATGATTGTGTAGAAATCTACATGGATGATTTTACAGTCTATGGGGAAACATTTCAAGAGGCAAGTCAATAATCTAGATAAAGTTCTTACTCGCTGTGAAAAACACCAACTATCCCTGAATCATGAGAAATGTTTATTCATGATGGAACAAGGTATAGTTTTAGGCCATCATGTTTCAATTGAGGGAATTAAGGTTGACCCAGACAAGGTGAGCATCATTGTAAAATTTCCATCACCCACCAATCAAACTGAGGTAAGAAGTTTTCTCAGTCATGTTGGTTACTACCGTAGGTTCATATCAGATTTTAGTAAAATTTCTTCTCCATTATTTTCTCTTCTAACTAAGGATTCTGAGTTTGAATGGACAGAAGCATGCCAACAAGATTTTGATGCAATTAAGGACAAGCTGATAAGTACACCGGTGTTGAGAGGTCCTAATTGGAAGTTTCCCTTCCATATCCAAAAAATGCCTCAAACAAAGCAGTAGGTGTTGTCTTGGGACAACAAGAGGAAGGAAAACCCATGCATGTAATTTACTATATTAGTAAAAATATTTCCCTGCGTAGATGAATTACACAACAACTAAGAATGAATTTATGGTAAAGTAGTCTATACAATCAACAAGTTTAGACATTATATTACAAGATATGAAGTGATTGTACATACTGACCACTCTGCCATTAAATATCTAATGAATAAACCTTTAGTTCATGGCAGGATTGTTAGGTGGTTGTTTTACTACAAGAGTTCAATCTCAAAATCATTGACAAACTAGGAAAGTCCAACATTGTAGTTGACTTTCTTTCCAGCTTACCACTTTAGAGGAAGATGAACAAGTCAATGATGACTTTCCATATGAGCATTTGTTTGCACTTTCCACTACCTCTCCTTGGTATGTAGTCTTAGCCATAGGGAAGTTTCCAAACTTTTTCACACCAAAGAAAAAGAAGCAATTAATTAAACAGAGTGTAATGTATACTTGGTTGAATGGAATCCTTTTTAAATGTGGGCTTGATCATGTCTTACGTAGGTGTGTAGCTGAAAATGAATTATTTGACATACTTAGAGCATGTCATGATGAACCATTAGGAGGACACTATTCAGTGCAAAGAACCATCCACAAAATTCTTGGAGCTGGTTACTATTGGCCATCCTTGTTTAGGGATGTCAAGAAGTATGTATGGAGGTGTGATCAATGCCAGAGAATGGGGAAACCAAAATTTACATCAGAAATTCCCCCAACCACAAATTGTCCTAGAACCATTTGAGAAATGGGGACTAGATTTCATTGGGCCATTTGACCCAACTTCCCAAGGTAAGGAATACATCTTGGTTTGTACTTGACTATGTGACTAAATGGGCTGAAGTGTAGGCACTGCCACATGCAAGAGATGAGAAGGTTGTATATTTTCTCTATGAGCATATCTTTCAAAGGTTTGGAGCACCAAGATCAATTGTGTCAGACCAAGGGCCACAGTTCATGTTAGGAGTAATTAGCTCTTTTGTGGAGACATATCAGTTGAGGCACAAGAATTCATCCCCCTATCACCCACAATCAAATGGACAAGTAGAAGTGACCAAAAAGAATTGGAGAACATACTCACAAAGACTGTAGACATCTCAAGAAATAATTGGGCTCAGAAACTACTAGAAGCGGTGTGGGCTTACAACACCACATGGAAAATAACAGGTTTTACACCATATGAACTATTCTATGGTAAGAAACTAATATTTCCCATAGAGTTTGAGATCTAAACATTAAAGACAACATTTGAGGTGGGCATTGAACTAACAAAGGCAACAACATGAAATAATTGTTTAGTTAAATGAACTGGATGAAATCAGGCTTTAGGAACTACACCATACTGAGATCATCCAACAAAAAAGGCAACTTTGGCATGACAAATAGATAAAGCCAAGAAAATTTTAGAAAGGAGACTAGAATTGTTGTTTGATTCAAAGTATAAAGACTTCAAAGGAAAACTACATATGAGGTGGATGGGCCCGTATCAAATTACAGAGGTATTTGACAATGGGACTATGCAATTGGTTCCAATAGATGGTGAAAGGAAGGTAATGTTGGTTAATGGGCACAGACTGAGGTTGTACCATAAACCAACATCTCGAGAATATTTTCAAAGAGCATACCACATATGCATGGAGCATGACATCATCATGGAAAAGCAAAAATATGTGACAAGCTTCAAATTTGAAATGGCAGTGGAGATTTAACAAGTTTCAATGTCAAGGTATGCACAATTGATTACTTCTAAAGTAGGAAAGATTTAAATTTAAATTTTTAATTGTTGCCATCGTGTTTATTGATTTCCCATCCTTTCCCAAGTCATGTCACATGCTCCCAAAATCCACATCAAATCTACAACCCATTAATTACCATCATGTCTCGCACGTGTCCCATTACTCCCCTCATCACCTCGGGATTTTAGCACCACTTTCCAAATTTAGTTATATACCCTACATGTTAAGTTTGTTTGAAATATGCTTTCCAACTTAGTCATTTTCAATCCTGTGCCATCACTTTCTTGCGCTATCACCCTGAGACTCCTACACTATCATTTATGTTCCTTTTTGTCTTTTATTAAATTTCTCAAATCCAAAGATGGGGCCCAGACTGTAACATGAAACCTCTAGTACTGTCGATCTCTTAGCAGACACAAATTCAGTGGAGATCTTTGAGAAGGTAGGATGGTTAGATTTTCTGTTGGCATATGAAGAGTTTAGTATTCCAATGACTAAATAATTTGCAAGAAACATGGAAGAGGGATATGACACCTTGTAAATGGTAAGGAAATTCCTTTCTCTCCCATTGTAATCAATTAGTTGTCTGGTATACCTAATGATGGGTTAGCTATTAACAATAGGACAATGTATCATGAGATAATCAAGAGATTTGTAGTAGGGAAGAAAGAGAAATTACAGTTGGTAATTGACAATAAGGGAAAGGAAAAAGGGATTTAAGAGATTGAGCATACTGGAACCTTGGGCCAAAGTGGCCAAGTGGTTAATTAGGTATTTCACATGTGAAGGCCAATATGAAATTATACTAGGTCTAGTTTTAAGAATGCTCATTCATTTGTGACATGGCAAAGCCAAGCCCTAGTATAAAGTCAATTTTCCCCAATTCCTTTATGAGTCCATTTGTGTTTCCATTGAAAAATTTCACTGGGGCTTCATATCTCAAATTTTAGGGTTTAATTCACCTAATTTGCAAACACAAATTTGTGAAAAAGAGGCATGGGACAAAGAAGTGGCTTAAATTCCAAAAATCATACTCCTTGAAGCTTGAGACTGTTATGGAACACACTCCATCCACCTCTGATAGGCCCAAGAAATGCCTTCATACTTCCTGGTCTACCCTTGTTATTCATGAAACCCTAGTTGTTAAGCCATTGTCACAAGAAGAACACAAGGCGGATGCAATTTTTGTAAACATTGGTTCAAACTCCACCCGAGTCTCCACATAAGCCAATCTCTCCATCTGTTCCTGAAGAGTCATTAACTAAAGATAAGGGTAAGGCACTAGTTGGAAGAAGGAGGACCTAGTTCTCCACCAGACCCTTGATACTATTTTACCCCAAGTTCTCTCCTTATCTAAGGTACAGTTTGAGTTACAGATAGCTCAGGAGAGAATTGGCCAACTGCAGTCACTTTTGGAAGCTAAGGATACTAGTTTCTCCCAACAGCTATCTTCCAAGGACCAATAAATTCAAAAGCTGCAAGAAATGATAGTCCACCATGAGGAAGCCACTCTCCAGATACATCGAACTTAGAAGAAAAAGAGCAGCAGATAAAATTCCTAGAGGCTACAAATTTGGAGCTAAACACATCTATTACAACTGCTGCATGAAAACAAAGGAGGGCAAGAACCAATGGGCTAAAAAGATCAGGTTGTGAAACCAGTTTTGTTTTTCCCCAGATCATTGTGTTGAAGGGTATGACTAAATGGATGGAGGAATGTTATAGGCTCAGAGCAGTGGAGGATGAGAATAAAAATCTGAAAGAAGAGAATAAATTGTTGAAACAAAATGTTGTCACAGTCAGTAGGCTCTACGATCAAGTACTCTCTTGCAGAACCCCTTCCAAATTTTATGCCCTATTTTTAAAGGAACAATTTTTTAGATGGAAAATAACTAGAGCCAGGGCAATGTTGGATATAGAATTTGAAGATGATATTCAATTTTTATGGGAACATAATGTCATCAATGAGTATAATTGTTCTAGGATTGTTGAACAACTTAATGCTAGGTAGTAGGAGGACCTGCTAAATCCTTAGTCCGGGGAGTGATGAACCCCATTTTGTTATGTTTAATCCCTGTTAAAATCATACCATTTTGATATCATGATACATGATGAACAATGATTACTCTTTATATTTAATACTTTACTATGATTATGAAGAAATTATTGTGTATACTTGTGATGTTTTTATCTTGTTGATTCTTTTGCATAAATGGCTTGAATAAGATTGGTTATGAACATTAACTTCATTTTTTTCAAAGAAGTATATGTTGAGTTGTTATAGAGAGTACATGACTCAATTCACGCATTGTTGCATAAATCGATTTGATGTGCTAGCACATGACTCTCATCCACTTAACAGGGATCTCAAAGTAGCGTGTCCAAATCATCCAGGTCATCAATCCAGATTCTTCGAAACTTGGGGAACTCACATGCACATGCAAATAACATCGATCTCTGAAATCATAGTTGGAAACACTACATTCTGAATATAAATCATCGCCATTAATTCAATAGACATTCAAGCCACAAGAAGATGAAATATGACCAATAATTGAAGACTCAACATCGATTCAGTTCTCTTCAATCAGTTAATGATTTGAAGAATCTTCTAGTGGTGATTGACTCCTTCCAAGGAGTCAATCATGGATCCTCTCTTCATTTTTGATAATATTTCAAGTTCAAACACTTTATGAACTGCTCCCTTCATTAATGTATTGCCAAAAATAGATGGCAATGTTTAGTTAGACAGTCAGTTAAAAGTAGACTTAATCATTTGGAATAACTAGTTCTCTCCTAAAAAACTAGAACATCTCTTGTATAAAAGATATCTTGTACTTAGATTTAGTGGTTCAATTTTTAGTTATTTTCAATTTACTGTAACAAAGTATTTTTTATTCAATAAAGATAGCAAATTTAGGGTAACTTTTATTGCTTAAATTCAAGTGCTAAACCTGATCGAAGGAAAGGAGCAAGGGCCACTCCTAACCAACAAAAAGGAAGTTTTATGTTTGTTTCTTTTCATTCTTTGTGGATGCATTTACCATTCCAACATTTATTCCATTACTTTGATGTACTTACATTTTCATGATCAGTAATCTTTCCATTCTACATTTCATTTTAACAATAATTTTAAGCATTTTATTTGTAATCACGATCAGTTCAGCAATTCCTTAGTTTTTGTTATTAAAGTACGTTCTGCTAAATTTTTCCTATTGTTCCCTTTGTTGTTATAAATTTTGGACACCACCATGGATTGATAGAATGATATGATTAAAGTTCGAGCATTAATGACACTCGTCACATGACATTGATATTAATTGGCTGATTAATAGTTTGGTTGCTTTCTAACCCCATGCAAACTATGGTATTGTAATCTCTGATCGGTTTGTTTAAGTTGGCCCATCATGCAACTAGCAATGACCTTGACTTGTTATTTTTGGCAACAAGGCTGAATAAGGCATGCAATTAATTATTATTATTTAAAACTTACAAACCGTCAAATATGGTGTGATATTTGAAAGGTGGTGGTGTGGAGTTCTAGGCCACCTACGTGGCACATTGGTCATTAATGTTCATTAATTTCCTTGAAAATTTTGAAGCTTCTTCGAGAAGATGTCTAGAAGAATGCAAGGCATTGTGTTGTGGTTGTATTTTCACTTTGAGCTCTTCATGTAGAAGTCTTATGTTGTCTATTTTTGATCCGTAATTGTTATCTTTTTTAGAGGAAGAAAATTTGTGTGGTGATTTTAGTTGTGATTATGATTGAATGGAGGGCCTTTTTATATGAATCTATCATAAATATTGGGGGCATTTGGTTGTGATTCAAAGAAGAACTGGCTTGAGCTTGTTGCAAGAAAAGAATAAGAACTTTTGGAACTCAAGCATGATTTGTTCTATCTTCTTCTTTATTGCTTATTCAATTTATTATTTGAGTAAAGAAAATTCTGCAATAAGGTTCTCTATCTGCAATTTTTGATATATGAGATAATCTTACCAGGATTTTATGAAGTATAATCTCTGGGTGTCATTGTTTTATTCATTAATGGTATTTTGGTTTGTATATGTGCTTGAAACCTTTAGTATCAACTTCAACTATTGGTGAATGATTAGTTATGGATATATTCTTATATAAAGTCTTATGTAAAATCATGTGGTTTTTATTAAGTTTTAATATAGTGAGTTATCTAAGATCGTATATGGGTATTCTTATGGTTATAGTTTAATGAAATTTGTTGTGTTTTTTTCAGCCAACTTTGGGTTGACTCACGAATATATGAGGTTTGTTAATTTATTTTATAAACCCATTTGGATTTTTCCACATCTTTTTGGGTTAAGTGTGAATGTGATGGATTCGGTGTTGTGTCTCCTTGCTCATTCATCGGGCTCGATTTGAACCCATGTATTAACAAGGGGATACTCGTGTGAATATTAATGAATAACTTACCTCTTGATCAACGAAATTGAATGAGCTATTATAGGCTTGGTCATGGGTTTAGATAGATGGCTACGATTTTACCTTAAAGGTGTAAATGGTTGTATGTTTGTATGTTTGATCCTCTGGAATTTTAACAAATTTCTACAATCTGTACCTTTAGATACATCCGTAAGGATCAAGTTGAATGGTTACACCATTTGAGGGTTATCATTTTTGCATTACACACTTGATTAATGTGGTGTCGGTGGTGTGGGGATTTAAATTGTTAAGGTAAATAAATATTTACCTTAACATATTTGATTTGTTATGAGTTCTTATTTTTGGTTTCTAGACCTACCTTTGTGGCTATGAAGCCTCACCTATTTGGATGGTATTGTAGTATATAATATGCTCTACTTCATAGAGCCCTTGGAACTTTCGCTCATGACTAATTCACTTCCCTTTTGGTTGGTATCATTGTTGATATGTGGGGATTCTATGGTGTTCTTGTGACTTTGGGATTGCACTTGGTTTGACTTCCTTGAATGGTTTGGCCTTGAAAATTTTAAGGATTCTTTTTGGACTATTTAAACAAATCTTCAAAACAATTGAGGCAAAAGTGTTTTACCTTGATCTAGTAATTGTAATTATGGGAAAAGAAGAAGAACTTCTAACACTCATGAATTATTTGTTTTATCTTCCTCCTCTGGCATTTATTTTATTTACTATTTGAGTAAATAAAATTATGTAATAAGGTTCTTTTTCTGTAATTTTTGATATATGAGATAATCTTACTAGGATTTTATGAAGTATAATCTCTAGGTGTCATTGTTTTATTCATTAATGGGATCTAGGTTTGTATATGTGCTTAGAAACCTTCAAGATTGACTTCAACTATTGGTGAATGATTGGTTGTGGATATATTCTTATATAAAGTCTTCTCGTGAAATATGTTGTTTTTATTAAGTTCGAATACCCAATAAAATTTGGGTTTATATTACTATTAATAGAGTGAGTTCTCTGAGATTGTATATCAGTATTCTTATGATCATTGTTTAATGAAATTTGTTGTGTGTTTTATTTTTGGAAAACTTTGGGTCGACTCACAGTAATATATGAGGTTTGTTAATTTCTTTTATAAACCCATTTGGGTTTTTCCTACCATATTTTTGGGATGAGTGTGAATACGATAGATCCAAGTGTTGTGTCTCCTTTCTCATTCATCAGGCTCAAGTTAAACCCTTATATTAACAAGGGGAGACTCTGTGTGATATTAATGAATAACTTACCTCTTGGTCAACGGAATCGAACGAGCTATTATAGTCTTCATCGGGGTTCAAATACATGGTTACAATTTTCTCGTAAGGGTGTAAATGGTTGTATGTTGGTATTTTCAACCCTTTGGAATCTTAACAAGATTTCGCAACCATTACCTTTAAATACATCTCAGTACATACTTGTTGAATGGTTACACCATTACGGGATTATTATTATTGCATTACACACTTGTTTAATTTGGTATCACCTGGTCTAGGATTTTGAATTGTTAAGGTAAATAAGGATTTACCTTAACATATTTGATCTGTTATGAGTTTTTATTTTTGGATTTTGGCCATGCTTTTGTGCTATGAAGACTCACCTATTTGGATGGCATCGTAGTATAGAATATGCTCTACTTCATAGATCCCTTGAACTTTCTTTGATGACTAATTAACTTCCCTTCTAGTTGGTATCATTGTTGATATGTGGGGACTCTATGGTGTTCGTGTGACTTTGGGGTTGATATTGGTTTCACCGCCTTGAATGGTTTGGTCTTGAAAAGTTGAAGGATCCTTTTTGGACTATTTAAATAGTCTTCTGAATAGTTGAGGTAAATGTGCTTCGCCTTGATCTAGTGGAACCTCTGCATATTCTTATTTTTGGGATACGATAATGTAAGTTGTTATGAGTTAAGTTTTATATGGGTCAAGCTTTGGTGATTGAGTCTTTTGTTTGAAAATAGGGAATAAATTTTGGTCATGTGTATGACTATGTCATTCCAATATACGAAGATTTACTTTATTTAAAATAGACTGTATATGATTTGAAAGATACATGTAAATTATATCCTTTATTCTATCATTAGATAGAATATAAACTAGTTGATGCAAGTAAAGACATAAATAATGATACGTTCTTAATATTTTGGTAAATGTGTGTGTGTGTGTATATATATATATATATATATATATATATATATATATATAGGTTATTTTAAGTTAATATATTATCAATTCAAAGGTTGAATTATTATTAGATATTATGAATGCATGAGTTGAATTTGCAACTGTTATGATATTTGTCTTAATGTAATTTTATGAGACAATGATCGAACTTTTAAAAAGGATGCAAAGTGAACTTATCTTTGTAAATATTATTTGATCTTGTGTGTGTTTTTATGTTGTTATGTATTGCAGCATTTTGTTTATACAAATACTAAATGACATAAATTGTTAAGTGGTAAAGAGAACTTATCATGCCGAGTTCGGTTGAACCGACCATGTACAATGTCATCTTTTCCATGCGAGTTATTAATATTGCGGAGTTGATTATGAAGGAAGACATGACTCACACATTTGCTCACTGCTATGTCTTATGATGAAATCTATAAAGTTGTTCTTGTTGTGAAATGATGAAAAGGATTGTATCTATGTTAGGCAAGATGCCTAAAATATTTTGTGATTATCTTGATAATTAGTTGTGGACATGAAATAGTGATTATCTATGGTGGATGTTCTTTTGATGGAGAAATGCAATTAGTTGTATTTTATTTGACTAAGAAGTGAAAGTTATACTTCACTGTGTTATTGGCGACAGAAAGGAAGTTTTGTCGGTTATTAATAAAGTATTATCTTGATAATACATATTGTATTGTAATCATTATTATTCCAATAATGATAATGTTGATAGTTTTATATGACTATGTAATAAGTATTGATATAGAATTGGCAAGTGATTAATAAATTAGTGATATTCTACTTATGAATTTATTCTTAAATCTTTGTTATAAACCTTATATTCTTTATGTTGAAGTAATAATACTACTATAAATGTGATTTGGAATAATTAGAGGAAATCTAATAAAATAAAACCAAGAATATAAAGCAAATCATATAGATGGATATTAGCTTATTAACTATAATGGTGAATTATACTTATGGTCCTAGGTAGGACAGTTACCATAAATCAACTTATATGATTTATTCCCCTAGAGAATAATTGCTTCCTTCTACCAGCAGTGACATATAGTTACATGGTTGAGTACCACCATTGAACAACCAAATCATAATGGTATGGAGTGAAGTACAAAGGTACTTTGTGATTGATTGGTTAAGTACAAATGTACTTATCAATATTAGGAAGATGAATCAACTTAATAATGAATAAAGGACATTAATGAATGTTTAAGTTGTTAACTATGAACATAATAACTTAAGAGATGGAAAATAATATATATAACAAAATTAGGTGAAAGACAAGTTCCTAACGATGAATGTGCCATCACGGAACTGAGCATGGAAAACATGTCTCTGAAACTTTGATCAAAGTAGTGTAAGTTGTTTATTACATTGTCATGATTTCACCAGATCTAAGATGTCGATGCTTGATGGGATTCAAGTGATTGAGTTCTAGGTATGCACTTAGAAAACATTACTTGATTATCAATGCATGTAAAAGGAAACCAAAAGTATACTTTGTATACACACTCGTAAAGAGTAATCTATGAGTGATCGATTAATTGTCTCGTGCAAATGTACCGCACATGGTTTATGAATATTATCGAATGGATTCCATTTCAGATTTATGTTAGAATTTAAATACTGGGTATTTAAATTAATGAAGCATAAAGTTAATAAAAAAATCCTAGTGAGAAGAGTAATAAAGAGAATGTTACAGAAGCTAAGGAAGAGGAAGTGGTCTTAGGGGTAAAAGCGTATGTGTTATGTTGTATTGTACCTGATGTCATTTTAGCTAGATGTGTTTGATGATGGGACTACTACTTCTCATAAGGACAGACTGTAAAAATAAGAGTAAAAGAGTAGTCAAATACGTGTATATGTGAAAAATTCAATCCAATTATGTAAAAATGTAAAAAAGTGGTAATATGAACATGTGCACTGATCTCATGACGAGTGAAAAGGATAGAAAAGATCCCGAAAATATTGTAGATGGCTGAATTTTTGGGTGATCTCACGCCAAGAATGATTTTTTTTGGGCGATCTCACGCCAAGTGTGAGTTTTTTGGGTGATATCATGTCAAGGTAGAAGAAGTATTGGGGAGAAATGTTTAGTGGTATTCTCCATCCCTATTTGTTTCTCAAATTATACACCATTATAGATGGTGTGATCCTGCTTTGTTCTAGTTCAATCCAGCCTTCGATCTAGTTTGATCCAATTTGATCCAAGTAGAAAATGAAGATAGAATGCATTTTGGTTGTTGTAGAACCGTGCCTCGACCGAGAAAACTACTCTTTGAAATGCTAAAAACTGCATTGATCTAAGAAATATGTTGTAACTTCCCCTAGTCATAAGTGCCTGTGAAAGGTCAAGAGCTCCTGTGCTAGTGTTTGTATCTCAGGCACTAGCGTATGTGCTAAATTGAGGACCTGAGAGTAAGATTATAGGCCATTTTTGTAACCGTATAGTATTTTGTTCATGTACTTTATAGGCCTATATTGAAGCTCTAAGCTAATGAATGGGGTGACTGATTCACCCAACGTATGCCCCCAGTATGGGGTACATGCGACATCGTTAGGGAGAATATGACCCAAAGAGAGGACCTGAAATTGATCTAAAATTGATACTCTATGGGGAGGGGATGTGTATGGTAGAAACCAAGGCACATAGAGTGTGCATAAAAGACAAAGGGCATAGCCCACATGTTATGCCCCTAACATATACCATTTATATGTCTAAGTGTGGGCTAACATATGAATTATATAACATTTATACTTATATTCATTAGTTAGTTAGTCATTAGGTATAAACTAATAATAATAAAGGGGTATGACCTTTCATAATCATGCATATATATGGGTGAGTGATTCCTCCCCATAGGTGATAGGAGTATGAGTTAGTGTCTTGTTGTAAGACTTAGGAGGTTTCCCCCTCGAAGTGCCTTAATAATATATTATATATTCTAATATATTTGCATTTATATTCAAGTAATTTCATTACATATGGTATCAGAGCATTGATTTTAGAAAAGACTTATTTTTCACTATATCTCAAGAACTATTCTCAATTTTTCGGATATTTTTTACCATGTCTAAAGATATATATTATAAATCTTCCATTAAAAATTCATAATTTTTTTCGCTGGTTTGTCAAAGTTATTGTAGATATACTATTTTTCATAAAATCAATCTACACAATGCATTTTTTGGAATTTTTTAGATTTTTTACATATTTGGAAAGATATTCACATTTTTGAATTTAAGGTCATCTACATTGAGAAATTTTTGGTCAAATTTGTTCAAACAAGGTAAATTGAATTATGTAAGGGTAATCCCTTGTTATGGTAGGTCCAAAACTAGAAGATGGGGAAAAATCATACACACCATGGAATACTCATAAAGATAAAATAAAATCTAATTTTTAACTAGGAGGTACTTCCACTATGAAGGACCTACAAGTTTCTTTCACAAAACAAATCAATGATTAGATGAGCTTGAGAAAATACAGATCATGTTCTTCATTTTCAAAAGAATTCAATCAATCCTCCACATGTATCTAATATCCAAGGTGAAAATCCTATGGTTTTTGAAGAACTGTATTGTGGTAACTGAAGATGACATGGAATATGCCATGATGGGGCATGCTCATTATGAATCTTACTTGACAAGTCTACATTCAAAAGGTTGAACCAAATATGGATGAAGAATGGAAAACAATGGGGTGGGATGGATCTATTGAATACAATAAGCTTAACTTGGAATATTGTGACAAGGGTTTGGTAAATGCAGATATGGAAATTAAATTTGATCCTAGGTTGGATGTTAAAGAATTTTTAGTGTGGAAGAAGTACAAAAGATACAACCAAAATGTCGAAAGTCAAGCAACACTATGTGAGCTCTATTTTGGGCCAATGCAATGACAAATTTACAGGAAAATGCCTACTAATGGAAGATTTAATCACACCCTATCTAAGATTATTGAGATACATCATACACATTTTGGATGTCAAAACCTTAGATATAGTGGCTATGAAGGTCATTCTACTAGAAGGTCCATTACATCCTTGAATAAAATGTGCAACCTTAATAATTATGTTGAGCCACAATTACACATTTCTCAAGAGAAAATGGATAAGGCATATTCTTCAAGTGAAATGCAAGATATATATTCAAATGTGAAAGTACCACCAAATATAATCATCATAAGCACTAGAGTTACTTACCCAGACTTGGCTTAAGAGGTTACAAATGAAGGTGATCACAGTTGATCTCATCAAGGAACAATGTCAAACATACAAGGAGGTATAATGGGCGAAAAATGTTGAGTACATGTTTTTCCACTACTAACCAAACATTGAGGACGATGTTTGTTTGAAGGGGAGGAGCATGTTATGCCCCTAACATATACCATTTATATGTCTAAGTGTGGGCTAACATATGAATTATATAACATTTATACTTATATTCATTAGTTAGTTAGTCATTAGGTATAAACTAATAATAATGAAGGGGTATGACCTTTCACAATCATACCTATATATATGGTTGAGTAACTCCTCCCCATAGGTGTGAGGAGTATGAGTCAATGGCTTATCAGAGAGTTAGGAGGTTTCCCCTCGAATCGATTGGATTACTAATATATTATATATTCGATATATTTGCATTTATTTTAAAGTAATTCCCTTACACTACAAAATAATAGCGTCTGATAATAAAAGACAATAACAAGCAAAGTCTAACAGAAAACCATGGTGGAAAATAGTTCCTACAAGGAAAATACTACACATGAAGCACCCTTTATCATGTTAGAAAGATAAAGAGTATGTTAAAGCATGTATGTATCAATTAGTATGCTAGTAAGAATATGAATAGTATAAAATGAAGCAATAACTCATGTAGTGTGTAAGAATAGAAATGTGGATGCCCCTAGGATCCTCGATGGACCGGTAAGAGGTACAAAGTGCCAAGCGTCATTTCGTGTGTAAATATTCGTATAGATTCTACATTCACAACTAAAGAATAAGTGAACGTGCATGTGTATATAGAAAATATAATGGCATATGGATATTCGTCTAACATAGTAAGCAAATTATACATGTAAGTATAAGCAAGCAAGAACAAGTGCAACCAAGATATGTAATATGTTGTGAGTGTGAATGGAATGTAAAGTGAATTTGATAGGGGCTTCATGCCCTTGAGTGGATGTAGATGATTATGAGATGGGGCTCATTTATAAAAGACCCTTAACAATCAATAATGAACCATAGAACAAGAGTGTGTCATCGAAATGGTTTGATAATGTGCACAAGATAGATAAATAAATTAAACATAAAGTTTAGATTGTAGAATAGGATAGTATGATGTGTGAGAATGGAGTGCTAGAAATATTTATCATGAAGTGTGGAGCGTGAAATGTGTAGTGTGTGAGGTTTATGGATGTAATATGCCCTCAATATTCAAGTGTGAACCTTAGCACAAGAGTGTGTCATAGGGAAATGGCTTGAATTGTGTGTCCTAAAAAATATATGATCAATGAAGAATAAATCATAGAGAGTGACTGAGTGTGGTGAGGTTCATTTCAGATTTACACCATCAAGCAGCCAAGTATGAACCCCGGAACTAGAGTGCATCATCGTGTAATTGTTTGATAGTGTGTACTTTACATGTAATATTGTTTGAGATGTATAATGTTAAGTGAGTTTTTAAGTGGTTTTCCCATGAGAGTGGCAAGTGATATATGCCACCTCCAAGATTGTCTATGATGACATAGGAATCTATCTAGTTAGGTTTGAATTTACCCTTAAGGGGAGCTTCGCGCTCTGTTTTTCCTGCTTTTCTTTAACACGAGGTCACCCACATAAAAATCATGAGGAGGGAGATTTTTTCGATTATATGTTTGGGTGATGTGAGATTAATATACTTAAATATGTTCAAGAGCTTGGACATAGCAAGAATCAATCATTTTAAGCTTATGTAGACAGCTTTCATGCGATATTCATTGTCTTTTAGTATGCCTTAAATTGAGACCCGCAATGATGGTATTTCGATTTATAGTGGAATGATGGCCTCAGTATTGTAAACTTGTGAGAATGGTGTAGCATTGGTGGGCATAAGCACACTAGTGCAGTAATCCCAAAGAGCATATAGGAGTTGATTATGTTAGTCATCACCGCTAGTGTCCACATTCTTGCGTAATATTTTGACAATGGTTTTATTGGTGGCCTCTCGCTGCCATATCATTTGTCAGGGGTAATAAGGAATAGAGAATGATTCCTTAATTTTGAATCTTGTGTAGAGCCTTTTAACATCCTTATTTGTTAAAGAAGACCCATTGTCATTGATAATAATAAAAGGGATACCAAAGCACGTTATGTTGTGAGTAGTGATGAAGCGACAATCCGTCAATACTAATGATAGTTTTTAGTAGTGTTGCTTCGACCCATTTACTAAAATATTTTGTGGCAATAATAATATACTTATGGTCATCATCCGATTCAAGATTTATCATGCCAATAAGATATAAACCCCATAAAGAGAAGGTCGATGATGGAGCAATCAGCTAAATGTCATATCCAGGTGCATGGTGGATATTTCCATGTTTTTGGCATTTATCACAATGCTTAGCGTTTCTAAGCAATATTGTTCCATGGTAGGCTAATAGTATCCTTGACGTAGGAGCTTATGTGACATAGCCTTGTCGAGAGAAGTGGCCACCACATAGGCTATCATGCACCTGAGATACAACAGTGGGGATGTTTGCAACTCGATACATCATAAGTAGACGATGATCAAATGATAGTTTAAATAACCCCACACCGATAATGAAATAACATATGGCCTCATAGCATAGGAAAAATATTGCGTGTGATCAAGGCCATTGGGAATGGTTTCACCGATAAATACATTTATATATTGGAGTGAACCATTTAGGGTGGTCATTACTATGTGTGATGGCATATGCTTCAAGGAGTGAAGTATTGGAAGAGGGTTGTTGCAAGTGTCTAATGATGAACGTGGCTTACTCATCAATGATATCCTAAGGAATAAGTGATGCTACACTATTCATAACATCTGTGTGATGATTATCTTTACAGGGGATGGTGGTGAGAGAGTAAGACTCAAATGAAGCTAAAATCTCCTTAACAAAATTATTATATGGTACTATATGTTCTTATTTTGTGTGATATTTGTCATTAACTAGATTAATAATTAGTTATAAATCATCGTGTATGGATATATTTTGAATAAGGAGCTTCGAGAGATGGTGAGCCCAAGAATGAGAGCTTCATACTCAACGATGTTATTAGTGCATGAAAACTCTAAGTGATATACAAAGGGGAGATGATAACCATGTGGAGTAATAGGATGATCCTCGCTCTAGCACCAGAGCAATGAATGAATCCCGTATCGATGGTGTAAGTAGTAAAATCGTCACAAAACGAATCACAAATAGGTGATGCATCCGGTATAGGTGCTTCAGCTAATTGATCAACAATAACTTGGGCTTTGATTACTTTTTTTGGAATGAATTTGAAGTCAAACTCTATAAGTAGCATGACCCATCATGTCGACGCCTTGAGAGATGTGTGCAAGGAAAGAAGTAGCAAAAAGCATCTACCTTGGTGATTATATGAACCTCATTATTAAGAAGGTAGTGGTGCAACTTGTCTACCACAAAGACAAGGCCAAGGCATAATTTTTCAATGTAATTGTAGTTGCATTCATAAGAGAGTAAATTCCAACATATATAATAGACAACCCTCTCACATTGAGCATCGTCATGTTGTGTTAGAAGGGCTCCTAAAGCATGAAATGTGGTGGAAATATATAACAGAAAATGTTGTTCACCATGGGAGGTACTAGGATAAGTGGATTTAAGAGGTATGCTTTAATAACATCGAATATTCAATGATAATTGTTATCATAGAAAAATTTAGTGTCTTTCTTCATCAAGTGTGTGAATGGTTTGGTTTTGTCATCAAGTTACACAATAAAGTGTCGAATGGCTTATATTTTTCCATGTAGTGAGCATAACTCGATACAAATTATGAGGTGGAGGCATGTTAATAATAGTAAAAAATTTATTGGGATCTATTTCAATACCACGTTGTGAGATAATGTACCCAAGGATCTTACCATTTGTAACTCTAAAAACACACTTCTTTGGATTTAAGCATACTTTATATTGTCATAAATGTTTAAAGAGTGTGTGAAGATCTTGAGCATGTGTAGAACAATGTTGTGATTTGACAAGTATATCATCAACATAATCTTCAAGGATCTTATGAATATAATCATGAAATATATGCGTCATTTCTTGTTGGTAAGTGGCCCCGACATTTTTAAGGCCAAAGGGCATGATAGTGTAACAAAATGTTCCCCAAGGCATAGTAAATGAAATTTTTCCCTGATCTATTGGGTTAATTTTGATTTGGTTGTAACCAGCAAAGCCATCCATGAAAGAAAGGATATCATATCCAGTAGTGGAATCAACGATGGTGCCTATGTGCGGTAGTGGAAATTTATCTTTGGGATAGGCCTTATTGAAATCCTGAAAATAGGTGTAATAAAGGACCCAAATTATTCCAACTTAATAACCGGCATGATGTTAGAAACCCACTTAGGATAATAAACAACATGAATAAATCCAACATCTAGTAAGTGTTTTATTTCTTCTTTGACTAGTAGTGCAACCTTCATATGCATTTTTCAGATTTTTTATTAACATGTTTCACACCAGTGTGCAAGATGATATTGTTCATGGCTACTGAAAAGGATGAGATACCTGACATATCGGTATAGTCTCATGCAAGTATATTAGATAATTCATGAAGAACTTGTTTGATATCATTTTTCTCATCAAGCATGAGAGAAGTGGCTAACAAAACCATTCGTAGGTTGTTAGAAGTGTCGAGGTTATATCAATGATATCCTCATTGAGAGGCCATGATTGATCCTCTATGTATGGGTCAGTAGGAATAGTGTTAGGAGCATCAACACTTTCAAAAGTGTGTCGATTCTCCAAAGTAAGTAATAGCATTAATAAATTATGGAGATCATCTCTTATGATGGAAAGAAGGGAGGTGATCTGCCGACACTAAAATTTTCCTCTCGTAATTTCTATTTCATTAATGTGTGTATTAGGAATAAAATGTTGTTAAGTATAATTAGTAGTAGCGTCCGATGAAGATAACGGCACTACCAGGTAAGACACGCCAATAATGTATAAGTCAAAAGTACAATAGGAATGTTGTGGTAAAAAGTAAATATTTGTCGTAAGTGGTCCGGTAAAGTTAAAATGTCAAAGTTAGGGTAAGTAGAGAAGTAGGGTCTACATGATTAGGAATTAGAAATATTATATTGGTAATAAGGACAAGAAGTGAGGTCATAAATATTTTGTGTATTTTATTTGTAAAAAGTCTAAAAATGTGGAACCCATGTGAAATGATAAGGTTTATCTTATCTTAAAAGATAAGCTTACATGTACAGATAAGAGTTAAGGTATGGAATATGATTCGTCGAGTAGAGATTTCTTATCCTATCTTAGAGATAAGATGGATAAGCCTAGAAGTTCTATAAATAGAGAGGCCAGCCCCTCATTTAGCATAGAAGAAAGTAGTGAGAAATATTTTATGAGTAAGTGTGTAAAAGAAGCCATCATTTTGAAGGTGTGTTAAAGAAGCCATTAAGAGGTGTAATTGTGAAGTTTCTCCCATAGTTATTGTTGGAAGATTTCATCCACCAAACTAAAAGTTGTGCATTAGTAAATAATCATAAAGACGAGGAGTTCCCGGTGAAGAATTATCATAGTGCTTAGGATTGGTGATGACATTTTGGTTTCATTGTCAGACCATTCCTCGTTGGTGGATTTTCCGGAGAGATATTTCCACTTCTAAGTCATAAAACATTTGGAGGGTAACCTTGTTTTTACTTGTGTATAATGGTTACCTTGGTAAATTCACTTTTTACCATGTGTAGTATTTACCACAAGAACTTTACTTTTACCATGAAAAGTATTTACCATAGTAACTTCATTTTTTACCATGAATAGTGTTTACCCTAAGTAACTTCACTTTTTATCGTGAATAGTGTTTACCACAAGAAAGTCAGCTTTTACCACAAAGAAGTCAAGTTTTACCATAGTTTACCGTGGTAATTTCTATTTTCTATTATAGTGATTCTAATTATTTGTGCACATAAGTCTTGTTGATTGTACTTGTGGGTTGGTATTTCACTGTGGTTACTTTTGGAAATGGGGAAGATTCCTATTTTTTTAGCCCAATCTAATAAAGATGCTTCCTCTTTCATTCAAGATTTTAAATGATCTTGTATTTGTAATGGCCTTATCGTAAGGGAACAATGGACTGAATTTTTCCTACCTTTTGGATGGTTCAGCCCTTGGTGGTTTGAAACACTAGGTGATAATATGAAAAACTCATGGGATTTATTAACTGAAAGTTTTCTTGAAGAATTTGGTGAACAACAAAATATACAGATCTCATGATCGATATCACAAAGCTATCCCAAGGAGAGAAGGAGAAGATAAGGGATTATCATGTTTGTGTTCTAGAGCTAAAGAGGAAGCTTGATGCCCATATTTGGAAGGAAGGATTAGTGGATGGGTTGATGAATGGCGTGGATAATCTCCTCTGTAAGCACTTCATTCTTGGGATGAAGCCAGAGATCAAACAACGAGTGACGTATGACCGCCCAGCTACAATTGAACAAGCAAAGGAGATTACAAGAAGGCAAGAAGAAAGCATGGAAGAGGAGCCCAAATAAATTGTTGCTAAAGTAGAGACTACACCAACACCTTTGGTCTAGAATCCACAACCACTCTCGGTGAGCACAAATCTTTCTCCTAGTACATCTACTGAGTATAAAGATCTACTCAGGAAGATGGGCCAGTTAACTATTAATCTTCTTCAAGGAAAAGAATTTAATTCTCGGAAGGAGATAGAGGTCTAAAAAGAAATATTTCTGAAGTTGTATGTTATGGTTGTTATAAAAAGGGTCATTATAAGTATAATTGTCTAGATAGAGCTTCTACATCCGGTACAAGAGATAATGATAAAGGAAAAGCACCTGTGAATTCTTTTGATGTAGTAGATAAGAGCATAAATAATGAAGTAGATGTGTTTGTAACAAAAAGAAAGAAAAAAAAAGATAACCCAGATGGAAATGATCCTAAGAAGATGAAAGGAGAAACTAGTAAGAAACAAAGGAGAAGAAAGTTGGGTGTGCATGATTTTCCTGATTTCACGGGACAAGGACCTTACTCCATCGTAGAAGATCTATCCAAAAGGCCTACAATATTACATATGGTCAACTCTTGGCTACGTCTTCCGAGAACAAAGTGAGCCGCAAAGTGGACTCAATGCTCGACAAAGGAAGGAGGTTGAGGTCCCTATTTTGGAGGTAGAGACGGATCCCTATGCTCCACAAGCTGAGGTATTATGTAATGGTATTTCAATTCATGATGTCTTAGTTGATGGAGGTGTTGCAGTTAATGTAATGACCGAGTCTTTGATGAATATGTTGGGTTTAAAAATTGATCGCCCCTCAACACTTATGTTAATGTCATTAAATAAGGGAAAAACTAAACAGAAGGTGTAGTTTAAAATGTGACAATATATGTTATGGGTGTTGTATGTGTGGTAGACTTTCAGGTGATGAAAAATGGTACTGTTGCGTACCTAATGTTTTTGGGAAGACCATGGCTAAGGAGAGTTCATGCAAGAAACTACTGGAATGAATGTTTCATGAAACTTGGACGTGGTAGAGAGAGGGTGAAGATAAACGTGATCCCTCGGCATCATAAGGAAGAACCTGTGGATTCAAGTGATGAAACTGATGATTAGACATCCTTTGATTACTCTAGTACCAGTGAAGTGGACATAGAAGATGAAGAAAGTGAGGTTGATGTTTCGGTCATGGATATCCTTCCAGTCACACCGACTCATGAACCCATAAAATTATCTGAAGAAGAAATTGATGATCGTCTCCAACAAATAAAGATTGGTGATGTTGTGATGGAGAGTGAGAAGGAATGCTACCTCTAGCTCTTTCAAGGTACATACACCTATTCACTTTTGATTACAAGGAACTCCATCAAGTAAGTTGGGTAGAACATTCTATTGAGCTAGTAGATGGTGCTAAGCCCATAAAGCAAATGCCATATAGAATGAATCCTAATTTTTCCAAGACTGTAAAAGAAGAAATAGATAAGTTACTTGATGCAGGATTCATATTTGCTGTGGAGAATTCAGAATGGGTTTCTCCCATTGTGATCTCAATAAAAAAGAATGGGAAACTATGCATTTGTGTTGATTATAGGAAGCTCAACAAGGCAACAAAGAAGGATCATTACCCTCTTCCATTCTCAGATCAGATCTTAGATGAAGTAGCTAGCCAGAGTGTTATAGTTTTGCTGATGGATATAGCGGATACAACCAAGTTCGTATAGCAGAGAAAGATCAACTAAAGACCACGTTCACCACTCCTTGGGGAACGTTTTCTTATAGAGTTATGCCTTTTGGGTTGTGTAATGCTCCAAAGAATGTTACAATATTTGACGAAATAGGGTGTTTGAACCCTACATCGGGAACTTCATCGAGTATTTCTAGATGATTTTTACATCTATGGGAGCAAGATGGACCACCTCGCACTGAGATGGAGACAACATTTCAAAGGTTAGATGAAGCACAAGCCTCACTAAACCCTACAAAGTGTGTCTTTGGATGTTCTAAAGGTGTTTTGTTAGGGAATGTCAGATCCAGAGATGGTATTGCACCGATCCTAATAAAGTTTCAAAATCAAAGAGTTACCATTTCCTATGAATAGAAGTAAGTTGAGATCATTTTTAGGCCATGTAGGTTACTATAGAAGATTCATCAAGATTTTCTCAAAAATTACACCCACTAACCCAGCTTCAAGAAGGATGTTACTTATGAACCAGGAAATAATGCAAATGAAGCTTTTGAATAACTAAAGGAAGCCTCCAGCGTCTTCACCTATTTTAAAGAATCCAAATTGGAGCAAGCCATTCATTGTGTATATTGATGCCTCGACGCAAAGACTAAGAAGTACTTCCGAGCCAAAAGGATGAAAATGGGAATGACCATCCCGTTTACTTTGGGAGCGCATAAATGAGCAAAGCATTGAGGTAAATTATACCGTGAATCAAAAAGAGGCTCTAGCTATCATTTTTTCTGTAAATAAGTTTAGAAATTACTTGCTAAGGTAGAAATTTATAGTTGTAACAAATCATCGTGCTCTAAAATATATTGTAAATAAGCCTAACCCATCGTGTGAGGATAGCAAGATGAATAATTTTGCTACAAGAATTTGAATTTGATATTATAGATAGGCCAGAAAGAAGCATGTCAATGCAGATGCACTCTCTCGAGCCTATGATGGTTTAGATTCAACTTGTGATGATGATGATTTTCCGATGCAGCATTGTTATCCCTTGACACAACCCCTATTGAATACATAGATATTTGGAATTATTTGAATGAATTCAAGTTTCCTAATGGTGCCAATGCAAAGACTAAGAGGAAGATTACTCAAGCCATTCGTCCATATTCTATTCTACATGGAGTATTATTTCGAATAGGACCTGATGGACAATACAAGAGGGCAGTTGGACGTGATCAAGGGAAGGAGATGATAGAAGAATTCCACAATGGTACATGTGGAGGACACTTCTCTGGACAACTTACAACAAGAAGGATCTTGGATGCAGGTTATCACTAGCCCACTCTTTTTAGAGATTGTTATAATTATTGTAAGACATGTGATATTTGTCAAACACATGGTAACCGTAAGACTTCATCAGCTCCATTATGCCCTATTCTTCCACTTGGTCCCTTTGAAAAGTGGGGAATATATATTGTAGGTCCACTTCTAACTACCCCATGCCAAAATAAGTATATTGTAGTTGCCACAGATTATTTAACCAAGTGGGTTGAAGCTAGGCCATTGAAAATAGCTTCCATGGATGAAGTGGCAAGGTTCATATATGAACGCATTGTCACCAGATTTGGTTACCCATTAGAAATTGTAACAAATCAAGGAAGCCACTTCATTAATGAGGTGGTATAAGCCCTAGTCAATAAGTTTTCTATTAAGCACAGAGGCAACAACATACAAGCCAAGCAAAAATGGACAAGTGGAATGAACAAATTTTGTGTTGTGTCAAATTCTAGCAAAGATGCAAATTGCAGTACATAAGTGGGATAAAATAATTCATGCAAAGATTGTGGGCATATAGGGCAACATCAAAGTCAAAGCAATGTGATACTCCCCATTTCGGTTGGCTTATGGTATTGATCCAGTTCTTCCTATTGAGTTTGATATTCCCACTGTGAGAGTTATGAAAAATGAAAGGATGGATGAAAGTGATTCAGTAAAAGAAAGGTTGGTACATCTTCATTTGCTAGAGGAAATGAGGGAAATAGCGAAGGATACAAGCTATAGGAAGAAAATGAAGTAGAAAGAATACTTTGATCAAAAGATCTGTTGGTCTCCATTTCATGTGAATGACTTGGTCCTAGTATATGATACGAGATACAAAAAAAGAAGACAGAAAATTTCTTCCAAAATGGATGGGGCCCTACAAAATAGCAGTTGTGCATGAAAATGGTACATACCGATTGGAGGAATTGGATGGCACTCCCATTACGAAATGGGTCAACCACGACAAGCTAAAGATTTTCCAAGCACCGAATAGTCTACTCCGAGGACAGAAGTAGAATCTAGGAAGGGGAAGATGTCGACACTAAAATTTTCCTCTGTAATTTCTATTTCATTAATGTGTGTATTAGGAATAGAATGTTGTTAAGTATGAAGATAATGGCGTTGCATTTATGACGCCACCAATAATGTATAAATCAAAATTACAATATGAATGTTGTGGTAAAATGTAAATATTTGTCGTAAGTGGTCCTGGTAATGTTAAAATGTCAAAGTTAGGGTAAGTAGAGAAGTAGGGTCTACATGATTAGGAATTAGAAATATTATATTGGTAATAAGGACAAGAAGTGAGGTCATAAATATTTTGTGTATTTTATTCTTAAAAATTCTAAAAATGTAGAACCCATGTGAAATGATAAGGTTTATCTTATCTTAAAAGATAAGCTTACATGTACGGATAATAGTTAAGGTATGGAATATGATTCGTCGAGTAGATTTCTTATCCTATCTTAGAGATAAGATGGATAAGCTCGAAGTTCTATAAATAGAGAGGCCACCCTCATTTAGCATAGAAAGTAGTGAGAAATATTTTATGAGTAAGTGTGTAAAGGAAGCCATTATTTTGAAGGTGTGTTAAAGAAGTCATTAAGAGGTGTAATTGTGAAGTTTCTCCCATAGTTATTGTTGGAAGATTTCATCTACCAAACTAAAAGTTGTGCATTAGTAAATAATCATAGCACGAGGAGTTCCCGGTGAAGAATTATCGGTGCGGATTGGTGATGACAGATCGTAAACCCCCATGTATTCTAGAAGAGATTCATTAGTAGAAAAATTATCTAAATTAGCCCAAACAATAGAAGTAGAATCACGATGAGTTTTGATATACTATAGGAAGTGAAGAAGTATATAGAGTAGTATAAGCCTCCGAAGAAGGTATAAAGGAATATGATATCCCACACCAAACTTGTTAGATTGAGTGGGAGAGCCCATGGTTCTATGACTCCTTGACCCTATAGGCCTAAACCAATACCAGAGAAGCCATAACGGAGTAAATACTTATAACGAAGACAATTTTTGGAGAAATCCTAACTAGAAGAGCTAGCAGTGTCTGTAGAATGCTTAATAGAATTACAATATCCAAAAGGTGATGGATCCGCTGAAATGTCGAGACAATTCTATGATAAAGGAATTCAAGTCATGTATGAAGAGAGGAAGGAACCGAATGCATGGCATATATCCAAGGTCGCCCAAGAATAATATTATAATTAAGATTATTGGGCATTACATGGCATTGAATGGGTAGCGTACAAGCCCCGATGGTAATAGGGAGCGTGATAGTACATAAGATATGCTTGAAGGATATTGTCAAATCCACGAATAGAAATAGATGATGGAGCCAAAGAGGTCTCAAAAGACCCAATTGGTGGAGGAATGCAATATTACAAATATTAATCCCTGATCCATTATCAACTAAGGCACGCTTAACCCCAACATTATTGATACAAACCTAAATATAGAGGGGTCATGCTCTAACATGGCTTGAGAAGGCAAATCATCTGATGTGAAAGTAATGTGATCTTCATTGAGAGATAAAGTCGAAGTAAACTTATGATACACATACTGGGCGAAGTATGAGGTCAATATAAGTATTAGCTAGACATGGCCCAAGTTTATTGATACAATCAGATGAGTCTACAAAAGGGCATGGATGGAGACATCCATAATGAGAGGATCCTAAGGAAATGAGTAAAATAATAAGATGAGGACTCAAGAGTGTTTGAATGATACGGGTTCACCAAATGATTTAAAAAATATTGAATTTTTGTAAAATCCTAATTGAGAGTCACGGTGCTTGAGCATTGAAGTACATATATGACAAGAGCAATAAGGTAAAGAAATATGAAACCCTAGGTGCAAGAGAGAGGATAGATGAATTAGTTGATTTCACAATAAATCCCAAAGTGTGTTAGGCTAGAAAATTGTTGAACAAAAGGAGGAATATATCACAACCGCACTTAGAAAATTATAGACCGCGCGATCTTCCTCGAATCCGGGCGCCTGGACTAGGTCAAGGGTGCCTATGTGTCAGAGTCTACTTCTAGGTTCCAAAGGACAAAAAAAAGGTCGAATATGGATTTTCTTGTGTCACACTACTATCTCTAGCCTTCACTATTTTTCACCTATATGTCACACTATGCCCTCAAAATTCACATGTAATCTACAAAACAAATGATCTCCTATAAAATCCAAAAACACATCAAATCCTAAAAACAAAAATATGTAAATGGGGAGTCGATTGACCCGACAAATACCTAAAAGAGTGAACTTACAACCGAGCACTACACTACATCTCAGAATCCATGTAGTGTTGTGTGTGTGTAGAATTGTGCCCTATGAAGCTCTTGTGTGAGATGCACCGAATAATGAGCAATAACTAGATTTAGTAATGTAATTAGAAGTGTGGATATCAAAATGAACTTCCCCTCCTATGAAGTGTATGCAGAAAAAAATGTAATCACTTGTCCCTTGAATGAAGCTAGATGGATGCTTTGATGCTCTTGAAATGCATTTTGATGTAACCTTAGATATAGATGCTTAGAGCTTGGTCCTTTTTATGGTCACATAGCTTTTATTTATATGATTCCCTTGTTTTAATTTCTTAACTGATATCTAAAAGGCTGACCCATAAGAAAACAAGATGCCCAAAAGATAAAAGAGGCCCAAAAGGGGTGAACAAGATACAAAGATGTCAGGGGTGCCCAGAGGGGACAAGGGCATCTAAGAGCTGGTGTCCTAGTGTCTAGAGCCAAGAAATATAAAACAATGAAAGTCGACTAGGAAATGAGGTGTGTAATATCTCAAAGAAAGCAAGAAATAAAAGAGGCCAAAGATGATGTCAATTACTTTTTTTTCTCACTTAGGAATCATATGAAAAGTGGTATGTGATTAGGACCTAGAAATGTACCCAAGTGCATGGTTTAGTGTCTATAGAAATGTACCCAAGAGCATGATTAGTGTCTATAGACACTAAATCACGCACTTGGGTACATTTCTATAGACACTAATCACAAACTTGGGTATATTTATATAGACACAAAATCACACACTTGGGTACATTTCTAGGTCCTAATCACATACCACTATTCATATGATTCCTAAGCAAGAAAACTAGTAATTGACATTTTTCCTTATCCTCTTTGCTTTCTTTCTTACTTCCTTTTGTTCTTACACACCACACATCCTAGTCTAATCTTCATTGTTTTATCTCTATTAACTCCTGACACCAACACCTGTGATGGGACATCGACGCCCGTGCCCTCATCCCCATGGAAGTCCCCTGACCTCTTTGTATCTTTCCCACCCCTTTTGGGCCTCTTTTATCTTTTGGGCATCTTGTTTTCTTATGGGTCGGCCTTTTAGTTTTAAATTACAAAATTCAAATACGGGAATAATATAAATACAAAGTTAGCTGACCATAATAAAGGACCAAGCTCTAAGATCTATTAGAATCACCTATTGTTGCATCCCAAGGCATTTCAAGAGCATCAAAGCATCCATTTAGCTTTATTCAAGAGATAATGGACTGCATTTTTCTACATACACTTCATAGGAGGGGAAGTTCATTTTGACATCTACACATCTATTTACATTACTACATCTAGATATTTCTCGTTATTCGTTGCATCTTGCACAAGATCCACCTAGGGAACGATTCTACACACATGCACATAGAACTACATGGATTCTGAGATGTAGTGCAACAGTCAGTCATAAGTTCACTCTGTTGGGTGACCGCCAGGGTATTCTGACTCCCCATTTGCATCTTTTTCTTTTTAGGATTTAATGTATTTTGGGGTTTTGTAGGAGGTCATTTATTTTACAGGTTACATGAGAATTTTTGGGGCATAGTGCGACACACAGGATTCAACAACGAAGGTCTTCAAACACATTTTGACACAAAACAATCGATTCTGACTGCTTTTGTAGTCACAGTTCCTAGAAGTAGACTCGGTGCCTAGCACTCCGGGTCCAAGCACATCCAAAAATTCTATAATTTTTTGAGTGCAATTCATGATGCATTCCTCCTCCCGTTTAGTAGTTTTATAGCCCAACACACTTCGAGATTTATTACAAAATCAACTAAGTCCTCTATCCTCTCTCTTGCTCCTAGGGTTTCATATTTCTTTAGCTTATTGCTTATGTCATATTTGTATTTCATTACTTATTATCGGATTATGACTCTGCAATTAGGATTTCACACAAATTTTAATATTTGTTAAATCATTTAGTGAACCCGTATTATTTGAACACTTTTGAGTCCTCATCTTATTGTTTCACTAATTTCTTTAAGATCCTTTCATTATGGATGTCTCTATCCATTCCTTTTTATAGGCTCATCTTGATTATATCAATAAACTCAGGTCTTATCTAGCTAATACTTATATTCATCCTCATACTTCACCCAAGTATGTGTATCATAAGTTTACTTTGTCTCTATCTCTCAATGAAGATCACATTACTTTCACATCGATGAGTTGCCTTCTCAAGCCATGTTAAAGCATGACCCCCCCTCTATATTCAAGTTTGTATCAATAATGTTGGGGTTAAGCATGCCTTAGTTAATAATGGATCGAGGCTCAATATTTGTAATATTGCATTCCTCCACCAATTGGGTCTTTCTAAGACATCTTTGGCTCCTTCATTTGTTTCTATTCGTGGATTTGACAATATCCCCAAGTGTGTCTTAGCTATTATCACCATCCATGTTACCTTCGGGCCTTCTATGCTACCCATTCCATGTCATGTGATGCCCAAAATATTAATTATAATATTCTTCTTAGGTGGCCTTGGATCCATGCCATGCATGCAGCCCTTCCACTCTTCATACACAGATTAAATTCCTTTATCATGGAATTTTCTCGCGATGTTCCAAAGAGATCCATCACCTTTCACATATTGTAATTCTATTGAGAATTCCACAAATAGTCCTATCTCTCTTACATCTAGTCAGGATTTCTCCAAATATGGTCTTGGTTATAATTATTTACTCAGTTATGGCTTCTTTAGTACTGGTTTAGGTCCACGGGGTCAAGGATTCATAGAACCATGGGCTCTCCCCACTCAATCTAACAAGCTTAGCCTGGGATACCATCTTCCCTTTATACCTTCTTCAAAGGCTTATACTACTTTGCATACTTCTTCGCTTCCTCTAGTATATTTGGAACTCATCAGTGATTCTACTTCTGTTGCTTGGGCTAATTTAGACACTTTTTCTACTGATGGCTCTCTTCTAGAATACATGGGAGTTTACGATCACCTCCCTTCTTTCCATCATAAGAGATGTTCTCCATCAATTTTTAATGTTGTGGCTTACTTTGGAGAATCTAATATGCTTATTGAAAGTGTCAATGTTCCTAAACTATTCCTACCGACTCCATACATAGACGATTAGTTAGCCCTTCTCGATGAGGATACCATTCAATATAACCTCAAGACTTCTACCAACCCATGAATGGTTTTGCTAGCCACTTCTCTCACGCCGCTTAACAAAATGATGTCAAACAAGTTCTTCATGAATTATCCAATATATTTGGATGGGACTATAGAAATACTTCTTGTATTAATCCTTCGTAGCCAAGAATAATATCATCCTTCACCCTGGTGTGAAACTTGTTCAATAAAAAATCCACAAAAGCATCCAAGGTCAGCACTACTAGTCAAATAAAAAAACAACGCTACTAGATGTTCACTTTATTCGTGTTATGGATTATCCTAAGTGTGTGTTTAACATCATGCCAATTGTGAATCCGGATGTTAAGGTCTCATTTGTTGCCGATTTTTTGGGATCTCGTAAGTCATGTACCAAAAATAGTTTTCCACCGCCGCACATCAAGCCATCGTTGATTCCACAGCTTGGATATGATATCCTTTCTTTCATGGATGGCTTTGTGGGTTACAACCAAATCAAAATTAACCAAACAGATCAAAAAGAACATCATTTATAATGCCCTGGGGAAAATTTTGTTACACTTTCATGCCCTTTGGCCTTAAAAATGTCTAGGGCCACTTACCAACGAGAAATGATGCATATCTTTCATGATTATATTCATAAGATCCTTGAATATTATGTTTATGATAGGCTTTCAAAATCACTACATCATTCTACACATGTTGAAGATCTCTACACACTTGTTGAATGTTTACGACAATATATAGTGCACTTAAATCTAAGGAAGTTTATTTTTGAAGTTACAATTGGTAAGCTCCTTGGGTACATTATCTCACAATGTGGTATTGAAATAGATCCGAATAAAATCCATGTTATTATTGACATGCCTCCACCTCATAATTTGCATCAGTTACACTCATCATCACAGCAGGAAAATCCGTGCCATATGTCATTTTATTTTAAATCTTAACGACAAAACCTAACCATTCACATGCTTGATGAAGAAATACACCACCATCATCAAAGATCATTCGATGTTATTAAATCATACCTTTGAAATCCACTTGTCCTAAGACCTCCCATAGCCGAGAAACCTTTCCTATTATATATTTCACCACATTTCTTGCTTTAGGATCCTTTCTAAGCACAACACAATGATTCTCGGTGTGAGAGGGTTGTCTCTTACATCACCCCGAATTTACTCTTTATGAATGAAACCGCAGTGCATCAAAAATTATGCCTTGTCTCGTCTTTGTGGCAAACAAGTTGTGCCACTACCTTCTTAACAGTGGGTTCATATAATCATAAGGGTAGATACTCTATGCTAACTCTTGTCCCACACACATCTCTCAGACGTCCGAAATGATGGGTCATCTTACTTACAAATTTTGACTTTAAATTCATTCCAAAAATGCAATCAAAGGTCATGTTATTGTTGATCAACTAGCCGAGGAACCTCTATAAGATGCATCACCTATTTGTGATTTGTTTTGTGATGATTTCATTGCATACACCATCAGAGTTCAATTAGCATATAGATTTTCAGGCATGCAAATGACATGCAACAATAAGGGATGAAGTCCTTCCTCAATGAAGGTGAGGCTACCTTTATTGAAAACCAAAACAATATTTACATCTCTACATTCAAAATTGTATGTGGGGGTGTTTTGGAACATCAAATAGAAAGAAATGTGAATGAGGGAGATAGAATGGAATGAAGGAAAGGAATGGAAGGAATGTGCAATAGTTAGGTAAAAAAAGATCCTAATATTGCATAGAATAGAACAATGAATAACAAACTCAAATAAAGCAGAGTTCGAATCAGCTAAATAAGAATAAGTAAAAGGGAACACACATGAGCAAGTAAATATCAGAGCTTGATCACTGTGAACAAGAACAATAGATTAAAAGCATTGACAATAATATCAAAGACAATATTTGCATGTAATATTTAAACACTAACATATAATGAACATAAGAACATCAAATGTTACAAGAGACAATGAATGGGACACAAAGTTCATATTTCATTAGCTCTCCAAAGGTTTTCACAAAAGAACACAAACTTTCTTTCTTGAAACAAAGCTTGCACACAAAAGTATTTTCTTCTCCTCTCTCAAAGTCACCCTTACAAATGAGCCTCTAACTTCCTTTTATAACCCAAAATTTGGTTACAAAGTAGTTAGGGTTTACATGAACATTAAATGAGGGTACCTTAAGTGACTTTGACTTTTTCAACCAACCTTTAAAAAGTAACTTAAAATTAGAAACCACTTAAGTTATCAAAAGTTTTCCAAAAGTGAGTTTAACAATAACATCACTTTGAAATACCATTTTAAAACATATAACAAGACCCAATGCCTTATCCATTAAAGTGGGGTCTCGCATATCTCAACCGTATGAGAAATGGACTCTCCTACTTCATTAGATACCGGAAAGCTATCTCATCATCCTATTGGTGAAGTTAGGATCCACCGCCTTTATCAATTCAAAATATTTGAACCTTTCCAATGTCTCATCTTCTCTTCTTCAAGAGGTTCATTCGGTTGAAGCAAAAACTCGTAGAACACCTGTAATTCAAAAACCCTTCATGCCATATCATTTAGATTGACCATTTTTGATTGAGCATTCTTAAACAAGTTCCCTAATTTGATACAATGTTCTATTGAACAAGAAGAGAAATTGATGCCAAGAACATACATGTCTTTGAATAATTATGAGAACTGTTCCTCAACATGTTCTGATGAATGCCTTAGATTATGCCTGCTCATAAGATCACAAGGGATTTCAGCCATGAACTCATGAATTGAGCCGAGTGAAGTGAAGGCTTCACTGCATATGCTCTCGTAATGAATCATATAATCTTTGAGAAGTGTCTTCTACGACTTGCGATGTATACACTAAAGAAAGCGTGCCCTGGGCATTCAAATTCAAGGACCCCTTCAATGGATAGAGTTTTAGATTCCATACTTTTCATCTCTTGTAGAATAGGAAATATCTCATCCATATTTGATATGTTAGAAACAAAATATTCCTTACAAGAAAGGATTGGATCTAGGTATGCACTAATATCTTCATGAAGCTTTACTGGTTTGATTGTCTCTTTCCCAAAGATGAGAATTTCTGAAAGCCAAGATTTAGTGACATGGCCCAAAGTGTTTACTTCTTTCAACAGGTTGAGTGTTTCTTCATCGGGGCAGCCACTGCATCAAGTACTGGGAAAGTGGAGGATATTGGATTTATCAAATGTTGAACATAATCCACCAACTGATTCTTTTCGGCCTTGAGTTGAGAATTCTGATATTTATATTTCTCAAGCCTTCTTAGCACAATATCCATGGAATCTCGGGCCATTGCCATGTCGCTTTCCAATGTAGACTTCCCAAGTCCAAGCCTGGATACTTCATAGTCAACAGGTGTCATGGCATTATGTTCCTTCTCAACTTGTGGGATAGCAAGATCCGAGATTTGTTTCCATCTCCATCCATCATTATTCTCAAGAATGCTTTAGGGATTCTTGGGTATGACATCATTTTAAAGCTTAAAAAGGGCATCGAATTTGATATCGACTTCCTTTACAACAACCTCTTCCTTTTCTTTATTTCGAGTCAACCAAAGAAGGGATCTCCTTCACCAATTCCACATACGAAGCCTAGAATCCAAATAAACATTCACATTATTCTTGATATCATTAGATTCTACAAGATTCCTTTCCACAACTTCAATCTCCGATAAATAACTTTGATATCAACCTCTTGAACCTCAAGGAGACCTTGAGAAACCTCTTCATGAACTAGAGGTTCATAAGCATTTGGTATTTGGACCACTTGCACTTGAGTAGACTCTTGTGCATGACACAACTGAGGAGTGTTTGTTATGAGCTTCCTTGAACTATCAGTAATGTGAGTAGATGAGTCTCTACTCAAAGTGGAAATCCCCAATACACGTTCTCTTCCTTCACTAGAGCCAGGACCCTTGGATGTTTCTCCTCGTGACACCTTCTTTGGAGAAGTGGATTTGGGAAACCATTCTTTTCTTGCTTGATGTGTATGGGTAGATGGCACAGAGGTTGACTGAGAAGAGGTTTTAGTCGACTAGAGACCTCCTCGTGTTGGAAATTTTTGTGATCCTGGGGTATGAACTTGGATTGATGGTAACTTTGCAAGTTCTCATTCATACCAGGCTATGCTCCTTTCAAGAATTGGTTGATTCTTGTTATCAAGAGAAAATTCATCTCTTTTGGTCCAATCAATTCAAGGAAATGGAGTAAAGGTACGGCATCATATGAGGGATCAATAACATCTTCACCATCATCCACTAATGAATCTGGAGGATCTCTGATGTGGAAAGCCTTGATCTGAGCAAGGGTCAAGTAGGAAAATTCTCACCTTCTTACTTCATGTTCATCTGAACAGGCAGCCCAAAAGTCTTCCATGGTGGGATTATGCTAGTACTTTGCTCCAAGAGCCTTTTGCATGTATACATTGATGTAAATTTGGGATCTCTTCACAAAATTATTTATGGTAATGAGAGAAAACTCCTTCTCCATGAGTTTTGCACTGAAGAGATTCGGACATTGGAATTCCCCAATTTGGATTAGGAAGTGGATGCCTGAATGGTGTTTGTCACTGAGAAGACGATGAACATGGAAATTTTTTTCCGCAAGCTCTATTATTATTGACATACATGGGAAGCTTCCATGGAGTGCCTACAAATCCACTAATGCGAATGTAGGAAAAGGATGGGAACTGAATGAACCATGTTCCCCACTGATAAATGATACCCATGACATCTTTGGAGAATCTTTCTTCCATATTTCTATTCAAGTTTCTAATCATGCAAAAGGTGAAAGCATCATTAACTCTCTTGAAGTGATGAGAGATATTCTTGAAACTCAACTACGGATAATAGTGGAAAACACTATTTGATGGACCCATGATGCCTTTCATTTCTAGCCCCAAAAATAGCTTCCTTCTAGCCACTGCGTAGGTTAGGTATGATGTCATGTATAAATTCCCAATCATCTTCACTTTGATCAATTGTTTATGAAGAGTATCACTGATGGTGATGGCCCAATCTACAAATTCCCTCTTTGCAAGGATGATGCAGATAAACCAATACATCCATGGGTGGAAAATCCTGGTAGAGGGGACACCAAAGACTCACTCAAAATAGTAATCACATCACCGATTCCCTCCACAAAATAACCACGGACAATTCCTTAGAGACCGCTCAACACGAGGCCTCTTGGTCACTAAGCAATTTTTTTTTATCATCTTGCTCCACCTGAGGGGTTCTTTATCCCAAAAATATTGCGCTAACTTTCGAGTGATGTCAACATTCTCAAGGAAATCAGGGATGTTAAGCAATTATTCGATGTGCTCTGGTGTGATCAAGAGGAAAGGCTCACAATTATCCTTGAAGATTCCTCACCTTTCGGGATCATAATGCCCGCAGCAGTGATGACTAGCTCAGGGCATTGCACTGAAATAGGAAAATTTGTTGCTTGAGGTAGACCACTATGATAGAGCCTATCCGAGAATATGGTTTTCCCTTCGGCTTTCACCCAATCACAAAATTGTTTCATGTTGATGTGGCCAAGATCAGTGTCGGTGATATTGTTGTATGCAGACTTGATGGAAGTGGGAGGAATGATCCCTTGGAATTCGTATTTGAGTGCGGACTTGTTTGACCTTTCTATTGGCTTCTTTGAATTTCCTATAGACTTGTTAGATTTTTCAACCATTATGAATTTTAGAGAAAAACAAATTAGGCACGTAAAACGGTGTAAACGATGTCGGGTCTCAGTGTCCGAACACCCTGACCACAAGAGAAATTATGACTCTTTTATTATTATTATTATTTTAAAATAATAATGAGCAATTTCGGGATACATTTTTTTAAATGTTAACGCAAACATAATATCAAGACTAAGCTTAAGTTACAAATCGAGTTAACATACTATGAATTTGTACAAATTTTTTATATTCCCGGTTGTATGTTTTGGATAACTATTTAAACTTTCCTCATGCGTGGACTGAGTGTTCTTGCTTTGACCCTGTGTGGAGATGTTGTGTTTTATTCTTTGACAATTGTGAGCTATTTTGGACTGTGTGGGAATTTATCTTCACTCTCCCTCGGCATGGAAAATCTTTTCTTTAACCTCGCCTCGTGTTGTATATGGACTTTTTCCTTATGAATGAGTATTTTTCTTTTACTGTACGTTCCTTTTGCGTTAATCGCTTCAATTGGACCAATGCATATGGCTTTGCTATTTTCCTTTAGCAGCTGGCTCAAGCTTCTTTCACTTTAGCCAATGCGTGAATGACCCAAGTAAATGTGTGGCATGTTTCCTTTCACCTTTGCGTTAATGCTTGGGTCTAAAAATGCATGGAACTTCTCCTTTTTGACTATTTGTTTGACTAATGCATATACAACATTGCATGGATTTTGTGGCTTTGGCTGGTTTTCTACCTCCTTTGCATGAACAATCAAGCATGGGATTATTTTATTGGTGAAGAAATAGCTGTGAGAAAAATGATTCTCCTTGTTTTAGGTTATGTGGCCTTCTTTTTTGACAACTAATATTCCTCCTAAGGTGAATACATGAACTCTTGCTTCTGGGTAATACATGGCCTTCTCTTTTGCAAATGCGTGCTTTCTTTGCTGATGGAGCTGCTTTTATATCCTTGCATGGACTTCCTCTTTGGCGTGGGAGAGTTGACAACTCCTTGGAATGCGTGGGAATGGAGTTTCTCTAGCTACCTAGTGTATTTCCTCGCGAATGTGTTTTCTTTTTTTTTTTTTTCTTAGACTGGTTTTTTGGGAATACGTGATATTGCCTTTACCTTGCATGGAAACTCTACTTGGTTCTTGGAGTATGATGTGGGCTTTGTTGAGTTTACTTTGACCAATACATGAACCATTTCCTTGTATGCATGAAGAGTCAATGTCTATGATGAATGTGTTATGAATCCTTACAAAAACTTTCTCAGAAAATGTTTCTACACAGGGGAAATAAAGAGTTTGAAAGCCTCTTCATTACTTCCACACGTCTTTTGCCATAGAGTTTCATGGAGGAAAGTTATGAAGATCCAAGAATATTTCTCATAACCATTTCTTCTTTCTTCCCGTTGAGTTAAAAAATCCCACTTTCTTTGGGTAGTGGGCATTAATTTCTAGGCAATATGGGAAGAAGTTAACCATTTGCTCGTGACAATGGAAAAGCAGTGAAATTCCTATTCATTTCCCCATATGGGAAAATGGGAGATATTTTTCCATTTGACATCCATCTGGATGGGTTGGAAATCAACAAGATAATTTCCAACAAGCGAGGGAAAATGGAAAATTTTCCAAGAAAGGGAAAATCGGGAGTGGAGAGCCAACTTGGCATTCTCGCAATCGAGGCAGAATTTTAATTGCCTACCAAGAATAGGGGAAGCGAAAAAGTTCTTCCATATTTTTGATCAACTTTAATGAAGATTAAACTAATATTTATTAATTAAAAACCCCAAAATTTAATAAAATTAATTTTATTAAATAAAAGGGTAAGAAATTAATTAAATATCAATTAATTAATTTAAACATGGTTTGCGACATAGCAGGAGAAGTACTTGCCCAAAATGGATGAAACGAAGGTCAAAACAATCGAAGAATAAATAAAAATCCCACTTTCTTTGGGTAGTGGGCATTAATTTCTAGGGGAATATGGGAAGAAGTTAACCATTTGCTCGTGATGTTGGAAAAAGCAGTGCTTGAAATTCCTATTCATTTCCCCATATAGGAAAATGGGAGATATTTTTCCATTTAACATCCATCTGGATGGGTTGGAAATCAAAAAGATAATTTCCAATGCGAGGGAAAATGGAAAATTTTCCAAGAAAGGGAAAATCGGAAGTGGAGAGCCAACTTGGCATTCTCGGCAATTGGAGGCAGAATTTTAATTGCCCACGGCAATGGGGAAGCGAGAAAAGTTCTTCCATATTTTTTGATCAACTTTAATGAAGATTAAACTAATATTTATTAATTAAAAACCCCAAAATTTAATAAAATTAATTTTATTAAATAAAGGGTAAGAAATTAATTAAATATTAATTAATTAATTTAAACATGGTTTGCGATGGCATAGCAGAGAAGTACTTGTCCCAAAATGGATGAAACGAAGGTCAAAACAATCAGGAGAATAAAACGATCACGATGAGGGTGATAAACCACGATAAAATACACTTCCTTAAAAATATTAAATTTTCACGTTGTAATTTTGCAAAGCCAAAATTAGTTGATAACAATTGGCTCTTATTGGGGACAAGGATTTCATGAATGCAAAAATAGACCCAGAACCAAAAATATTTAATGAACATGATCAAATAAAGTAAAGTTTGAATCAAATCTAAACAAGAATAAGTAAAAGGGAACACACATGAGCAAGTAAATATCATAGCTTGATCGTTGTGAACAAGAACAACAGATTAAAAGCGTTGACAATAAGATCAAAGACAAAATTTGCATTCAAGATTTAAAATTAACATAAAATGAACATAAAAACATCAAATGTTACAAGAGACAATGAATGGGACACAAAGTTCATATTTCATTAGCTCTTCAAAGGTCTTCACAAAAGAACACAAAGTTTCTTTCTTAAAACAAAGCTTGCACACAAAAGTATTTTCTTCTCCTCTCCCAAAGTCACACTTACAAATGAGCCTCTAACTTCCTTTAATAACCCAAAAATTGATTACTGAAAATAGTTATGGTTTACATGAACATTAAATGAGGGTACATTAAGTCAATTTGAATTTTTCATCTAGCCTTTGAAAAGTAACTTAAAATTAGAAACCACTTAAGTTATCAAAAGTTTTCCAAAAGTGAGTTTAACAATAACATCACTTTGAAATACCATTTTAAAACATATAACAAGACCTAGTGCCTTATCCATTAAAGTGGGGTCCACCTATCTCAATCATATGAGAAATGGACTCTCCCACTTTGTTAGATACTGGAAAGCTATCTCCTCATCCCATTGGTGAAATTAGGATCCTCCACATTTTCCAATTGAAAATATTTGAACCTTTCCAATGTCTCGAACATATTCTCTTCTTTAGGAGGTTCACTCGGTTAAAGCACGGCCTTGCGGTAACACCCGTGATTAAAAATCCTACATGGCATATCATTTAGATTGACCATTTTTTATTGAGCATTCTCAAACAAGTTCCTCAATTTGATACAACATTCCATTGAAGTAGAAGATAAATTGATGGCAGGAATATACATGTCTTTGAACAATTGTGAGAATTGTTCCTTAGAATATTCGATGAATGCCTCTAATTATGCTCATTCACAAGATCACAAGGGATTTCAGCCATGAACTCATGAATTGAGGTGAGTGAAGTGAAGGCTTCACTCCATATGCTCTTGTAATGAATCATAGAATCTTCACGAAGTTTCTTTTGTGAATTGAGATGTAGACACCAAAGAAAATGTGCCCCTTGGCATTCGAATTCAGCGCTTATCGATGCTCATTCCCAAAATAGCATTTACGTGTTGCGCAAGTCTCCGAATCCCAATGTGTGCTCCGCACGTTATTTCCAAAATAGCTCACATCCATGAAAATGTCTCGAGTCCTGAATCATCTTGTCCTAAAGACGTGTTTCCTTTCCTATAATTTTGTGCCTACAAATGCGCATTTTTCTAGTGTGTGAATCCTAAGTGTTTCTTTTCCTTAGAAACAATATTGTCTCGCTCAATAGGTACATCTACCCTTTACCATACATGGAAACTTTTCTTGTTTCTTGGACTATGGTGTGGACTTTTTATTTCCTTTGACCAATGTGTGAACCCTTTCCTCAGTATGCGTGAAGAGTCGATGTTTGTGATGAATGTGCTATGAATCCTTAAAAAACTTTCTTGGAAAACGTTTCTACATGGGGGAAATAATAAGAAGTTGGAAATAAAGAGCCTCAAAGCTTCTTCATTACTTTCACACATCTTTTTCCATAGAGTTTCATAGAGGAAAGTTATGAGGATCCAAGAAGCTTTCTCATAACCATTTCTTCTTTCTTCCCATTGAATAACCAATTTCCACTTTCTTTGGGTAGTGGGCATTAATTGCTAGGGGAATATGGGAAGAAGTTAATCGTTTTCCCGTGACAATGAAAAGCAGTGACATTCCCATCCATTTCCCCATATGGGAAAATGGGAGATATTTTTCCGTTTGACATCCGGTTGGGTTGGCAATCAACAAGAGAATTTCCAACAAGCAGGGGAAAATGGAAACTTTGCCAGGAAAGGGAAAATCGAAGTGGAGAGCCAACTTGGCATTCCCAGTAATGGAGGTAGAATTTAATTGCCCACGGCAATGGGGAAGCGAGAAAAGTTCTTCCAAATTTTCGATCAACTTTAATGAAGATTAAATTAATATTTATTAATTAAAAACCCCAAAATTTAATAAAATTAATTTTATTAAATAAAAGGGTAAGAAATTAATTAAATATTAATTAATTAATTTAAACACGGTTTTGACATAGCGGGAGAAGTACTTACCCAAAATGGATGAAACGAAAGCCAAAATGATCAGAAGAATAAAATGATCATGATGAGGGTGATAAACCATGAGAAAAGACACTTCATAAAAAAATTAAATTTTCACGTTGTAATTTTGTAAAGTCAAAATTAGCTAATAACAAGTTCTGATATTTGGACCATGTATTTTGATGAGTCTCATTTCCACTCTAGCGTTGGGGCCAAGATCATCTTTATTACTCCACATGGTGATCATCTCCCCTTTACATATCACTTAGGGTTTTCATGCACCAACAACATTGTTGAGTATGAAGCTCTCATTTTTAGCCTCACCACCACTCAAAAGCTTCTTATTCGAAATATCCACATACATAGTGATTCATAACTAATTATTAATCAAGTTAATGACAAATATCACACAAAAGAGGAACATCTAGTACCATATAATAATCTTGTTAAGGAGCTTTTAGCTACATTTGAGTCTTACTCTCTCACCTCCATCCCCCATAAATATAATCGTCATGCAAATGTTATGGATATTGCAAGAGAGATGATAAAGGACTTAGCTAATTTTGCAATAAGTCCCAAAGTGTCCTAGGCTAGAAAATGTTGAAAAGGAGGAGGAATCTATCACAACTGCACTCAAAAAATTGTAGAACTGCCAGAATAATCTAGATTGGGACATCATGACTCGAGGCATAGGCACTCAAAAGCATACTTTAGCACCCAAGCACCCATGACACAGTCTAGGTGCCCCGATCTAGCTTATTCTGATAGTTCTATAATTTTCTAAGTGTAGTTATGACAGATTCCTCCTTCCGTGCTCAACAGTTCTAGCCCAAGACACTTTGGGATTTATCACAAAATAAACTAGTTCCTCTATCCTCTCTTGCACCTAGGGTTTCATATTTCTTTAGCTTATTTCTTGTGTCATATATGTACTTCATTGCTTATTATTGCATGTGACTTTGCAATTAGGATTTCACAAAAAAAATCAATATTTGTTAAATCATTTGGTGAACTCATCGCTTAAATCTAACATTTCTTCTAGGTCTCTTGTCATCTAGTAATCATGGTTCAATCTTATCGACCATTTACTAAATCCCACCTTCAAGATCTCAATGATCATCTTGTTGAACATCCTCGGGATCTAGATCATATTTTATTCGTTGTTTGTGAGGAAGCCACCAATTTTTATGAGCTTAATATTCCTACATCCATTCCCGCCCATGCTTATTATTGCTCAACTCCTGCTTCCACCTACTTCTACTTTTCATGTATCTATTCCTACTCCCACCAACCACTTCACTCCACCTCTTTTTCTCACATGTAGCAAGTCTCTTTTGCTAGCACTCAATATCTATCCTCTCTCTATCAAGATCTCAAAGTTCAAATCACAATCAGTAGTAGGCTAATTCTTGTGCATCTTCATCTATTGATTCAACATTACTACTTCATACTCTTTTTGCACCCTCCATTTCCACTTATGCACTTCCTCTAAACTTTATCACTCCCAAGCTTCCCATTTTCAATGGTCATGGTGATCCTCAAGAGCATCTCTAATAATTTCATGTGGCATGTCTAGATTATTTAGATGATCATACTTTACTAGCAAAGCTCTTTCCTAGAAGTCTCCAATATTATGTTATGCATTGGTTCTACCATCTACCTATCCATTCGGTAATATCATTTATGCATATGTTCAATCCTTTTCTCACTCATTTTTCAATCAATATCAGCTCTAAGATATCTTATGTGTAACTCACACAAATTAAACAAGGATCTAACGGACTATGTGTTCTGATACAAGAACAACTTAGCTAAGATGTCTAATGTAATTGCGTAATCTGAACTTCAAGATCTATTTGTCCAAAGTCTCTTACCTCCTCTATAAGAGAGTGTCATCTTTGAGACATCTCCTTCATTTGATCATTTATGTCATACTCTTAAGCTATGTGAAATCAAACTATTATCTATGGGCAAGCTCAAATATCATGATCAAGCTTCATCATCTTCTACTCGATTTCAAATCAAATATACTTCAAACCATCTACAAAACCTACTAAAGCTAAAGCTATTATCAACATTGTCTCTACTCCTGAAAAACTTCAATGGCATCCTCCAAAGCATACATTCACAAAATTTCCTTGTGCTATGCATATTTTACTACCACAACTTGTTGAGAGTAATCCTATTACACTTCCACCTCCACTTAATCTGGACCCATCTCACCCTAAAGGCCGCAACTATAACAAAAAAATCAGATGCGACAATCATCAATGCATTGGGCATTTTATTGATCGATGTTTGCAAATTTGGCATCTTATTTAAGATCTCATCGATAATAATGTCAATGAGCTTCCTGAGCCTACGACATCTACGTCGGTCAATAAAAATCAAAATCTCAATATCTTCAACAATCCTCTTCCTTAACATGATAAGTAAGTTGTCGACTCATCAACCAATCATACATATCATGCAGTGCCTCCTCCTTCGTTAGGGGCTCTTGATTTTCTAGTTTCTCACATTGATGCACCTACACCATTCATTGCATACTTCTATCATAACTATCATATTACTTTCTCTTCCAATACAATCCATATCAATGCTTCTATCGAGCCTCACACTATCAATAATACAATGATTGATCCATCAATTCATATGTGTGTATTCTCTATTGCACTTCTTGTTGTTATTGACTATCCGCTATCACATATTTCATATCTAGTTCCTAAATCTTATGGTTATGTCAAGCTTCTAGTCACAGTTGGTCCTCTTACCATGTTTGTGCCATTTCTTGTGGAACCTTCAATCAAAGGGTGTGACATGCTCTTAGGTCTTCCTATCTCCATGCTACTCAAGATATAATTTCTATGAATCACTTATGTCTAAATTTTATTCACAACAAGCAAATTCATTACTATTAATGGTGTTTTTCCATGCACACCATGGCCACATCCTCCTCTTGAGGTTTTCATTACACTCGCTAGAGCATCTACGTTCCCAAGATCTCTCAAATCTAAATCGCAATCTGCTCCTAGCTCTCCTCTTTGCACATGGCCTTCTCGTCTCATTAGCCCACTAGTCCATCCCATCAGTCTAGGTCCACAACTCGGATGGCTCCTTCACATAGGTATACATCACCTCCTTGGTCTTCTTCACATAGGTGCATCTCACCTCCACGCCTCCTTCACATACGTTTACATCACCTATGTGGTCTTCTTCACATAGGTGAATCTCACCTCCACGATCTACTTCACATTGGTGTGCATCACCTCCATGGTATCCTTCACGTAGGTGTTCATCACCTCTTAGGTTTCATGCACATAGGTCTCATTCACCGATATATCATTTGTCTCCTACATCACCAATCTTAGAGCATGGTCACATGCCTTTATCTCCACAAGCATCGGGTGGAGGACCCTTACACTTCATTTTTTTGGATAACATATTCATCATTGTACACTTGGGGGGCATAATGCATACTTACCCCCTTCTAGCATTATTAGGTGTCCCACATTTCTACTTTCCTAAATCACCAATCTTAGAGTATGGTCACATGCCTTTATCTTCACAAGGCATCAATTGGATGACCCTTACCTTTCATTTTTTTGGATAACATCTTCATCATTGTACACTTGTGGGCATAATGCATACTTTCCCCTTCTAACATTATTAGGTGTCTCACATTTCTACTTGTCCACTCTACACTTTGCATCTAGTCTTTTACATGCATCTTACACATCTTGATACATTGGTATCGTCATTACCCGATGACACACTCTTGCTACGGTTCACACTTCACTTGACTATTGAGGGCTCACTACATTCATGAACCTCACATCATCCACACTACACATTTCACACTTGGCGCATTCACAACACATATTTCTAGCATCACATTGTCACACGACAAACTACCCTATGATGCACTCTAGTTCCATGATTCATACTCAATAGTTGAGGTTCTAAATCTAAAATAAACCTCACCACACTCACTCACTCTATACACCCTATGCTTTATTGATCATATATTTCTATCGCACACTATTAAACAATTTTTGATGACGTACTCATTTTATATTCATTCTTGACCATAGGAGGCATTTATAAATGAACCTCATCTCATACATTTGTAGGCACCTAAAATTGGTTACTCAATTTAGTGTCCCTCCCATCCGTTTACTTGCCTAGGTAACTTGGGGCACGTTTACGTCACCAACTATCCCCTTGGGATATTATCCAATTTGCAATTTAATAGCTTACTCCAAATTTAATTCATCCCATCACATCTTATCTATGAGTGATTAAATATTAAATATTTGATTACGCTTTTCCCCATGCATCTTAATCACTTATCCACCCCAAATTTATTCTACCCATGTATCATCATTTTTTTAATCTTCCCTAAGCGGATATTGTCCCGTAGTCGGGATGAGTCTTATTTTCTCGAATCGATCAATTTTAGCCATCTCGGGAGTCTTCTCCGCGATCGGCGCCGACCCATATGGTCGGCGCCGATTTTCTAGGAGCGGCGCCGATTATAAAAGCAAGCCCAGAGCTCAGTTCTAACGCGGAAAAATCAAGAGACTACGGAAGAGAACGGAAGAGATTTCGAACGAGCGAAAAAAGCGAACAGAAGAGCGAAAGATACAGATTGAGAAAGAGAGATCTTCTTAGCATCAATTGTATCAAATTAGGGCAGATCCTGTCCAAATCAATCCCTGAGAGGAGCACCGTTACTCTGTCCCTGTCATATCAGCGTCGCATCACCATCTATCATCTGGTGACCCTGTTCCAGTGTCTCGCCAACTTCGACACATCCAGCAGACCACATTCACCTTCCAATCCTCCAATCCTATCGCACGTCCCCGATTGTTGATGCCGCTTGATTGACACTGATCTTGATCGGGCCGACGCTGATCAGCTCCTGGGCGACGCGATCACATCGGGCCGCTGCCGATTAGACCTGGGCCGACGCCGATTTCTCTGCAGACAGGTAAAAGGTCACAGGTAACACAAATCCAGTATTATTTCCTGTTCCTCGTTTTCTCGTACTTTCGTCTCTGCTCATGCCGGTTTTACTTACTTTGCAATCGAAAATCTAGTCTTTATTTACATCCTTTATCATGTATGCTCCTTTCTTTATTGAAAACGTGATCGACATCCGCCAAGGAAGCTCATCGCTTCCTGACCCGCTTCTCGGGCGCCCACCCATATATCTTCTAACGCCATCTTTTTCGTCAAGCATCGGTGTTTGCGGTGTTACTCGGATCTATTGTGCAAATTGCTCGTGCGCCTGCTTGTCTACATCGCCTTCCTCATCCGCTCTACATCTTCATCCAGTATCAATTTCATTGAGGTTTTTAGGGTTCTTGTGTTTAGTTTGGTGCATTAACTCGACAGTAACAAACGCGAAATTCTTGATCTACATTCTGCAGCACTTGCAGGTGGGACTTGAACCAAAGTCCCTTATTGGTAAGTTCATTTCTTTTCTAGTTTTGAACTTTGTTCCTTTTTTCACCGATTTCTATCACCCTATTTGAGCATTTCTGCTTCATCATTTCAATCTTTGCTTTTAAAGCGAAATCATTATCTGGAAATTTTTCTATTTTTAGAAATTTTTTCGTTTCACCATTATCTGGATGTATCTTTCCGGATCTTGTTTGTTGTTTGCTTGATCTTTTCTTGCGGAGCACTTTGCTTGTTCGTGGATTGTTCGAGGGAAGAGCTCAACAACGCGCTTTTGAAGTCCACACACTGGAGAGCTAAACCTACGTATTCCTCTTTTTCGGTGTTTTCTCCTTTTTAGGATTTCTTTGTTGGTTGTCTATCACATCCAAACACTTCAGTTTTTGGTGCTTAAAAAGAACCTAATCGCATTTGGGAAAGAACTTGTTTGAATTGTCTTCATCGAAATCAAACATTTCGTTTTAAGTGCTTAAAAAGAACCTTTTCTTTGTCATTGCTGCATGCTTTTTCATCTAGTTTTAAATAGGCTGGAAAATTGATCAAAATCGGTAGTGACACTATTTAATTTTTATTTTTCACCCTTGCACACAAAGCCAAAATCACTAGGTATAAAGCATCTAAACAAAACTCCTTCCCTGGCCTCGCCTACTTGGAAGTGATATCCAAGAGGAAGAGCCTACGCGGTACTCGGGCCGCGCTATAAATTCACGAAAGATTTTGGTATAATTTGGCAAAGCACCCGACTCCCTTATCGCAGCGGTGTGTGAAGTGCGGGGTAGGCCCATATCAAGCCACGACGGTCTTTTCTTCAAGTGCCTTCGACTCCTCACCAAACATTACCCAAACCATCCTTAGTTTGGCTATCTCCGAGTAGTTCCCGCTTCTAAAAGCCTTCCCTAACATTTTCTTTTCTTAAAAGCATCAAAATTTAAAGGATATAATCACTTGCGTTGCTTGAATTGTTTGTGCATTAGTTAGGACAATCTTCTTTCGCTTGCTTGTTTACGACGGTTATCACCCGGTCACAATCTAGGAAAATGGCCCAACAGTTCCTTCTTCCTCCGAAATCACCGCCGCCGTGGATGTTTCACCCTCCCATCTTCCTCGGGACCACCGTTAGTTGGTTCCCCATGGTCGTATAATCCCTTCCATCAAGCCAAAACAATCCCATCACGTCCAAATTTTCTCTAGTCCATCGAAATATCTTCGATTCGAGTCTATTCTCGCGAGATCCTCGAATTTCGTGCTCTCCTCGATCGCAATCCGGTAGCCCTCATGGACTACCTAATACACAAGTCCATTCGAATATCTCGATCAAGGACCACCAATCCAACAAGTGTACGATTATCCTCGTGGTTCATCCCAGTGCCTATGTAGAACAGCCATTCATCCTCTCTCTTGCCTCGAGCCACGAAGAAGGGCGAGGTCCCTATGCCTCCCTTTTCTCTTCCACTTACCATGTCGACTAATTCTCAATTAGTCTTACCTATCCCTAACATCATAGCTTACTCTCGAATATTCCACAACCCATTTCGAGAGGTCTTCGCCTTCTATAGTAAATGCGCTCGCACATCCGCACATCGCCAATTCGTCTATGCCCTCTATCGCTTTCTCAAGGTCAATACCTCTTCATGAGTCAACCCCCTCCGAATAGCAATTGGCTCCTACTTCTCGTCCTCTCAGGGGTCTTTCTTCCAATATTCCAATGATCGTGACATTCGCCCATCCTCTAGTATCGGCACTTGATACCTAATTCGGCAAGTAGGAGGCCCCTTTCGTGTCTTGTTCCCCAACATGACCAATCCAACCAACACTCATATTCCTCAATCTATCCCGATTCAATCAACAAACATAGAGTCCACTCAATCACAAAGCTCCATCCGTCACCCAACCTTTATTTGCTCAACCACTTATTATCTCGCAACCTCGCTATACGCAAGCTGCCTCACAAAGAAATACCCCACCGGTGTCACCCGAACACCCGGTTATTCCTCTTATCATCCTATCCAACAAATGTATGAATCCCCATCGACACCTCAACAACACCCACTACTTGCTTCTCATATAGGACAAACCAATGTACCTCCTCCCCAATCGGATGAGGTTCAATTTCTCTTCAAGAAAATCGCAGACTTGGAAGCCTCCACAAAAGGAGCCCTCCCTTCATACTCCTTTGAAGAAGTATGCAATGAACCCATTCATCCTTCGGTGGCTTTTAAGCCTTATCCTCCCCAATGGGAACTTCCCAAATTTTCAAAATTTCATAGTGGAAGACCCCCAACAACATCTGCGAGCATTCAAACATGCTTGCTATCTCATTGTCCAAGATCAGGAGCTCATGCTCCGTACCTTTCCTATGTCTCTAGCGGGTCCCGCTTTGGACTGGTACAATAATATTCCTCAACATTCATTATTTTCTTTCTCTCAATTGGCCCAAATGTTTGTTGAAAACTTTTCAATAAATATTGCCCATAAGATCTCAATCACAGATCTTTACAACATTCGCCAATTCGACGATGAGTCTATTGCAGACTTTGTCGCTCGTTGGAGAGGGATAATCAACCAATTGTCCTTCTCCCTCCCTCAATCTCAACAGATCGAGTTGTTCACCCGATCTTGTGCTAGTCACATTTCTTCCACGTTAAGAATCCAAACTTTTCATACTTTCGAAGAAGCCTTCACGATGGCACGCAAACTCGAATCTCGTGCCATTGAACAAGGAAAACTAAAACTTCGTTCCAAGTCTAAACCCGATTTTTCTCGGTTCACCAAACCAAATTCTTTCCCTCCTAAAGATAAGAATCAAGGGTCCACAAATACTATCGTATTAAAAACATCAAGAACTGATAGTACTCCTAATCAACCACCACGAAGAGACCCTTCGTCTGCTCGAAAAGGGGCTTCATCATCTCGATCCTTTGCTCCCTTGGGGGAATCATATGCCTCTATCTTAGAAAAAATGTTGGAAGTTCGCATGATCGAACTTCCCCCCATTAGGGACATTGATGAAAGCCGAGAACGTCCATTCTGGTTTAGGGAAAACGATTTCTGTCATTATCACAGAACCAAAGGTCATGACATTGAACGATGTCAGACTTTCAAAAACCTTGTCCAAAAATTCATTGATAAAGGCGAGCTTATCCTGGATAACCCAAATGCTCCCCCAAATCAAGCACTGGACGTTTTTAAACAACCCTTCCCCAATCATGCCCCAAATCATAATTCTTCGAATCTCAAAAACCAAACACCCACATTATCAACGTCATTTCTACTGAAGAATCCGCTTCGAAACCACGTCATCTACAAACACGGCAATCGAATCAGAACCCTCTCCCACTTCACCAATCACCAAAATCCCCATCTTCCGATAGCCCACCTTTGAATATTCCTACATTGCTAAGCACGGATTCATCTCTCTCGCTCCTTCGTCCGATCTCCCATCCATACCCGAGGCAAAGGTCTTCCATCCGTCTCATCATCGACGTTCTTTCAATGCTCGAGGCAATCACATCCCTCGAGTTTCCACTTCTTGGACACATCTACTTCATTGCTCCCATTCCCGCTTTCAACTATGTCCTTAGTAAACATACCTATAATCGTGCTACAACTTCGACGGAAGTGTCTTCGACTTCGACTCTTCCTATCTCTTTTCCTACGGTAGTTCCACCGATCACTACACCAAAAGTGGTCCTTCCTTCTTCATCACTTACTTCTTCCATTACCGATGTTACTTCACCTATTCAGGAAAAATCAAAAGAAGTAACATCAACATCTATACGCCGATTCCCGAACCTAAACCGAGACAACCAAAATCTAACATCATACCATCGCAGTGTCTCCCCATTTGCTTCCTCCTAAAGGTTGCGATCACCTTATGCCGTGGAAGTTGTCACCATCCTCAAAAGGGAAGCCCATATTTCGACCATCAAGACTCGGGTGCTCTTCCACAAAAATCTCTCTCCACGCCTCATAAACGATTGGATTTGCCGTTGCCGAGAAGGCGTGTTCTTCTACACACCGTCAAAGCCATCATCTTCATCCATCAACACATTCTTCATCAATACCCCGACAAATAGACCTACCTACTAAAAAGACATCACCTCTTCTATCAGGACCATTACCAAAAACCAAGTCACCCTATCTTCCTCCAATTTCACCTACTTTGGGGGCTTCTTCCTCTTCTAAACCGACATCATCTAAGTCATCAGTAAATTCAACCAAACAACCCCCTTTGTCTCCAAAGACCACAAAATTTATCACATCTCCATCACCTTCAAAGTCTATTTTAGGGGCTCCTCCTCCACCAAAGTCAATCATGTCTCATTTACTCCCATCCCAAGCACCCAAGACTGCTCCTCCAAATGTCCAAACAAATAAGAGGATTCCTAAACAGACTGTTAAACCTAACATGCAAGTTCTCTTACCTCGGCAGTCGATTAAGGTAAAAGAACCATCTTCATCATCTCTATCCTCCTCTTCGTCTACCGGATTCTATACCGAAATCCTTCATCAACTTATCCAATCTGCATCTATAACCCTTCCTCCGATTAAACCTTATAACCCCAAAGGAGTGAAACCTACCTGGTTTAACTCTGATCTGATTTGTGCTTACCACCGTACTCCAGGTCATGACACTGAGGGATGTAAAGCTCTTGAGCCATTGTCAAGAACCTTACGAAGAAAGTGACCTCTTCTTGGAGGAGGAACAAGTACCTCCTGTCACCTTAGCCCCATCCAAACCTCAACCATCCATCGCACCTCTAGTGGTTCCACTCCACTTGATCTCCTCCTTCCCAAATCGACACAATCCATATCGCCACTAGAACCCAACATTATGATAACCCATCTTCATCTTCAACATCTAGACCACGGGTTGTCATTTCTGCAGCCCCTGAAGGCGTGTCTCCTTCCTCATCAGCCCCACGACCCAAGGTCTCCATTCGTGCTGCACCTCGGGCTCAAGTTCCCGTATCCGTTGAGGAGAGTGTTATGAAACAACTCACCCAGGCTCCGGTCAAAATGTCTCTTTTTGACCTCATCCAATCCTCCCCACAACATCGCCAGGCTCTAATCGATAATCTGCGTCGCATCGCAGTAAATTCCGATGAGCCCCAACCCTTCGAGTTAGTTGTTGGACTGAATGGACCATCAACCGCCATTTCTTTCGAGGATTCGGAAATTCCTCCTCTTTCTTCAGAGGATTTGGAAGCTCCCCTTTTCATCACAGTCCAAATCAATAACACTACCCTAAAACGTGTTATGATCGATAGTGGAGCTGCTCTCAATGTCATCTCCTCCCACACATTCGAACAACTTAAGTTACCGAAGAATGTGGTGTCACCCCCACCTTTCGCCCTTCGATCATTTAACGATCAGCTAGCAGTCACTTTAGGAACTGTGGTCTTACCCATTCGAGTAGGTAAGAAGCTGCTTCATGAACTCTTCTATATTGCCAAGGAAAGTTCCACTATAACATGATCCTCTGACGCTCCGGATTCGCAATGCATCAGGTCCCATCCACCCTCCATCGATGCCTAAAATATCAATATGAGGGCAAAATATACACCCATCCAGGAGATCCTTTTCCTTCTGCACAATGCGACATGACCATTAGGTCCGCCCCTTTAAAAGAAAATACATCTTCTCCAAATGGGGCCTCATCTTCTTCCATGCCTGCAACCAAATTACCGGATTTACAAAATCTGGAAGAGACATTGCAGCGTTTCTCACTAGGGGAGCTTCCTCTCTTATCTTTCGATGCCCATCTCAAACCTAATGAGTATGGTAGACCAGACAAACAACCTGAATATCAACCAGGTCTCGGTCGCATCGTCACCATTGGTTTGCCCAATCAACAGACCAATTTCATCTACGGTGGTCTTGATACACCTCATTATCGCCCGGATTCTCCTCCTAGAGCCAAACCTTACCTAACAGGGTTTGATTATCTCTGTAATCCCACGTTTGCAAAAACTTATCTATATCGATGCGCGGAAAGGCTTTGGCCTTGGAAAATATGAACAAGGTATACATGACCTCAAATCCATTCCCACTCTCACGCCACATCAAAATTTGGGTTAGGATTTAAACCCCTTTCGAGGCCACCGTCACTATTCTTGATGAACCCTTCCTACTAAGAACCATCTTCTCCCACTAAATCAGAAGCATCACTTGATGTGGATGACGACATTTCCATCCCACCTAACTTTTTTTTTTGATCAATACCATTTCCTTAGGGCCGTTAGTCTATGAGACTAACAATCGGTCCACTTCTATACCATTAATCTTCCCTGAAATAGTTGGAGACGACTCTCCCACTATCAACACTATCCACTGTGCGGATGACGATTCTGTCCTCACCTATCTAGGGGCAGAGGATTCATATCTTCCCAAAACCATTCCTTCTGACACGTCTACCCTTCTCAACGAGGCCACTATCGACCTTAATATAGGGACTTCTGAAGACCCTCGCATCATTAAGGTCGGCCAATCCCTTAATCCACAAGAATTAGGGGACTTTACCACTTTCCTTTCCAAACATCGTCAAGCCTTTGCTTGGTCATATGAAGATATGCCAGGGCTCGATCCCGATATTGTGGTCCACAATATCGTTACCCTTCCCAACATCAAACCAGTCAAGCAAAAATTGCGTAAAATGCACCCTAGAGTAGCCCTTCGTTAAAGAAGAATTACAACGCTGCTCTCGGCTAACTTCATCCAACCCATCGATTATCCGCAATGGGTGTCCAATGTAGTACAAAACTAATTCAAAGCTACTTTGGGAAGATTCGAATTGTACCACTTCCGGATCTTAATTCGCTTCGCCCCAAGGATGATTTTCCTCTTCCTAATATCGATCAACTCGTAGATTTAATCGCGGGTCATGAGATGCTTTCTCTTATGGATGGTTTCTCTGGATATAATCAAATCCTCATCGCACCAGAAGACCAACATAAGACTTCCTTCATAACTCCTTGGGGGACCTTTTGCTATCGTGTCATGCCTTTCGGTCTTAAGAACGCCGGAGCAACTTATCAACGAGCAATGACCTACATCTTCCATGATCTCTTACACAAAACTGTAGAGGATTATGTTGACGACCTCCTCGGCAAGTCCAAGCGCCGTCAGGAGCATCTTTTCATCCTTGCGCCTCTCTTTGAGAGGCTTATCCGCTTCTGTCTTCGTCTAAATCCATCTAAATGCGTGTTTGGCGTCCTCACTGGTAAACTTTTAGGGTTTATCATTTCCATCAGGGGTATTGAAGTTGACCCCGCAAAAATAAAAGCCATCCTTGAGATGCCTCCCCCGTCTAACTTAAAGCAACTCCGCAGTCTCCAAGGACGTCTTCAATCAGTGCGTCGTTTTATTTCCCAATTGTCGGACCGTTGTCAACCTTTTCACCATCTTCTCCGTAAGAATGTTCATTTCGAATGGGATGAGCATTGCCAAAAGGCCTTTGATGATCTCAAAGCTTATCTTCTTTCTCCACCCGTGCTTACACCTCCACGCGAGGGGGAGCCTTTCTACCTTTATATCTCTGTGATCGACCATGCTCAGGAGCCATGATCTCGCATCGGGACACTTGTGGTAAAGAACAAGCTGTCATTACATCGATCGCACCCTCCATGAGTATGAGGCACGCACTCCGAGGCTGAAAAACTATGTTGCGCTCTCTTCTTTGCAACTTCTAAGCTTCGTCACTATCTCCTTAATCATAAAACTTACATCGTCACAAGTGTCAATCCACTTAAGACAATCCATGCAAAGCCTTATCACAATGATCGCATCACCGTTGGCTTATGCTCATGACAGAATTTGACCTCGAGTTTATCCCGCAAAGGCTATCAAGGGTCGTGTTATTGCGATCAACTAAGCTAGTGCTCCTCTTCCGACACTCGTGACCCCCTTTTCGCCTCCCGATGAATTTATCCAACAAATTGATTTTGGTCTATCTCCATTTAAAGTAAAACTCTTCTTTGATGGATCCAAATGCCAAAGCGTGGGAGGTGCGGGTTTCGTGATGATTCCTCCTCGGGGTACGCCTTATCCCGGGCCGCACACAAATTAAACTTTGAGTGCACCAATAATATGGCTGAGTACGAAGCTCTTGTCTTAGGTCTTCAAAATGCCGTTAATCTCGGCGCTCGTCATATTGACATCTTCGGTGATTCTGAACTCATCGTTAATCAGGTCACGGGTGTCTATCAATGCAAGAATGATATCCTTCAAAAATATCGTGACATCGTTCTTGCTCAACTCCAATCTTTCGATAGCTTCACTATCCAAGCCATTCCGCGTACTGCAAATCGATTCGCAGATACCATGGCCTCTTTAGCCTCCCTTATCCCGCCTTTTACCGAAGACTCGCGTCTTTATGTGGCTGTGCAACGATTGGATCAACCATCTTATCTTGGGCAACTAACGTCAATCAATGCTGTCACAACCCATACTCAGGATGAGTGGTATCAACAGATAGTTGATTATCTATCTCATTCGGTCCTTCCTCCAGATCTGACTTCCAATGGTAGAAGATCTTTTGTCCAACGCGCCAATCGCTATACTATCCTAGGTGGGATTCTTTACAAACGCGGCTTTGATGGTATTTTGCTTCGATGCCTCAAAACCCATGAATCATCTAAAGCCATCCAGGAGGTCCATGACGGTATTTGTGGTGGACATTTTAGTGGCTTAGTGAGCTGCGCATCTTACGTTGGGATATTATCGCCTTCTCTTAATCAAGATTGTTGTGAATACACTAAGAAGTGCGTAAGTGTCGGAATATTCCAATCTCACGCACATCCCTAGTCGCTTTGAACCTCGCGGCAGATTTGTGGCCTTTTTGCAGTGGGGTCTTGATCTTATTGGCTCATCAATCCCCTCGTTCTTCACAACGTCATCATTCTATCATTACGCCACCGAGTACTTTACTAAGTGGGTGAAGCTATCCCCCTTTCTTCAACAAAGCTAAACCCATAGTTGATTTTGTCTATCAACACATCATTTGTCGCTTTGGCGTGCCCACACAAGCTAATCACGTAGATAATGGTAAGTCCTTCAAAAACGCCTGATTTGCAATCTTCGCAACGCTTTCAATATCAAGCTCGCTTTTCTTCTCCATACTATCCTCAAGCTAATGGTCAAGCCGAAGCTTCCAATAAAACTTTGCGTAATATCCTCGCATGAAGGTAACTAGTCGAGCCGGTAGGGATTGGCATCTACATATCCCTTTCGCTCTCTGGGCTTATCGGACTAGCATTCGTACTCCTACTGGTGCTACTCCCTTCTCTCTCGTCTATGGGTCTGAGGCCGTTCTTCCTTTAGAGGTCCAAATCCCATCTCTCCGTGTTTCTCTCAGAGAATTTGTCTCCGATGAGGATTATCGTCAAAATCGTCTAGCACAACTTGAATTATTAGATGAGCGGCGTCTTAACGCTCTTGAGCATCATCAAGTCTATCTCGAGCGTGTCAAGCGTGCTTATAACAAGCATGTGCAACACCGTGACTTCAAAATTGGTGACCTTGTTCTTAAGGAAAATCAAAATGTCACTACACTCGAAAGGAGTCAACGTGGTAAGTTTGCTCCCAACTGGATGGGCCCCTACATTATCACTCATAAGTATGGGTCTGGGGCTTATCGTTTATCCTCCATGGATGGTATCCCTGAAGCGGAACCTCTTAATGCCTTGCATTTGTGGCCCTTCTACTGTTAAAATCTATCTTACACAAATCTAGTCGCAACTCAGATCTTCCATCCGTCCTAATAACCAGTCATCTACTTTCGTGGTGATTTGAAATTGTGTAGTTCTCCGCCTATTGCCTCGTTTACCTTAAATATGAGTATCGCGCTCTACTCATCGCACATTTCTTTTGGATATGTTCCTCCTCATGGTAGGAATACCTTAATCACCACTTCATCTCTGTCCCAAGTACTTATCCTCATCGGATCTACTCGGGTCATGAGTGCATGTTCTTCTATGTTCTCTTCCCCTCCATCTCGATCTATCTAGGTCTAAACTCGCTTTCTTCCAAAAAGTCTCCAAAAAAAAAAAAAAAAAAAAAGAGAAAAAGATGCTATCCAAAAAGATAGACTGATCCCTTGAAGGACAGCTATCCATACATTATCAAGTGAATCAAAAAGAAAATAGACCATACCTCGAAGGATGGCTATCATTAAAATTCACAATGCATCGCTCCTTGAAGGACGGTTTGTTTCTCAAAGAAAAATTCAAGGCTTCTTGTAATTAATCAGCCTTCCAGTCAGTTTATACACTTTTTAGCATCACTGAAAGACTTCCCGCATCGATCAGTCTTTCCATATCAAGCAAACTTCCCGTATCGATCAGTTTGCTTTTCTATCAAAACTATGAAGCTGAGTTTTGGGACCTTTTGGTCGATCATATGGAGAATCCTCTTTCCCTATTATGGACATGTATTCTGTCCCTTGTAAATTCCAACAAGGTACTTACTTACTTTTCTTTCCGTTTCTATCCTAGATCTGGTTTGCGACTAGTTAGTGTCAGGTTTATTTTAATCTTATATAGGACCTTGTATGCTTGGTCTTTCGGTTTCTTATCGGGATTTTATCTATGGTCGGTTGGAAGTCCGACTTATCATTTCCCTTCTTTTCCGAGTGTCTTCTCTTCTAGGTCACGGTTGTTCCCGCTTTCATCTTAGGCTCTTGCAAGGAGTATTCTCCATCTCTCTGTCTTGCATCCTGTTAAATTGACATTTCACATGTTAATTCAATCACAATTTATCTTCTATCATCTATCCAAACATCTATCTTTATTCATTTCTCATTATAATTACATCCATGTATCAAACACATTTATCTATCTATCCATCAAAATATCGAAAAGTACGTACATCTAAGGTACGTTACATCTATCTATATCTAAATCTATCCATCAAAATGCACATCCAAGATACATTATATCTATCCATATCTAATCCAAACATCGGACACATGTGCATCCAAGTTGCATCACATCCATCTATCAAAGTTATATCCACATATCGATCTATCTAATCACATCTATTTCTATCATCTATCACCTATATCTATCCAATCACATCTATTTTATCCACATTTCAATCTATCTAATCACATCTATTTCTATCCTCTATCACCATATCTATCCAATCACGCCTATTCATCATCTATCACTTATGTCTATATCATCATCTATCAATCTATCGATTTATACTCATTTTTGCCCGTGGATTGCGGTATCGCTTCCACGGCGTTTCTTTCCATCTCGCTAATCTCTTTGCGCTTATAGTGTGATGATGCTTGGCTGGTCTATTCGATCATTATTGTGCGCTACATGTTGTCTTTCGGCACATATTTTCGATATCACCATCTATTTCGAGTTTGTTCCTTTCATGCGTGGAGCACTCGCTTTTGTTTAGCCGCTTAGAGTTACGCGGTCTCAGTAGCGCGCTAACGCTGCCCGATTTATGGACCGTCTAGTTGTCCCTACCAATGTGTCTCTCTCAGATGCCGACTATTTTTGCAGCTTCTCCTTACACTCATGGGTCTCAGTAGGCACTAACGCTGCCTCATGAGGAGACCGCTAGTTTTCCTACCAATGTGAGTTCCTTAGGTCATTTTGCCTTTTTGTTTATTTTTAATGCGTCATCACCGATCGATCTACTCCGGACATCCGACCGGGCATCCTCGCATTTTTCATCTACCTTTTTCAAACTTGGGATCGTTCGTTCTATATCACCCATCCCATCCCTAGTTTGAGGGGGATCACATCACCACAATTTCTTCTCTTTTTCCATCCCTTTGTTTTTGTCTCATAACCTTGCTTATCGCAAGTTACTTGACAAAAAGGGGCAAAATGTAGACACCTAAAATTGGTTACTCAATTTAGTGTCCCTCCCATCCGTTTACTTGCCTAGGTAACCTGGGGCACGTTTACGTCACCAACTATCCCCTTGGGATATTATCCAATTTGCAATTTAATAGCTTACTCCAAATTTAATTCATCCCATCACATCTTATCCATGAGTGATTAAATATTAAATATTTGATTACGCTTCTTCCCATGCATCTTAATCACTTATCCACCCCAAATTTATTCTACCCATGTATCACATCCATTTTTAATCTTCCCTAAGCGGGATATTGTCCCGTAATGGGATGAGTCTTATTTTTCTCGAATCGATCATTTTTAGCCATCTCGGGAGTCTTCTCCGCGATCGGCGCCGACCCATATGGTCGGCGCCGATTTTCTAGGAGCGTCGCCGATTATAAAAGCAAGTCCGTAACTCGGCCTAAGCGCTGAAAAAATCGAACCAAGAGACTACGGAAGAGAACGGAAGAGATTACGAACGAGCGAAAAAAGCGAATGTAAGAGCGAAAGATACAATAGATTGAGAGAAAGAGAGATCTTTAGCATCAATCAGTATCAAATTAGGGCAGATCTCGTCCAAATCAATCCCGAGAGGAGCACCGCTACTTCCGCCCGTCTATATCGGGCCGCATCACCATCTATCATCTCGTGACTCTGCTCCAAGTGTCTCGCCAACTTCGACACATCCAGGAGACCACATTCACCTTCCAATCACTCCAATCCTATCGCACGCCCCCGATTGTTCGGGCCATTGCTTCGCCGACATCGATTTGACTTGACCGGGCCGATCGACAATCCTAATCGACGCCCGATCACATCGCCGCCGATTAGACCTGGCCGACGCCCGATTTCTCTGCAGACAGACAGTAAAAAGTCACAGTAACACAAATCCGTATTATTTCCTCGTTTCGCTTTTTACATTTTTACATGCTCATTGGCTTGCTTTATTACTGCAATCGAAAATCTAGTCTTTATTTACATCCTTTATCATGTATGCTCTTTTCTTTATCAAAACGTGGATCGACATCCGCCAAGAAGCTCATCGCTTCCCGACCCGCTTCTCAAGCCCACCCATATATCTTCTAACGCCATCTTTTTCTCACAAGCATCGGTGTTTTGCGCAGTTACTCGGATCTATCAGTGCAAATTGCTCGTGTGCGCCCGTCTTGTCTACATCACTTCCTCATCCGTCTACATCTTCATCGTGTATCAATTTCACTTGAGGTTTTTCAGTGGTTCTTGTGTTTAGTTTGGTGCATTAACTCGACAGTAACAAACGCGAAATTTCTTGATCTACAACTCCAATGAGAAGTGTTCATCGACAACACAATGTGCCATTAAACACATAAGAAATGCAGTTGAAAGGCAAAAATATGATCTCTTAACCTCGAAGAGAACTATTTATGAAAGAGCTTTCACAATGGTCATTGTAAGAACATATTAACATTAATCAGAAACCAGTGCAATATTGACATAGCTCCTAAGAAAACCTCATTTTGTGCCAAGTTCGTAGGCAAACATCTTAACAAGGAAGACGGTAATTATAGTTTCACCCAGGATGAGAGAGGTTTTCACGGTTTACTTGTCAAAATTGCAATCAAGATTTCCACATTTCCCAATATGTAAAAGGAGAAAGAGATCAAGTTGTTTGAAAAAAATGGCCAACAAAGATACAATCATACCGTAAATTATTTGACAAAATACTTCACCAAAAGTGTTAGGCTAAAGACACCGCCTACTATTTTCCAAAAGCCTCAAACAAAGTAGAAATATTCATCATGCTTCATAACACAAGTCTCATTCTATTTTCAATCCCAAAGGTACATACACTAGCTCTAATGGAAAAGTAGAGAACGATAGATATGACAATCCCTCCCGTAAGAATTAGTTCTATGGAAAGGGGAAAATGGTTGTGGACCACTAGTTCTAAAGGAAATGAAGAGGGCGAGATAGATACGGCAACACCTCCCATAAGAATTAGTGTTGAAAGGAAGTACATAATCTTTTGTTGATTTCCTTTACAAGATCTATCAAGACACGCCTCCTCCTCAAGCTCTATGGAAGGGGAGATATGGTCAGGACCACTATTGATGAAGAAACCATAAATGGACATGAAAATTTACTACTTAATCGCTTTATTTAAAGATGACAAGAAATTGGGTATACAATCCAGATAAATGAAACATCTTCAAAGGTGGTGGCCTCTAATTGCGACTTGCTAAAACTATGCTTGCTCAATATTAGTAAGTTATACTTTGCATTGCTGACATTCTACAAATGCAATCACTACTAGATCAAGGAACATTACGCAAACGAAAAATATTTGGCAAGCACATGGGACCTCTCGCCTAAAAAATCGCGATTTATCGGCGATAAATCGTTTGGAAGCATGAAAATGATTTATCTTTTGAAAAATCGCGATTTTTGTTGTGCCGATAAATCGGCGATTTATGGCGATAAAACTCTTGGAAAATCGGTAGAAAAATCGCTTGTTTAGTGTATAAACGTCTAAACAGAAAAAAACACAGTTATTTTGAAGTGGGTTTTTGTGATTTTCTGACCAAGGTTTGTACTTGTCATTTGGGCGGGATGTATTATTGCATCTTGTCATGTTGAATTATTTGTCAGCTAAAGTGCTCTGCAGGGCTGTTTTGTGTACTGTAGCAGAAATCAGGATGTTTCAGAGAAGTCAAGTGGGTAAACTAAATGCTAAATGCTAGTGGTAGTGCTTTTACATAAGTCATCTTAATGTCAAAACATATGAATATATTTCCAGGGCTGGCCAAGTTAAACTGCATGTGAGTATTGTCTGGAAGAAAATTACCAGCTCTTAGTTTGCTTTGAAGTAATGTTAAACAAATCATTTTAATGATATTGTTGACACATTGCAATGCATTATGGTACTGCTTGGAGCCTTGGATTAATCATATTATGAGTTGTTTTTTGTGGTTATTTAGCTTATTTTGTTGCATATGTGGTTAATTCTTATTTATTAGGCTGGAATTTATTTAATTTAAGTTTATTTTATGAATTTAAATGTTTTTAAAGTAGCGATAAAGTTGTCGATTAATGCCGAGAAATTGCCGATTCCCGATTTTCGAGTCAAAATTTGGCCTGCCGATAACGATTTTTTGAACTATGCATGGGACAATTAAGAGGAATGGCGATAAAACAAGCATGCAAACATCAACAAAGAAAAACCACATAGCAACATTGACCATAGACAACTTTGTAGGAAACACTCTTGGCAACAACCAACTACAACATGGCTTGTATCTCTCATATGCAACATCTTATGAGGAGCCCCTAACCAGACTCCGCGAGGCCCGTGGTTATCCCTAAAAATCCTCGCCACATCATATAGCTAAAATGTAATGTCCCTTTTTGGGATGAAACTGAAAAAGAAGGGAAATGGCACAAACCCAACTCAAAGCAAACTGAAATTTATAGTAGTCTGAAATCTTATGACAGCAAGAGGAAAATTGCAATAATTCACCACCAAAACCACTTTTACAACATCCAAAGCATGTAGGAAATTTTATAAATATTTTAGAACAAGTACAAGCCAAGAAATAAGCTTTAAAACCCTCGGATGGAGTATATTTAATTAAATTTGCAACAGCAGCGAATCCACTTACAAAAAGTCTAAAATGTCTAAAATTCAATCTGACAAATGCAACCAGCCTTAGAAATCAGGAACAATCCAAAAATCAACAAAGAATGAAGTGTTGTGCACTAGATATCACCAAACTCCACCACTATGCAAGTTGCTACCATCGGAGAGGGTTTACAATAGGCTGAAAATGGCGAGTTTCCCAAGAAAATCAGAGTGTAGCTCAAGCATGACCTCCATGTGAGATCACCAATGAAGAAATGAGGGATTCCGTCCTTAATTAGGTGCAAGGAGGGTTTTCATTTTCAAATGCAAGAGATCGAAAGCAGTTTTGTGCTCCAACTCCAAGAAAATGAATTCCAAAAGCAAGAATGTCTTTTCCTGCCAAGCAAGAAATGAGGGATTCCGTCCTTAATCAGGTGCAAGGAGGGTTTTCATTTACCCCTTTATATAGCTAAAGGTGGCACCAAAATCCAAAAGATGATCCCCAAAGAGGACTGACCTCCTTGATAAGTTTTTTTAATTTTTCAAGTTGGTATTTGCACTTTTTTGAACCAACTTAACTTTTCTAAGTCATAATTAGAAAGTTGCTTTAAAATAATATAAAGCTACAAAAGCAACTGACAATTATGACATTAAATACTTCTCTTGTTTCTTCCCTTTAAGCTCACAGAAGTGGAATGGGCCCAAGGTCTTCAAAATGAACTAGCGCAAAGAAGGGACATGACATAAAAAAGGCAGGTTAGATTGGCCATTGACCACATACAACTTTGCAGGCAATACATGTGGCAACAATCAACTGCAATGACCTGTATCTCTCCTAAGCAACATCTTATGAGGAGGCTTCCTAAACTCATTTAGGCCTTGTGGTAATCTTCAAATACTCCTCGCCGATCATACAGCTAAAAAGGCAAGTTGGCCTTCAATTACTTCCTTTATCTTTCAAATCAACATGATGAGGAACACATGGGAGAAATGAAAATTGATAATAATTCTGGACCAGTAAACAAAGGAATGCTTCAAAACAACCCATTCGAAGAGGATCTTCCTTCAAACATACAAGCACATTGCTCTCCTTTGCAACAAAGCAGATATTATTGCACGCTTAGAAGGTAAATAAATATAAGTATAATACTATTGTGTTATCGTCTCGAGCATGGTTAGATATTATCAAATTCTGACAGGGCATATTATCACTCAGCTAAGTAACAATTATATCTAAACATCTTCTTCAATGTAATTCAAGCAAGTCTGATTACTCTTGTCACAATGGACTTTCAAATTTCTGCCTTATCTAAATTTTTAAATATTTAATATATATTGCCAATAAAAATATAAAGCTATTTTTACACCATAAAATCAAGCAATAGCAATATTAGCTGTCATTAAATAATTATTGTATGTAACATCCATTTCATAGCAATTCATGCAAGTCTAATCACTCCTGTCACAACAGGCTTTCAAAATTCTGTCTTTCAAATACTTAATATATGTAGCCAATAAAAACAATTTGCAGCAACAATGTCTAATTTGTATTGACTTTGACCCTGTCAATAATTTTAGTTGTCATTAAATATACAGTGATCTTTCAAAACAGAAGTTTGAGAGAACAGTTCCATCTATCACTTCCAGGTTATAATTCCATCGAAATTCCAAAAGCATATAGGATGTTCAAGAAGTCGCAGACAAAAATCACTATATATTCCACAAAATGCATTTCTCGTAGTGATATGCACAACATAAAATGCAGCTACAGCTAAAACCACACTTCTATGTTGCTATTTCAATAAACCTGGTAGCAAGTGAATACATCCCAGATATTCAAAATGAGATTGGAAGCTTGAAGAAAAATCCATTTTCCACTTGAAGATACACGTTCGCTCAGAATTGTATCCAGGTGATATATAGTTTGAAATACAAACACAGGCAAAAGAAAGACAACGTAGCAGCACTCAGCATTTAATTTGATGCAGATAAGTTGCAGCTGCCTGGTTCATAGAAGTGTAAATAGCCAATAACTCGTGATTTCTCACCAATAATTGCCAATCAACTAGAATTTTGTGCAAAACTAACTCGTTGTGCCAAGTAATTGTTAGAACCAGGGTCAACGATCAATAACATGCCCAAAAAAAGGTAAAATCAGTAACAACCTGGAGTTTTTAAAAAGGTCATTTGGAATTTCTTTATTATTTTTCAATTTCACACTTAGTTTGCCAAGTTGTCATATTTAAATCCTAAGAAATTGAATTCCATTTACACTTTTACTTTGCTACTATGGCCTAGCTGTAATGTCCTGTTTTCTAAAATAAAATAATTAATAATATTTTAAGTTGGGCCCGGTCACTTCTCCATTTTAGGGGCAACTTATTATTATTATTAATATAAAGGTATTTGTAATACTCATTTCTTTTGTCGGTAAAAAGGATAAAAAAATAAAAAGAAGATGAAATAGGAAAAAAGAAAAGAAAAAGAAACTTATATTTTCATAAATAAATCGGTCTTTAGAGTGCACGCTTGAAGATAAAGGAGAAACATATCTCTCAAGGAGGTCGGTCCTCATGGGAATCATGTTTAGAGATTTGGCACCACGTGTGACCTATACAACGGGTTTGTTTGGCTTGGAGAAAATTCTGCATTTTTGGGATCTTAATATTTTCTTGGAGTTGGAGCACACTTTGCCTCTTTCTCTCATCCATTGAGGACGGAAACCGTCATTGGATCCTATTGGGGACGAAAACCCTCAATAGTTACAACACTTGGAAACGAAAACCCTCATTTGTTGCATTGGTGGCTTCATCTAGGAGTCACATTTGAGCTTCAAAATTCAGAATTTCAAAACGGCAAGGGTTTCTATGCAAGCCAAGGCACAAATTTCAGCTAGTGCACGCCTTTCCGGTACTGCCACACTCATTTCCAGCTTGATCTACCCATTTGGAGATTTTCGGATCACTTTATAGTGGGTTTTGATGGTTAGAAAAATCTTATTTTAATTTGTCTAATAGCTGCCATTTTTATGGTCTTTTTGAGCTATCATTTGCATTTGTTCTAAGTATTTATTAAGTTACAAAATTTTGAAGTTTCAGTTGTTTTTTGAGCATTAATTAGTTTCAATAGTCTAAAATTTACGGATGAAGCAATTATTTTGCATGATTTCATCAAGGGTTTTGTGTTGTTGATGTATTTCTAAAAATTTGTGTGGAGAAGGCAAAAATCTGAATTTACCCTAGGTCACTTAGGGTTTGGTGGACCTAAAACAGGTCGCTACCCTAGTTCTTGCATAAAATTTAGTTTACTATCAATTGGGATTTGTGCTATTTCCTTGTTTTTCAATTTCAGCACGTAAAGGACATTACACTAGCCTACATACCAAAAATGGTAGCAACACTTCCATCGATTAGATAAAAATAAAAACTACAGAAACGTGTACATACATAAAGGAGACTATCTTATAGGTGATAATAAGATATAATTATGACTATAAATTACTACTCTCCAACTCCTTTGCATTAGTTATGCATCGCATAAGACTATAGCTACAACTATTATCAAGACCGCATTAGTTATGCATCATTCTTACTTCTTTATTTAAGGTTAAGTTGCATTTTACTCTATAGTTTCTATATCAATCTTTGATATCATAAAACTAAAGATACATCTATAATTGCACTATTGTTTTGATCCTCGCATGATCATGCTCCCAAATCAATACACCTAAAACTTTGAAAGCAAACATTTGATGAAAATCAAACATCTATAACTTCCGTGCCCATTCATGCAAAACTTTATTTGAAATGTTCTATGTTTTAAACGCAAAGAAGATGCCAAATCCATGGCACCAAATTCAGTGTGAGAAATTTGTTTATGGCCTACCTACGGTAAAAGTAAAATATGCACTAATCCCTAGGTTCATATGAACCGTGTATAACAACTAACACACTTATTTAATGACATACTATCAATAATAAACACAACCAGCCATGTATGAGTATCAGCTATAGAAAATATCTCTACTATTTCAATTTGGTGAATTATATACTACTAATCAAAATACACACCTTTCAAGCCTTATGCACAAGATAATTGCAACTCGTGTTGGTTTTCAAGCAAACTTGTTAGCAAGAAGAGAGCCGTCTTAATTTTTCAAAATGAAAATACAAGCCAAGGAAACAAGTTCATCTATTACTTGCAGTTATATGCAAAACTTAATCAAGCAACTACAGACAACAATGTCATTACATTCTACCTAACACACCTAACATAGCTGTACAAATCAATTCAGGCAGCAGATACTCAAAGTGATGACCAATATAGATCCAAAACACCGCTAAGGAATCACATACCATGATGGAGTATCTGAGTTTTGAAAATGATTTTGATGATCTTCATAGTTCCTTGTTGTGAGCATCCGTATCAGACGATGCACTAAATAGAAAGCTTCTTCTATATTCTAGCATATTATAACATATTCTAGCATATTCTAGCATATTATAGCATATTCTAGCATATTAGAGCATGAACAAAGGATTTGAACTTCATACCGAGTTAATATGTAGATTCAAATTTGTTCTTTTCAGTAGGAAAAGAATATGATTTGGATTTCAAGAACTAGTAGTAACTTACAACCATTCCTTGAAATTGATAGAACATATATACCATCCTTCAAATGTCATATCGAGAACATCGACTTGCAGAAACAACAGAGTTATCAGCACGTATCTATATAGAATGCTAAACTTTATCATATCAGCCACACAACAAAGATATCTTCATCGATAATTTTGACCGTCAAGTTCGCCATCTAAACATTCAAACTTAATGCATAAGGATCTCATCTAATATGAGAGTCTCTACGAAAATATTGTATTTATTCCTTTTCTATCAAACACTCACACCCTAGAAATGAACCAAAAATATGTACCAAATACTCCCCAACTTTCCCTTTCATCCGTAAGATTATTTATATGCCTCGACTATCGACATAAGGCCCTCCCATTTTCGTGGGTAGACCTAAATAAACAGCAAGTTATTGCATGACCGTTATCAAGGTGATGAAAGCAACGTATTTGCAAACACATTGGAGTTGCTAGCATTTTGGCAGTTTGAGATCAATTTAATATTGGATTTGGTGGTAGAAATTAGGAGGAATAAGGAGAAAATAATTTTATAATTTTTAGAGTTGATTTAATGCCCCGAATGTGTTGGGTGACCTATTTTTAAGGCAAAATTAGGGTTTCATGTCATTGTAAGAAATCTGATTTTAGAATATTATTCTTCACATTTTTGTGGCCCAAAATCCAAAGTTTGAAGATTTTTGCTTTGATGGTTAAGCGAAATAATTTCGGAAGATCGCAACAATCGGGTTGTGATTATTGATTATTTTTCAGCAAAGCTTAAATATCTAATTTGAATGTGTTTAAATTCCAATTGTTTTCCCACCACCTTAGCTAGTTCCATCCACATTTGGGTTCAAAATAGCTAACATTGGGATATTTTAGGCTTAACCAAAAGGGTTTATCCATTATTTGTTTGATCTTGACAAATACTTCATTTTCTAAATTGTCTTAAGAGGGCATATTACAAAAGGTATCAAATCTACTTTCCTCTACTCCTCAGGGGTGTTGTTTGCAGAGATTGAATCATGGAGGTTGCTAGTGACGGAGGTTTGAGGACCAAGCTCTATAAGCTTGGGAAAATGCTCAAGGGTCCTTCACTTGAGAAGAGCATATTGATCTACACTCTGGAAAAGGTGGTAAGTTGTTTAAGTTTGGTAAAGCAATCAGATTGGTGGCTTGATGATTTTAGTTTTAGATCTCTTTGTGCACATTTGGCTAGTCCTAGATTTTTGAGACATTCAAATCCGGATGTGAGGCTTGTAGTCACAACAGATCGTTGAAATTATGAGGATTAAAGCTTTGGAACCACAAGACAACATCATGAAGGAAATATTTCAGCTCATGGTGGAAAGTTTTGAGGGTCTTGGTGACACCACAAATGTTCTTTTTGCTAAGAGGGTCACTATTCGGAAATTATGGCAAACATTAGATCTTGGGTACTAATGGTAGATCTGGAGTGTTATGAACTCATTTTCCAAATGTTTGATAATTTCTTTACTACTATTCATAAGGATCATGCAAAAATTGTTGTTTCCTCAATGCAAACAATCATGTCTTCAATTTTGAATGAGGAGGATGATATTTTGATGCCACTTCTAACAATTTTATTTGCTTAAGGAGCAAGAAATGTCACCCGTAGCAGAAGCACTAGCTCGAAGTATAATAGATCCGTGTAAAGAGAAGTTGAGACCCTATTTGACTAATGAGGAGCTTGCTTCGAGTGAACTATCAAATGTAGATCCACAAGATACCATGCAAGGTAAAGATTTCTTATTAGTAAAAGATGTTCACTTACTTTCTAAGGATTTCATATGTGATAGGGAGTTTCAGAATGATGGATCAAAGAATAAGTAAAATCAGATCCACAAGAGGGTAAAGAGAGTTTAGTGGTTGGAACCACCATTTCGGGTGATAATGTTGGCAATCGGTTTGAGCATGAAGAGGGCATATCAAAACTTCCTCATTCAGCCAAAAGAGACAATTCACATGGTAACATTTCAAGGTATGAAGAGGTTGATTTATGGTTGCATACTTTGTCTTTGCTGTGCCTTGTCCATTATGAATATGATGCTAACAATAAATTCAAGATAAAAATGCTTGCTGAGTGGAAATCGCGCAAAAATTAGACGCCCAAATTCTTAGTCATGAAGAGTTTATAGGCAGCATGTGTTAATCACACACTTATGGGGTAAAACACATGACATCATTCCAAGGTATGAAGGGTTGCATGCTTTTCCATTGCCACTTTGTCTTCCTTACAAGATAAATATGATGATTGATGATAAGAAAAAAGTACAAGGGCATCTTCAGCATATAGGAAGAATGAGCATGTGCATAATTTGGTATCCTATGGTTTACCATGTTACACCCACGTAGTTTCAACATTTCTATCTTCATTAAATTTTATCTCAGAGACCCATTTTACCTCAATTTCAATTATTTCATCATTCCTTGGGAGCTTTTATTGCATGTATGATGGGTATGTTTCTCAATGGATGAATCTTCAAGGAAGTATTGACAAGATGTCACATAAATGTTCCTTGCTAGACCATACTTGACATCGATGTGACAAATTATATGGAGGTATTAGCTTCACTTGTGAAACATCTTTTCTATGTTTAAGGGATGAACGAAATACATGTGGTCAGATGTGATAATCATTGAGTTCGAAACTATGTTGTTCCATCATGGGTATTTCTTGGCATGACAAAAACTACAGGTGAGAATGAAGAAAAATATGAGAATGTATTATTTGCTGTTAATCGCCATAAAAATAGTGTCATGTGCTTTAAACATTATTCAGTACTACGTATTGTACGGCAACAAACTCAAGGAATAAATAAACCGAAAATGGATGTTTAAGTTGCTATCATGATAGAACACATTTATGAATTTGTCGCATTGTTGTCCTCGCATGGCTGGATGATACGATTTTCAAGGATAACAATTGTCAGCCGCTATGAAATTTTAATTGTTGCCATAACCATTTCCAACTCTTGGGTTCTTCTTTACGCTCAGCTTTTTCACCATTCAAATTAGCTAAGCAGTTCATGGCACATGGTGGTCAGATGCATGATTGCTTAGTGAGAGGGCAGCCACTATCTCTCGGATTCATAGGGGGGAAAAGTATGGCTACAACAAAGAGATTGGCAGCCCATACACGAGGGGGACTTGTGATCCCTTCACATCATGGAGACTTGATGGGACAAGAAAAATGTTTTTCAACACTTGTTTTTCTAATATGTTTGTTTCATGTGCAAGAATGAAGACACACGAGGAGCAATTGTTGTCTTTCACTTTTCACGAAGGCATCATTAAGTGGGCAACATTGGAGCTTAGCAAAGTCCATTCTATTTTTGGCTCCACACCCTATGGTGAAGACACTACCTCTTGGAGTTACTACTTTGGAGTTGATCACACGCATGCTTGAATTGTCACAAAGGAAGCCAACAAGTTCTTCCCAATACTTCACCATTTGACCGACACCGATTCGAGACTCTGGAGGCACCACCTCACATCTTCTTTTGGGTGTCTGGCACATGGATCTATGAGCGTGTTATTGCTTGAGGGCAAACAATATCCAAGAGGGGAGGACTGTACTACCCCCTTTTTTCGAGACATTACTAATATATATATCGATTCACTCTTTTTAGCAATGTAACCCCTTGGCATGCCTAAGCCTACAAGTGGGAGTTTATGGATAGTTTAGAATGGGCACATAGGATAGCAATTTCTTAATATTAAATTAAGAAATTAAATAAAGTGCACATGATAGTAGTTCATTAAATATTTTTATTTTAATTATGTTTTAGGGTGAAAACATTAAATGATCAGTCATTGGATATTGCACCTCTTAATTCTATAAAAGAGGGGTCGCATTTCCTTTATGTGGGATGTTTTTTGATGATTATCGATTTGGCTCCATGCTTGGAGAAGGGATGTATGCCCAAATTTGATACTCTTGCTCTATTTTTCTTTTTGATTGAAAACTCTCGCAATTAATCGAGCCTGTTTCTGAATCGGCATGTGTTAGATCTATGCTCTTTTGCCTTGACGACTTTCCTATGTCATTGTAAGCGTCTGATCTCTTATTCGCAACGATTTCTTACGTGATTAGTCTCCTATGTTTGACATATTTTATTGTGTTAACATGTTGGTTATACCTAAACATGTTGGTGGGATATTTTAACTTGAAAGATTAATGACGCCTCACGAAACTAAAGAGTCTATGTGGACCAACGGATGCCCTCATGACTTGTGATTATTCCAACAACCAATATCGAAGAGTAAATCTACAATATTCATATTATTCTGCCCTGTGAATCGACTAGGTTCAAGTGAAGTTTGAATGTTTAATGTTCTATGGCAGCGATTAGCTTTAGGGAGCTATGATATGAGTTCAATGCATTGATTAATCCTCCTTGGCAGCGATTTCACTCTAGATAATATTCTCCTTTGATTGGCTGATATATTCCAAGTCTAGCAAGCTGTAGGTTGCACAATATTATGGTATTTTGAGACCTCATGTTTGCAGGTTTAGCTATGGTATATTCTTTAAGTGGATCGACTGATTTAGAGTGTGGTTTGGGTGTTTAAAGGCCTCTTGTTACAACGACCTGTAAGAGGGTTTAAATGTAATTTTTAAGTGTCCTCCAAGAATATAATTCCATGTTGGTTTGAATGGTAATCGTGTTTATTGCAGCGATCTGTATTTGGGTGGATCTCCCCGAAGTTTAATGCAATAGCTTTTGATAAGCTTTCACGTACTTCAAGCAAACTCTACATGGTGTCAAGAGTATGTGGGGATTTCCAAAGTATTGTTTACAGGGGCCATGGTGACGAATGTTAGTGATAAAAAATTGATTGTCCTCTTCACGGAAGGTCAGGTCGAGCTCTTCGCAAGATTTGGTAAGAGCATTTAATCCTCTCTTCGCAAAGGTTATTACTAAAACTTTAGATTTGGAATGCGGCTTTATAGAGTTGATTTTGGGCCAAAAGGGCAGCGCACGATGCCACTTATCTGCTGTCCAAAAGTGGAATTCAAGGCAGCAAAGGACTGATTTGTAGAAGTCCACAAAAGCACAAGAGGGACAACCCTCGGGTCATCAAAAGAGGCCTCGAATGGGCCAAATCAGCCCTAAGCGAACCCACATAGGAATCAGCCCCAAAATAATGTGCAAAAGGACATAAGGGGTGAGCTGAGAAGGAAAGGATTGTGTTTCGATTGTAAGACTCTCGACAAGGGGTCATAATTGTAAAGGTAAAGGCCAAATTCATTTTATCAAGCCATTGAACACTTGGATTTTGAGTTTAATTCTGATTTTAATGATGTTAACAATGGGACTAATGAGGCTATGATGAGCATGTGATGAGTGATACTATTAAGGAATAAAGCAACTTCAGCCACTCTTTTTTCCGACATACCCAACTTAACACTTGGTCGATAGGGCCAAACATAATTTCATCAAGTAAGCTTGGTAAGAACGATGGGGTTAGAAACTCCAAATCTGTGGGGCAAGCCTTTCAAATTTACAATCGCTGGGATGATCCTCCATTCCATGTTCCACTAAGCATTCTCACAACTTCCCTCACTGGGAAGCATAAGGAAATTGATGATTTTTAACATGTTGTTGACATCGTGATATTTGATCTTGCTTTTGGGTGCTTTAATGGTGGCATTCTTTAGGTGATTTCACTCAAAACTACAAGATCGTGGCGTGGCCGTGGCCTGAAATTCAAAAATTATCCTAAAGGGCTTCGCAAATGGTGCTCCACAAGATCATAGATCCCTTGCAAGCCGATCAGCCGCTATAAAATATTAAAAGCATTCAAACTTCAGCCTGAATCCTGCCTGATTCACAAAAGCGTAATAATATGAATATCAAGAGACTTAGCCCCTTCAACACCGGCCGCTAAATAATCATGTCATGAAGGCATTCGTCGGCACATTAAGAGTTTCCGTAAATTAAAATATTCCACCAACATGCGAAGTTACAAGCCAAAGCATGTTAATACAATAAAATACGCCTAAACATAAAGGAGACTATCTTCACATAAGAAATCGCTGCTAAAATGAGAAATTCCAGTACTTAAGTAAACAACATAGGAAAGTCAGCATAGTGCAAGTGAGAGCATAGATCTAATACATCGATTTCAAACCAACTCCAATTAATCGCAAAAGATATTCAATGATGAAAAATATAGCAAAGTATCAAATTTGGGTATACATCCCTTCTTCAAGATGGAGCCAAATCGATAATATCCATAAAATATCCTCTCATAAAGGAAATGCGAATTCCTCTTTTTATAGAATTAAGTGGTGCAATATCCAATTAACGAACATTTATTTTCACCCTAAACATAATTAAAAATAAAAAGATTTAATTTAACTACTATCATGTGCATTCTTTGCTTAATTTCACCTAATATTAAGAAATCGTTATCTTATGTGCACACATTCTAAACTATCCGGTGAACTCCCATCAGCGCTAGGCAACCTAGGGGTTACATTGTTAAAAGAGAATCGATATATATATTAGTAATGTCCGTAAAAGGGGGACATTATACCTCCCCTTCTCGTAGATTGCTGCTCCTCAAGCACAACATGTCTATAGATCCATGTGTCATGCACTCCAAAAAGATGTGAGGTGGTGTCGCAGAGTCCCAACCAGGCCAACAAATGGTGAAGTATTGGGAAGAATTTGTTGGCTTCCTTTGTGACAATCCAAACATGCGTGTGATCAACTCCAAAGTAAGTAACTCCAAGAGGTAGTCCTCACCATAAAAAGTGGAGCCAAAAACAGAATTAAATTTCCAAAAACTCCAATGTTGCCTAATTTAATGATGTGCCTTCATAAAAGTGAAGGACAACTACCATCATGTCACAGCCCTCGCACACGGCAAACAGAAGAAAAATAAGTGTTGAAAATATTTTTCTTTTACACTCATCTATCATTAGGATATATTTTTTTCCGTGTGAATCGAAAGATAAATGGTTAAGTTCTCTCTAAAAATAATCATGCAGAGAACAACAACCACTATGTGCCAGAACTCTTCGAAGAAAATGGTTAAAATCGAATCATGGAACAACCAAGAGTCAAATGATACGTTAAATAATTAAAATTTTTTATAGCGTGCTGGTTATCCTTCGAAATTATTATCCAAATCCATGCAACAAACTCATAAATGTGCTCTATCATGATAGCAACTTGAACATCCATTTTCCAAACATTAATTGTAACATGTAGAACAAAGCAAACTCAAAAGATATCAAACTGAAAATGGAGAGCACATCAACACTAATTTTCATGGCAGCCAACAACAATAACACATTCTCATATTTTTCTTCATTCTCCCTCCAGTTTTTCTCATGCAAAATACTTCACGATGAACAACACATAATACAAATTCAATGATCATCACATACAACCATGTATTTCATTCATCCCTAAACATAGAAAAGAGATGTTACACAAGTAAAGCTAATACCTCCAGCATAATTTGTCACATCGATATCAAATATGGCTGCCATGAACATTTATGTGACATTTTGTCAATACTTCTTTAAGATTCACCTAACAGAAACATACCTATAATACATGCAATAAAGCTCTCAAATAATAATGACATAATCAAAATATGTGGGTAAAACTTACATAATCAATGGTCATTTTTACAAGTCGTAATCAGAATACGGTAAACGACAGATACCAAATTATTATGCACATGCTCATTCCTCCCTATATGTTGCCCAAGAAGATGTAATCGCACCTTTTCCAATACGCAATAAAAGCTCTCAAATAATGATGAAATAATCGAAAATATGTGGGTAAAACTTACAATCAATGGTTGTCTTTCGCAGGTCAATCAGAACATAAGAAACCATGATACCAAATTATTATGCACATGCTCATTTCTCCCTATATGTTGCCCAAGAAATGTAATTGCACCTTTTCCTTATCATCAATCATCATATTTATTTTGTAAAGAAAACAAAGTGGCAATGGAAAAGTATATAATCATTCATACCTTGGAATGATGACATGTGTTTACCTCATGTGTGATTTGCACATGCTGCCCATAAACTCTTCATGACTAAGAATTTCAGACGTGTAATTTTTGCAATTTCCACTCAACAAAACATCTTTTGATTTTATTGCAAGATCATATTCATAATAATAAGGGACGGCAAAGACAAGTATACAATCATAAATCAACCTCTTCATACTCCTCAAACGCTACTATGAATTGTCTCTTTGGTGAATAAAAAAATTCGATATGCCTCTTCATGTTCAAAAACCGACATAACATCATCGGTCCTCGAATGCGGCTCCAACCACTAAACTTCTTTTACCCCTTCTCAGGATTTGATTTTACTTCTCCGATCCATCCTCGAACTTCACTATCACATATGCAATCCTTAAAAAGTAAGGGAACATCTTTTACCAATACGAAATTTTTACCTCGCATTTACACATCCTATAAATCTACATTCGATAGTTCACCAAACAAACTTCTCCATTAGTCAACAGACATCAACTTCTCTTTACACCAATCTATTATACTTCGAGTAAGTGTTTCATCATGGATATACTTACATGTTCCCTTTCTCATAGGCAAATAAGATTGCTGGAAGTGACATCAAAATATCATCCTCCCATTCAAAATTGAAGACATGATTGTTTCGCATTAAAAAACAACAATTCTTTCGTATGATCCCATGAACAGAAAAGAAATTTTGTCAAACATTCGGAAAATGAGTCCAAAACACTCACATCTACCATTAGTACCTAAGATCTAATGTTTATCATAATTTCCATAATAGTGGCCCTCTTAGCAAAAGAGAGCATTTTCGTGTCACCAAGACCTCAAAACTTTCCACCATGAGCTGAAATATTTTCTTCATGCTGTCACCGTGATGGTGGTTCCGCAGCTTAATCCCATAATTTCATTCTACAACTAACAACTACAAGACTCACATCCGGGCTTCAATGTCTCAAAATCTAGAACTTAGCCAAATGTGTCACCAAGGGAACTAAAACTAAAATCATCAATGCTACAATTTGATTGTTTTACCAAACATAAACAATTCTACTTTTCTCTAGTGTTGAGAAATACAATTTTCTCAAGTGAAGGACCTCGAGCCGCTTCCTGCTTATAAAGCCTGTCTTCATATCTCCATCACCAGAACCCCATGATCTAAAACTCGTAAACACTCCATGTGAGTGTAAGAAAGTTTGCTTATACCACCGTAGTTATTTAAAAGTATAAGTAAGAAGATACCTTTATTTATTTGTTTTGATTCTTTCAATAGTTGATTTTGCTATTACGTATTTATAACTTTATAAATTAAACTAAATATATAAAAATAATGTTTGCCCTGCCTTTTTAAGGCAAAACATGACATGCAGAGTCTTCCACCCATGCTACCATCAGAGAATGCCCTTACTACACGAAGATATCCTAGAATAGAATTATGTTACAAATGTACGACGAAACACCCTTGAATTGTTATTCTCGGGCATGCGCAAATTTATGTTCTTTGCATACTACATGTGATCACCTTTAGACTAGAACCTACGATGCAGTCCTGCTAGATCGAATACAAACTTACTCATTTTTCGTATGTGACCCCGCTGCGGCAAAATTTGCAACATAAATGTATGAAATACGTATCCTTTTCTTAAAATGTAGAGCATGATAGGAAACTTCTATGTTCTTTACATTTTACATGTGATCACCTTAGACTAGGAACTCTTACAATGCAGTCCCATAGATTGGAATACGGCTCTTACTCATTCTTTGCATGTGACCCTGTGCAAAATTTCAAAATATGAACAGAAGCAAATAGAACCTTTTCCTTAAAATGTAGAGCATCATACTTAAACTTCGATGCTCACATGTGCTTTTATCTTTCGAATTTATATCTTTCTTCGATCATTCGTACGGAGGATTCGTACTTTGATTTTTAAAAACGCTTTTCTGTAATGCCCAGCATCCTCCCCTTTCAAAATGCACAATCCTTGCAAGCAGAGATTCAAGGTCGGGATTTATTTCTAACTCAGACAGCCCGAAAGGTTCTAGGGCATAACGCCCACGTAATACATTTGCAAGTGCTTGCCGGTGTTTGGAGCAGTTGTTTCACATTCCCACTTTTCCTTGCAGACAACCCGCATTTGTCCTGCCGATGATCTCGATTTATAACTCCAAAATCGAAGTTTCTGCAAGACGCTAAAACCATGCATGGCCTTCTCGTACTGAAAGTAAATAAGTACGCGAGGGGAATGATTCAATATAACGGAGACGCATGGTCTCATCGCTGATATCGCCGGAATCAGTAGTGCATAGCCTTTCTCAGATGAAGCTTTTACCGATACTCCTTTACTCGTGTCATGTCACAAAGACGGGCTCTTTAAGAACATGCGGCGTTCATCATCTTATCATCTGCCAATATTGGCTGATGAATTTTTTGATAATGGCGTGCAAGAAGACCTCAGTAATATCCCGCCTGCAAAATGATTTCTTTTATTTGGGAGCAAGTCCCACTCATTCCTTGGAGGATTCCAACAAACTACTGAATCAGAAGGCTACGCATATTATAAGGAGATCTATCTATATGTTTCGAATTGGGTATTACCCCATCCGATCATGGAGTGAACAATCTCTTTGATTTCTGGAATGGTTTTACACTCTACTTTGTAGAAATTCAATAGAGTTTGGTACTTCATATGGTGGTGTGGTCATGTGATAGGCGTATGAGTTACACCGTATGTTTCTCCCATTTGCTCATCAAATGTTGGCTGCTCATAAGCTGGATCCACTATTTCAAAGTACGATGAAGTCCGCATCCTCGTATACTCAACATGTTAACATTTTTATCCTTAAAAACAAAGGCTTATACTCTTCTAGTGACTCTCTTATAGGATTTTAGTAGGATGGATTAAACAATCATGTAACATCTCGACCAAGATATCGGCTATGGACCAATCTCCTTCTTGCTGAGTGGAAACCTTTCTGCTTATCTCTCAGATCTTCGGTAATATTTTGGGAGCTCTTAAGTAAGACATTCTCCAGATTTCATCAATTCTTTGATGTGTCTTCTCATTTTCATCTTGCAAAGAAGATATGCCACTTTCTATTATTTCATTAGTCTGAACTTGTCTACTTATAACAAGTACTTTTCAAACCAACTGTGTGATCAACCAATGGTTGGACAAGATCAGTGATTTTCTGAGAAATGACCTCTGGAAGGTCCATAGTTACAACTTTATTTGTCTCATGAACCTGATGTTCAATTTTTGTCAACGTAATCTTCAGATTCTCGCTTACCACTTCTTATCATTCAAAGAATTTTAAAGCGCAGTATGCACTATCACCCTTTTTTCTTAATTCTATTGCTTTCAAGACCTTTTCCATAGATGCTAGCTTTTCTTTATTTGAAACAGTTTCTTCATGGACAGATTTTATGGCTTTATTTGTCCAATTTAGCATCTTAGAAGTTTCTGAGGGATCAAGCTCTTTATTGACAGCCTTCTGGTACTGCAAAAATCACTCGCCGTGGTTCTAATTAGGAGAAATAAGCTCATGGGCATCTGTTTCAGGAAATGATGTACTAGAGCTGACTGAGGCCATATTAATTACTGGTCCATTAGCAGGAGCATACTTTTGATTTACCAATTTTTCACAATCGGAGCACCAGAGAAAATCTGTAGCAGGATCATGTACTAAAGACTTATGGCTACATAGAAATATTTTCTCTCTCGTGCTCTTCTCGCCTTTCGCATACATTCGAACTCTCTCCATCAGAAAGTATGATGAAGTACATCATTTTGTCATTATGTACTTCTTGATAATGGCTTCACTCGGCCTTCTACCGAATTCATGTCCAAACTTAATGTGACCTTATTTTTCTCTTCTTGAACTGAAGTAGCATTTTCTAATTTTGGCTTTGATGGCTGAATGAATTTCTTAGACAAAGTCCATTCTTTGGGGACTTTGATATCACCACTACGAAATTAGTTCCTGCTCTATTTTTGTGTTTCTAAATTTGTGTGAGTCACCACGCTCGCTTTCGTGACACCATTTTTATCATTGATACATAGTATTTACCAAGCAAAATCACTTGTGGTAGTGAATAGCCAACGGGCATGAACCAGACTGCATGTGTAACTCCAGTTGGCAAGAAGATGTAATTTTCAAAACATTCAGAATAAGTCATCCTCTTTGCTGGCATAGACGGGATAATTAGAAAACTCTCGTAAAAGAAATGGGTCCATCATGTAAATCTACCAATTCAAGCAATGAATAAAGAATCCTTAAAACTATTAAACGTCAAATCCATTAAACAACAAAATCGATAATGCATTCAAACCTCTTCTCGAACAAAGGTGTTATACTTTATCCGAACACACCCTACATGTGCAAAACTATACAGTAGACCGCTTTTTTAAACTTTTTTTGATATCTCGATCTATCTATTGTGAGGATATGTCAGATTCCCTCATTACTCGTCCTCCGAGAAACTTGAATTACCTGATTTCTCTAGTTTGAATACTGTCATAGTCATCAAATGAAACTTATTGATTTTTGCATATACTTCGTAATATGAATTTTTAGGCAATCGCCATTCGTGGAATGGGATCTGATTCATCGATGACATCAACATATCATCATTAATCTCAAAAACATCGTGAGATTTATCAAATCTTGATTTTCTCGATTCATCTAAACCGATTCCCAGAATGTTCTTCCGCTATCACGTTACTTTTTCTTAAGTAAACAAAAGCAAGGTTAAACAAATCGCTGATTCACTCACTATGGTCTACGCTCGATCACACGCGCCTCTACTTGTCATGGGATCTCACCAATTAACCAAAGCAATAAAACTTACATTCAAACAAAGAATGACATCGATACTAAGAATCAATTACAAGAAAACCTGTCAAACCAAAACGTGCTTCACAAAGTATCCGAATATATCGTAAATCAAACTCGAATCAGATGGTACGATGTTTGCTCAATAACATGGTCCTAAAATCTTTTGCCGCCTTGACACCACAATAGTAAAAGTACCGAAGCCGAAAGCTCATACCACAATATAGTACTGCTAAATCGAAATCAAAACTTCAAGTAACACGGAACATATAACACACGCTTTCCGATACTAACCAATAAGGTAAAACTAATATCAATAACTAGTATTAATTCGAAAGCTTGAAAATCATAAATAATAATATCATCAGAGCTTCGAACACATCTGAGATTACATTCATAATAATGTCGAATAAGGCCCTTCTGCCTCGCATGTGCCTCTTCAAATTCGTAAAACTCCTTCAAACATAATATTCAGGGTTTGGCTATTTACCGAAAGTATAATACAAACTTTAGTTCATTACTTACAACTTGTAATATCTGGCAGATGACAAGACTATGTAATTCTTAAGATTCCTTTCTGAAATCTTCCTTCAATTCTTCTTTCCGCAGTGCTTCGCTTCTCCGCTTTCTAAGTGTAGGGTGAATGAGCTGTTAGGAGTTCTATATATAACTTCACAAGGCCTTTTCACCTAAACCGAAGTATCTCTGTAAAGGTAAACCGGTCACCCTCAAGTGGGTGGCAGACTTCCAAACCGGGACTGATGTGATTGCACAGATCACCAGACATCGTGAGTACAAACTCCCACTCACAAAAAGTTTTATTTAACGTGCCATGGGTCCACCACGCACTCGATCTATTATTGAAACTAAAGCGCTATAAGAAAGAATCTTATCTGACGACAAACGCTTCAAGTGGCAATGTGCCTACCATGATAGCCTCTTTATTAAAGCAATCCGCACCTGCGTGAATCAAAGGAGACAAACAAGTCCGTGATCATCATCACCGCCTAGTGGATGATGTGTCGTCTTCTCGCGTACAGCGCGGGCTCCAGATCTTTCAGCACTGCTTTCAATCACGATCTTTCAATTTGAGAGGCCTTATCCGCCACTGCTGGGTCGTAGATGCCTCTGGTGATACGCGTAATGATCCATTATCTTAAGATCACGTCCCTGGTGGCAGAGGATGGGACCACCATCTGGTGGTGTGTGCGAAGAAGATTCTTCTCCAAAGTGTTGCATTTGGCCTTGATTAACATGCCTGCACAGGTGATTAGCTTAATATAATAATGAACTTTCACGAACTATGGAATCTTACATCAGACGATATTTCTAAAGCCGTTGCCAGGGATCAACATTAAGCAAAGGTGAATCGTAAAATTCTCGTCAAAGAAATTTTAACAGAAAAGTATTTAAAAATGCATTCCTATATACAGCCAAAC